>JAGXJF010000886.1:0-117749 GCA_019208055.1 Stipa capillata
TGAAACTAACAGTATACTTAAGTCTGGAATAAGTACAATAGAGGCACGTGCACAAAGTGCAAAGAAAGACTGAGCTTAAATATGATCCAGGTGAACAACTTCATTATAAATATCTGCAGCGTTTAGCTATCTTATTTTCCCCACAGCACAGATAGCTTCTATGACAGTTAGAACATATATATGACTATACTCAAGGCAGTCTGTGATGTTTCTTTCAGATCTATTTAAGAAGAACCAAATATTTTGTTATTACTTGATCACTATGACAATTTCCAGCTAGGCCAAAGAAATGCAAGTGATCGAACAAAAGGATGATTATCAGTACCTCATAAACTCCAGGGTTCATTAGCAAGTAGTCCCTGCTGCCTGAAATCAACTGCAAACAAGTCCTCTAAGACAATCAGAATTCCTTTCCTTATTTCTTCTTTTAACCACATGTGGTTTCCTTCTAACATAATGCTTCCAGTCACTACCACCAACGCCTATCATCTTCCTCCTTTTCTTATCCTCCTTTCCTCCCTACAACAACATGAAGGAACTGATTTACATAAGTAAACTAACCTGATACCTGACAAAATGGCAATAAGATATCAAAGTAACATAAATAATACAGTAAATAACAGGTATGCTTTATCATGCAAGCAGCAATGTTTTTGAGTCGACAAGTCCAGTCGCGAGTCGCTCCACCCGACCGGCTAGGTGACGAGTGGCGACTAGTCAGTGACTAATCGACACTAGTCAGGCCTACTAGTCAGGGGATTTATGCAGGCAGCAGCAGATTTTCAATTCATACAGTGCATGTTTAGGGCTACTTTTAGTGGGCATTCATCTGAACTCTAGAGACTAACTTATCCCCAAATGCTTCCTGGACAGTTGGTCATAGACCACCAAGTTGAGCGACTTGGGGTTCCTAGTTGACTACTAGTCGGAGCTAGCAGGCGGCTAGCCGACGAGTTGCTCGACTTGCTCCGCTAGTCGAGTCACTGCACCGAGTCGGCTGGCAAAACTGACTAGGTGACTAATCGTGGACTAGTCGTTGACTTAAAAACAATGGCAGCAGTCAACAATACGAGAACCATTCTCAAATAAATTTATGAACAGCTAACGCCCATGCATAAGCATCGAAGTGTATGATGTATCAGCTACCAGAAACTGCAATGGTTATATGGCAACACATTGGGATGATCTAATTTATTCACAGAAACATCATAAGGTAATTAATCAAGAAGATTTACTGCCTCCACTTCTCAAATAGTCAAACATACGAGTACTATTAAGTGTATCTGGAGACTCCTGTACGACATGTCATACCTTTTCATGTTCATGTGTGGATCTGCTTTTCAGAATTCCATCAGGAGAGTTACTTTGTTCTGTCTTTATAAAACCAAATCTGTCCACGGACCGAGAAGGAGCTGGTCCAGGTTCGATGTCATTGACCACTTTCTCTTGTCCATTTTAGTGAGTACTTGAGGGTGCCCCTACTATACAGCAAGAAAGATAGCCTGCCATTTATTTCCAAATAACCGCCCATTATTTTAAACTGTGAAGTACCCGACATATGAATCAGACATGGAACAAACTTGAGTCTACATAACATGAACCATACAAAACCAACACAAATAAAAGTAGATCGAATAAAACATGTGTGCGTCGTTGTAGTGTGGTTTTGAGACCTTTATAGTGTGGCTAATGAGACTCTGAGATATGGAATGGTGAACAGACAAAATGCACTTTTAGAAGATCTTTTTCTAAATCAATGCAACAGTGGTAAGAATTAGAGCTATTCCATCTCAAATTGTTTTCTCTGTTTTAGTATGGCAATATGAATCTAATGGGGCCCAATCCATTTTGTGCATGATTTGTACCTCTAAAATTCATATTTTCCTCTGGTTACTTTCCCTTAGTAAATTGATGACAGGTGTCAATTTGAGAAAAAAAACATTATTAAACCTCTAGAATGTCTTCTCTGCAACGAACATGAGACAGTGCACCATATTTCCTTTGAGTGTGTTGTTGTCAAAGCTTTCTGGTTGGCAGTATTTATTTCTTTAAAAGAACAATTAGTAGTGATTATAAGTCAGTTGCAAATTTTTGGATTAGTACAAAGAACATGCAGTGAAACTCTGTTACTGCTGCTAACTTTATGGTCCAGTGGAACATGAGGAATGATTTGGTCTTTCAGAACACAAATTGGAAAAATATCTAGATGGAGGCCCCTTTTCAAGGTATACACATAGCAAACAGATGGATCTTGTCTGTGCATTTTGGGAGAACCTGACACCTATGCCACTGATAGCTGGAATTCGGCTAAAATTCGCTGACATGAGCTGCTGCTCCATCAGCAGGTGCTATAATCACATGGGGTCAACAACCCGAACCTGAAGTTTTTGTTGACAAGCTGCACCAATCAGATGAAGGAGTCTGAAGACAACACGGAGTACACACAACAACTTCACCAATCAGATGGTGAATTCTGATGGGATAGAGAAGATGGTAGAGTAACTAATTTGGGAGTTGAGGTTACAGTCAAACGTTTGGATGTTGGTGTTGGTTTGGTTTTACATGCTGTGAACTTACTGTAAGCCATGTGGTAGTTACATTCTTCGGTTTTGATGCAATTGGAGCAGGGCATCATTTTGATGTCATGCTTGTCTAAAAAAGTTGCATGTGGCTAATATATGATATGATGCCAGATTACTACATTTTTCAGTCAACACCAATGGTGAAGAAAACACCAAGTAATTGTACAATAAACATTCATGCCCACAAGCAAATGGATCTCCATTACAACAGATCCAGGTTCGGCTAATCAAGGGATGTATGAAGTTTACTGAGTCATCCTGCTAATCACTGTCTGAACACAAAATCAAACTATAGCAAACAATAACTTAATTACAAGAAAGATTCCTCCACTAGGGGAGGATTTTCTTCAGCATGGTTTGAAATATTATGGTTGTGTGCATTGTATGATGCAGAGGCCGGAAGGCTTGCCCGTCCATTATCTAAAATAAACCAGGACAGGATTTAATGCGGGGCATGGGGGTCAGTTGAATCCTCAAACACATGAGAGTAAACTTGCTGATATTTTCAGTATTAGTCGAGGATATAATTAGCCACCCCAAATCCAATGTGTCAACTGAGATTGAACAAACCATGGATGGATGAATTGCTTAAAAAAAACCATGGATGGATGAATTGGATAACTACGGTACAGACCAGTCCGCAATTAACTTGATTGCAAACAGCAAAGAAAAGTTCAGAACAATATTCAATAACTCAATTGAAGCAGGATAGGGCTTCATTACCTTGGGTGGAAGGATCGTGAGCGAGAAGCTTTGTTGTGGACGGACGGGGGAGGTGATAGAGGCCGGAATCGCACAGGTGACGCGAATCTAAGGCAGAAGAAAGAGGTGGATTCGGTGAAGAGAACCGGGGAAATCGGAGGGAGGTCGGCCGGCTGGGGGTTAGAATGAGGGTTCACCGGGACACCCCGACTATAGCGGCAGATGGGCGGTGGCGTCGCCGGCCGCGGGTTCGGAGGATGGCTTAGGGCCGCAGCAGCCGAACGCACGGCGACGACGGGACTAGCGATGTAGGTGCTGGTGACGGCCGGCGGTGAGTGGAGGAGGTGCGGCGAGGCGGGGATCCGAGATTTTAGACGTGCCGCCTTGGCTCATCCTACCCGGCTACGCGTGCGTCTGTTTCCAAATAACCGTCTGGTTCCCCTAACCACCAGCTCGTACTAAAAAAAAGATGTTTCTCCTCGTTCTCGTTACGCCCGCGGGTGTGGCTGGGCCTCCTGCCTCGGTTGGTTGTCGTTCCAAGCGTTCCCTTCTCAGATTATACAGAACAAATCGATGTCTTGACAGGACATTGGCAAAACACACATCTTGCATAGTAAACATGGAACATTGGTATTTACTTTTGACGGCATTCTTTTATTCTCATGAGTTTTCAATATTTCATGTGAAAATTTTGTAAAATTCTCACGAATCAAAGGAGGTAAAGTTATTATGGGAGTGGAGGTCTGCAGAAAAATGATGGAACATAAAGTATTATGGGAGTGGAGGAATGCAGAAAAATGATGGGAAATAAATTAAGGGAGAAGTGATCGTTTGTGGTGCTCATGACTAGAATTAATGGAAGAGTCAATACATGGCATAATCAATGTGTTAAGTAGTGAGACTGAGTAATCTGATGTTACTGTATGTATGGGTGTTACACATGTAATACAAAATTCGAAGTTTGATTGTAAACACTATACTGCACTATACAATAACTAAGTTTTGAACTCTATTCCAACTCATTTAATTAGTTGACTTTTGTAATTAATGCATCTATTATAAGTTCTAAAAATATGTCTATATGTTACTAAAATTAGCTGAAATTAGTTTGAACAAAGATGAATTTAATATTTGCTCACTCTATAGCACGAAAGTATACATGAACCAAATATTGCAAATCTTGACACAGGTCGACGGATATTGAAGCATTGATTTGGGTGCCCAGGCACCTGGTGCATAAAACACTTTTTCATGCATAATATTAAGTTAGACTAGCCGAATATCTGTACTTTACTATGGAGAAAAAATATAGTATCTTAGTAAGTCAATCCATGTCTTTAGACTCATCCTGCTCCACAACCTTGGCTACGGCACCACGTTTGGTCAAACTTCTTTGGAGCTGGTGTCATGCTTTTGTCTTGTCTGGCTTTGTTCGTACACTATGCTCATGGTTTGGCATCACATCTAAATAAGCTTATTTTTTACCTATGTCATAGTTCATTTTTATAAGGGATTTTTTAAGATGGTGGTTAAGTTGATTTGTTAGGAGTTTTTTTTATTTAAGTCAGTTAGTTTTTTATTCAAGATTACTTAGGAACGTGAAAAATAGAGGTGACAATAAATCACCATCGTAACCACTAATTCATATTTATATAATAGTAAAGATTCTATCGGACACATTGTAACTAGCCACTAATTCTACCACATCGGCCACCATGTGTATACCATTTCTAGCCAAAGGGGTTTTTCTCTTGTCCCATTTTGAGGTGCAGCGGTTATCAAGATTATGGAAAACATTATTGACATAGCTTGTAAAATTTGGCCATTAATTATGTCCTGCACAAGTGTCACAATGTAGGAAGTTGTTTTGAGCGGATCACAAATTAATGACATATTATTTGTAGGTTCATATATTATAGTATACGTTACGTTACATGTTGTAAAAAGTTGCAAGCATATAGTTTTTCTTGGAGTTCTTTGCTAAGCTAAACCAAACTATTAGGTGGGTTGGGCTTAACACTACGATGTGAGTTTAAAGACAAAACAACCATATGGTGTGCAAATATATGTGCCCTCGCCTATGCATGGGCGAGAACATGTACCGACATCATGAACATGCGCCGATGGTGTAGGAATATGGTGTGAATCTTGACTACGAACGATTTGAGGTGAGAAATTGATCTGTTCTTATGGCCATAATTTTTTATGACATTTTTTCACTTTGTATCTTGCCTCTTGCTCACGCAAGTGATGTACACGAAGTAGATTTTGAACCTCGCAGTTCAGCATGTGAACACCAATCACTGCTGCAGAAATGCTATTCTCAGACAGTTCAAAATCGTCATCTATGACGATTTCGGCGACCGTCTGAGAACATGCGTCGCGGATAATCGGGCCTTAACCTAGATGGTTAGTAAACCATCTCGGATAACACCACATCCCAGATGGTTCACCCAGCTGAACCGTCTAAGATGCGTGTTATCTGAGATTTTCATCCATCCCAAAAGTTTACCGTGAGAACCGTCTAGGATAGTTCTATATGTTACTATCATATTGGATATCCCAAATGGGTTTTTCTATCTAAACTGTCTAGAATAGCTATTATGACAATAGTGTTTATTTTTTTCTATCCTGAGACGTAAAATTTCATAGATTTCATATCCATATGTATAAATGCACATTCGCATTCCCATTCATAGCAACAGACACTTTCAAATTCATACGAACACATTCACATTCATCAAAAGAACACATTAACATTTACATCGACATATCCACATACATGAAGAATAAATAAATTTTAATTCTAAGTATCAATAAATCCACATCACAAAGTACTCATATCAGTTCAAATTTACAGCCAGCTAGGGTTGATGGTACTCGCCCTTGACATTGAGTATTTTCTCCATGAAGAATAACGTGAACTACCTCTAGTATCTTTAAGCTTGGCCCTAGTTATCATCTTTGTTCCAATATTAATCACAACCTATATAAATTAAGATTAAATTCATGGATATATGTAAGATGTGAATATACTAAGAAGTAGTAGTAAGATGAACAAACCTTAATGTTTTGGATCTTCAAAGCCGCCATGAGCCGCCGCATGTGATAGTAGACGTAGTAGGCATAAAGGTTGGCTCCTTGTGGCTGCTGGCAGCATTGCAAAGAGAAAAGTTTTTTAGTACAAGAAGGGGTTATTATTAATTAAAAATGAAGGTATAGAGTATTACCTTAAAATTCAAATCATGTGTCAATTTGTCTTGGACTGCTAAACTGGATCCCCCCATTGCACACGTAAGTAGCAAATGCCCTATTGATTAAATTGGTGATACGCGTAAAGTCATGCTTCTGATGCTTGGAGGAATCAAGCTTGTTCCATTTGGGTATTATCACAATCAATATCCAGCAAAATCTATAAGAATATATTTGTATGGTTATATATCCGTGGTATTGTGTATAAATTATCTAAAGGATGAAGTATGAGCGGATGAAGTATGAGCATCGATCACTTACTCCTAGTTGAAGGCAAGGAGTATGAACTCCTTGTCCTATTGCCTCCATAATACGTCTGCCACACATCCCTCGACAAATTTCTCATCGGTATCCATGCTTTTATCGAAGACCAAATGTGGGTTGATGAAACCCGTCGGTTGCTTCCTTGCTTTGGCTTGAGTGATCATGTGACTAGACGTACAAAACAGAGGATGCGGTTGTTATATGCATTAATTTAGCAAATTGGAAGGGAATGTAAAAGTTTTTGTGTAAAGACTTTCAATGTCCATATTCTCATGAAGGAGGCATCTAGTTCACGACCACATCACCCGGTGCGAGGAAATTTTTTTGCTCCTTGAACCAAGTAGTTATATCAGTTCCTCATTGTCCAAGCGGCTTGTTAGAGTCTTCCATGTATGTTTGGTGAAAATTCTAGCAAGGAAGCGCTGCTTGGTTCAGTTCTTGAGCTAATAATAGTGGTTCTCCAAGGGAGAACTGCCTGAATGGCTCCATGATAGGGAGATTATTGTAGTCGATCTGTTGCTTTTTCCCCTTGGCACTCCTCGAGCTCTTCTTAGCTTGCTTTTTATATATTGTCTTCACTGGAGAAGGGATGGAATGCTGAACTAGCATAATGTCCTCCAGTCAAGCATTGTCAATATAGCTCTTTCGACCTAAACAGGGTAGCTTTGGATATTTTCTTGGATTGCTTTTGGAGCTGTTGAATCTAGCTCCATTGGAGTTTGGAGTTGAGAGATTAGAAGAAGTTATGAAGGCCGTACTGTGGATGATGAGCCCCCTGCAACACGCTGTCCCTCTTTATACACTAGATAAATGACCCAATAGCTTGGGTTAAAGTTTGAAACTCATCATTGGGATGTGGCAGAGGTATGTGCTCGAATGAGCTGTGAACGAGGTCCAAGCTGCACCTCGCAAAGCGACAACTTATTGGACATCGTGCAACAGTTCACCTTTGATGGGTGAAAACGTCACCACACAAGCAGCCTCCACAGATATACCTATGCACTTCACGTGAAGAAAAAAATTGGTGGGACCTTGGATGTCATCCACCGGATATCTTGCACTGCTATCATCTTGATCATTGTGGCCCGCAGATGTGCAGCTACTCCATTGGTCACTAGGGCTAGGGTGTCCTTGCTGCATGCGGGCATCGAGGGCAGCATTAACCTTGATATCAAGCATCTGCTCTAACTCCTCGCGTAAGTTCGCTTCCACTCTTCCTTAGATAAGCCAGTGATGGCCCATGGGAAGGCTTTGTCCCACGTTATGCGGACTCTGTGACCTCGGGTACATCTCCGATGCTCCTTGGTCCCAATTCCATGCTCAATATATCATGCGTCTTGTTGGACACAAATGAGCCTTGGGAAGATTACTCACTCAGTGATTCCTGCAAAAATCTGAAAGGTTATTTCAGGAAATATTAAGTTATACATAATTTACAATATCAGGTGGTCATTATAGCTTACCAATCGTTGGTAGACTTCCTGGTCTGTAGGGTTAGGTAAATGGACTTCCCCACTTGAGCTCATAGCTGACCTTCCTCTACACCAGTCTCGGGTACGAGGGGTCTGGATTCTGGAAAAGGAGCTTCTTTGCCCAAATGGCATGCCTCTTCGTTCTTCTTTTCCCATAATTTCCTTTACCATATACCCGTGTGTGCCAAGTCTATGTTGGTGTATGTTCTCTGCCACTAGCTCCTTGTGTTCGTCACTTCGGCATTGAAATCTTGGCGTTGTTTTCATCGCCACAAATTGCTCTCAGTAGTAGGAATAAAGGATTGTTTGAGGGGGTTACTTAATTAATTTTGAACATAAGAGCCTATGCTTATTGTATTCTTTATTTTAATGATTACTCCAAATGAGCTTTCATATATGAAATCACTGCAAATGTGCTTTCATATATGCAAATATACACTAGCCTAGTCTCACACGAGGCGTCTCCCTCAACATAGGACTAGGCCGGACTCCCCGAGATGGCCGAACCTATTCAAAAAATATCGAAGTGTCGCAAATTGTCAAGTGTACGGCGACCTCCCCATAAGGCCGTCATACACGGCCCATTACTATTATACTTTAAGCATCGATCCATCGACACCCCCTCTTCTGTGTTGTTTTCTTAACGACAACAGTGGCGTCGTCCGTGGGGAACCTAGCCAACGTGAAAAGCTATGGCCCCACCTAAGCAAACTTCCACCGAAGCCGAGGCATCGCTCGCTCGAAGCAAAGGTGCGATGACTCGAGGGTCCAAAAAGAAAAGCGGCACCTTGGAGGTGACATAAGATGAACACTCTGACGCCGGACGCATTGAAGATGTGGAAGGAATCATTCAGACCGACCCTCTCGCCGCCGCGCTACCCGTCGTGCCGAAAGGCAAAGAACTATTCGAGGGACTCCCTCTCGGACCTTGTGTTGATGTCTCGAGGATTCCCGACAACATCCTAAGAAGACCTGAAAAGCTCATCGCCAGATTAAGAACGCTTGCAAGCGCAGAACACCCAGACTTCGGCGCACTTCGTGCTTTGCTCGAGGTCCCTCAATCAAATGCTGCAGAGACTTCTGCCGAACCGCGCTTCTAGAGTCAAGTCATGATCCCACCGGCTCCGCAATCCCAAACGTCTCTGTCCAACCTCATCAGGACGGATCAAGCGGCATCACGAGAATTTGAACTCGCGCACGGAAGGGCGCCAATGCTCAACGTGGCTTACTTCCCACACTTACCACCTATGGCACACGCGACTGTCACGGCGGAGCACCTTGGTTCAACCCCTTCTGGGGACCCGCCTATGCCGGCGCCCCCCAAGGCATGGTACCACTAGTAATGAGGCCACTGCTCCCCGAAGCACCGAGACAAGAAGTCCACCGGCCAGAGGTTGCGTCGCAAGGCCTCCAAGACCGCCCAAGCCGGAGCGCCCTCCAAGGGAGTCACAACGAAGCTCGCGAGCAGAGTATCGCCGACCCTCGTTAGAATCGACAGGCCAACGAGAAAGCCAAGCCTAGCCGCAACATGCACGCTCATCAAGAAGACCAAGTGGCAGAATCTGGAACAGCCGTGACTTCTGGGAAACGTCGGCGTGATCACTCCTACTCGTCAAGAAGGTCCCGACACCGCTCGCCTTACTCATCCTCTGAGAAAGGAAGTGACACCCAAAGCGAACGGAGTCGGCACCGGGGGGATAGGGGCCGTAAGCTGACTTGCAATCCCCTATCAAGAGAAATCCAAGAAGCCGTCTTCTCCCAAAAATTCAAACCCCTGACGCTAAAGCAATATAGCGGAGATTCCAATCCCCTGCAATTTCTGAAAGTATATTCCACCGCTATTCATGCCACCGGAGGAGGACCCACCGAAATGTGCAACTTTTTCCCCCTGACACTAACTGGAATGGCACAAACTTGGTTCTTCAACCAGAGAAAAAACTCCATCCGGTTTTGGGAACGCCTCCAAGAAGTATTCATTGCAAATTTTCAAGGAAACTTCGCGCAACCTCTATTATCAAATGAACTCTTCGGCCTCAAGCAAAGAGAAGGAGAGTCTTTACGGAGTTTTTTCAAATGCTTCTCCAAAGTCCACAGTCAAATCGCCAATGCCCCAAGCACGACAGTAATAGACGCTTGCATGCAAGGGTTGTTTCCTGGGGAAGTTAACTGGGCCCTAAATCGAAACCCGCCAAGGACCACCGTGGAACTATATCGCAAGATGGAAGAGTATGCGCGAGGAGAGGATGGTGACAGCACTAAATGCAGGCCATCCTCATGCAATGCTCTCACAGGTGGAAAAATCAGAGACTCCTCTAAGCACAACTCCAGAAACAAGAACCGCCCATACTGCCGAGAGCGGAGGGTCATGGCTATTGACAACCGACCCTACCAAAACAACCCTAGGACCGATAGAGGCACACGGCCTCAAAACAATGGGCCCAAAAGACCCGAAGAGAGGTGGTGCACTTTTCACAAAAGTAATAGTCACTGGACTAGCAAATGCCACACTCGAGAATGGGGAAATGCAAGACAAGCCATGCACTTCCCGAAGGCTCCCAAAGCACAAGGGGCTCCTCCCCCAAGAGCAGCTGTCCCAGCGCAAGTACTCACAAATGAACCAATGCCGGAGGGAAAGTGAAAGGACCAAAGGTGCCGACTAGAGGGGGGTGAATAGGAGGCTAATTAAATTTACTTTTTTTAACTTAGTTTATCAAATTAAGTCTTAGCTAGTTGCAAGGATAAGCTAGCCGTGTGACAAGTGAATAGCACAGGCAATATATGATGTGTAAATTAACACGTAGCTGTCACACAGGTAGCTAACACAGGTGAGCTAAAGACTTAGAAACAGGTGAGCAAACTTAATGGTTGTGTAACAGGTAGCTGACACAGGTAAGAGATATGATCTACAGCAACTGAGACACAGCTATGCTAACACAGGTGAAAAGGAGATCTATTATAGATAAACAATATACATCTAAGAACACACAAGCATACAGATATGATGAGTAACTAGAAGCAATATAACAAGTACTCAGAGGGACAAGGTGTTTTTCACCGAAGTTCTCTACTATTTTCAGAGAGGTACGTCTCCGTTGGAGAGCCTACTCCGAAGAGATTGCCAGCACTGAATCGTGCTTGTTCTCCGAGTACCTGAGTGAACAGGCCTCTTGCTTTGCTTGTGAAAGTCCTTTAGCTTTGCAGCAGGTAGACTTCAGATCACCTTCACAAACTACTGGTTCAGTCCACACAAGCTTGGGTGATACCAGTAACTCCTACGCCCGTCTAGGAGTAGACACTCCAAGAGTAACAGATTTAGCAGCAACAACTCTTGGATGAACCAATGCTTTTTGCTCAAAGGCTCTAACTCTCTTGAACTAACTCTTAGGAAGATTGACTTTTGTTCAGAGGGTGAGAGGCTTGCAATGGTTGAATATGATTCAATGGTTTGAGCAAGGTTGAGGTCGAAGACCTCCCCTGGTCCCCTATTTATAGGGTTCACAGGCACCTGACCGTTACACTGTTGCCACGTAGGATTGAGTGAGTCACCGGTGACAGACACCGGTGACACAGCCAGTCACAACGCACAACTATAACCGGTTCAGGCAGATCGACACCTGTGTCACCGGAGGCATACACAGGTGAATCCTTAACTGACGTAGCCTAACTACTCAGCCCGATCTTAGCACATCACATACCCTCAGCGCACAACTAACTCTGATCCCTAATAAGGAGAGAACCTCCAACAGTCTTCTAGCTCAGTAGACAGATTATTCAGTGCAGGTCCCTTAGCATTTACAAGCTCTCCCCTGGTACAGAGATGTACCTAAGTCATAGAGCGCTAGACCACATGTGACACAGCTGCGTCACACCGGCGACTCTAACCTCTAGGGTTTTTCTACTGCTAGCACTGCAGAGTGCTAACACAAGCCAGTTTCACACTTGTGCAAAACTGTTGATACATGGCCACTAACCTTAAAGCATCAGTGCCACTGTCCAACACCTTGAGCATTGAGTAAAAGAACCTCCATAGATCATTACTACTTCATCCCTCTTGATAGTACGAGTGTTTCCTATTGACTCAAGGAAACTAGCAAATCTAGGTTTTACCGGCCACCAACTGCAGTCACGGCCCTTGACGCATCAAGCCACCATCACCTTGCTTGCAACTCCTTGCATAGCACCAGCTTTCTCACAGCTGTGACACAGCTGCCTAGCACAACCATTCCCTTGTCCTGAAAACCACCTTTGTACTTTTTGGGTGGTCATCCTTTCTTTGATGACCCTTCTTCCTGAAACCTCTTAAACCTGCTTACACTCATTGTAAACATTAGATTCCAGTTTGAGTTGCCATTAACCATCAAAACTAATTAGGGGCCTAGATGACCTTTCAGAAAGGAATCATCTTAGGAGGCTCGGCCTCTGGAAGAAGCTCCAAGAGTCAACGCAAAGGATATGTAAGGGAAGTGAACATTGTAGGGGCCCTCGCTCCAACCCCAACTCCAAGATGGGCAAGCATGCTGTTAACCTTCACGGAGGAGGATGCAAAGGGAATACGCTTCCCCCATGATGACACCCTCTTCGTGACCACCACAGTGGCCAACTGTAGGCTCACCAAGATCCTCATTGACGGCGGAAGCTCGGCTGATATCTTGTAGCTCTGTACTCTCAAAAGACTGCTAGAACCACAAGGGGGCTACAAAGACGGGACCCTGGAACCATTGCTCTAACCCCTCACTGGTTTCATACCCGGAAAAGCCATACAACCGCTCGGTCAGATCGAACTCCTCATGACTTTCTGAACTATGAAAATCATCGGACGGAGACAGTGTGTTTCGATGTGGTAGACACGGAGTCATCCTTCAACACCATAATGGGAAGGGTCACACTCAACCGCTTCTGTGCGGCCGTACACCACAACTTCCTGTGCCTCAAGATTCCCGGCCCGCATGGGCCCATCACTGTGCGCGGAGAACAAACTCTGGATCGCAACGTACTCCACCTCCACGAGTTGAAGTATGCATCCAAAGAACTAACCACCAGAAGCGTGAAACTCCTTTCGGATGCTAAGGATCCATCTTTGCCTCCGCCCGAGAAATTCACGCCAAAACCACGCCCCGAAGGAGAGTTGAAAGAAGTCCACCTATTTGGAAACAAAGACATGCGAGTGGTGAAAATAGGGGCAGATCTCCCAATGGGACTCCGGGCGAACCTTATTACCCTCCTAAGAAGAACTCCGACATCTTAGCTTGGTCACCAGCTGATATGGGAGGCGTCCTGCGTGAGATTATGCAACACCATCTTGCCATCAAGCCTAACCGTGCCCCCGTAAAGCAAAAACTCTGGAAAATATCCCCAGAAAGAAGCAATGCCATTAAAGAAGAGGTCGAAAAACTCAGCAAGGCTAGTCTCATTCGTGAGGTATGCACCCCGAGTGGCTAGCAAACCCGGTGTTGGGCAAAAAGGCCAATAGGAAGTGGCGCATGTGTGTCAACTTTACCAACCTTAACAAGGCATGCCCAAAAGATGACTATCCGCTCCCTCGCATCGACCAATTGGTCGACTCCACGGTAGGATGCGAATGTTGAGTTTTATGGACGCCTACTCCGGATATCATCAAGTCCACATGGCTAAAGAGGATGAAGAAAAAACAAGCTTCATCACGCCTGTCGGCACTTTCTACTACCGGCGCATGCCCTTTGGTTTAAGAAATGCCGGGGCAACCTTCCAACGTCTCGTGAGTCTCATTCTCAAGAACCAGCTTGGGCAGAACACTGAAGTATATGTGGATGATGCCGTCATCAAAAGCTGCATCGAAAGCATGCACCCTGAAGATCTTCAGGAGACCTTCTCGAACGTTCGAAAGTACGGGGTAAAACTTAACCCAAAAAAATGCGCTTTCGGGGTCCGCGAAGGAAAACTCTTGGGCTTCTTGGTGTTCTAGCGAGGCATCGAGGCCAACCCCGAGAAAATACGTGCCATCCTTGACATGGAACCCCCGCGTTCCGTCAAAGATGTGCAGCACCTCGTCGGGAGAATGGCAGCACTCGGAAGGTTCCTCTCTCGTTTGGCAGAAAAAGGACATCACTTCTTCAAAGCCCTTCATAGCCTGAATGGCTTCGAATGGACCACTGAAGCACAAGTAGCCTTCGACGAGCTCAAGGTATACTTATTCAGCCCTCCTTTCCTAAAATCTGGGGAGCCTTTGCTGCTATATCTCATTGCCACGCCAACAGCAATAAGTGCAGCTTTGACAAAGGAAGATGGTGGCATACAACTCCCTATCTATTATGTGAGTGAAGCCCTAGCCGGAGCAAAAGTGAGATATACCCAGATTGAAAAGATCGTCTACGCTCTCCTCATGACATCCCAAAAGCTCCGTCACTACTTCAAGGGCCACACCATCACAATTCCATCCACTTCCCCCTTAACGAAGTATTCGGCAA
This sequence comes from Stipa capillata, assembly GCA_019208055.1. Taxonomy (NCBI): domain Eukaryota; kingdom Viridiplantae; phylum Streptophyta; class Magnoliopsida; order Poales; family Poaceae; genus Stipa; species Stipa capillata. The sequence goes on from JAGXJF010000886.1 coordinate 14,716, forward strand.
AAAAGAGGCCACTGGAAGGATTGCTAAGTCGGCCACCGAGTTGGCCCCTTTTTCCATCATGCTCACTGGTCGAACAGCCATCAAATCACAAGTATTGGCCGACTTCGTGGCGGAATGGCAAGCTCTGAGCCTCCCCCCAAGCGAAGCACCCAAAGAGATAGCAACATCGGACCCTCACTGGATCATGCGCTTCGACGGCTCAAAATGCCTAAACGGAGCGGGAGCTGGAGTTGTTTTAATAAGCCTAGAAGGAAAGACATTGGAATACGCTGCCCACCTCGCCTTCAACGCCACCAATAACATGGCCGAGTACGAGGCCCTCTTACTAGGTCTGCGCCTAGCAAAAGCTATGGGCATCCGTCGCCTACTCATCCAAGAAGATTTCCAATTGGTCGTAAACCAAATGGGCAAATCGTACCAGTGCTTGGATGATAGGATGGGAAAGTATATGGAAGAAGCCCAAAAAATGGAGCGCTAGTTCATCAGTTTGGAAGCACGCCAGATACCAAGAGGAGATAACCACAAAGCCGATAGGCTAGCCAGGGCTGCCGGTTCAAAAGAAGCACTCCCGCCCGGCGTCTTCCTCAAAGTCATCAAGTCCCCATCAATTAAAGAAGGTGACATAGCCAATTAAACTCCACCACAAATCCTTGTGATCTTCGACGAAACGTCATCTTGGATGGCTCCTATCATTCGGGCCATCAAAGGAGAAGTTGCTGACGAAGACACTACGCAAGCCAAAACGCTGCTAGCAAAGGCAAAAAGAGGCGGCGGCTCTGTTGAAATGTATTTTGAAAGATGATGGTGCCAACCTCTTACTCGAGATCCACGCCGGGCTATGCAGAAACCACTTGGTGCCGAGATCTACCGCGGAAAAAGCTCTAAGACAAGGCTTCTACTGGCCAACCATGGTCCAGGACGCCATTAACATACTTCAGAAATGTGAGGCATGCCAAAAAAATGGCGAAATCTATTCACGCGCCAGTCTCGATGCTTAAAAATATACCAATCACATGGCCATTTGCCTGATGGGGAATGGATCTTTTGGGACCATTCCCACTGACCAAAGGGGGCTATCGGTATGTGGTGGTTGCAATTGATTACTTCACCAAATGGGTCGAAGCCGAGCCACTCACATCCATCACCTCCCGAACAGTGCAAAAATTCTTCTGGAAGAACATTATCTACCGTTTCGGAGTCCCTTGAAAGTTAACTGTGGACAACGGAACTCAATTTGATGCTTGTTCATTCAGGGAATTCTACAACTCCATAGGAACTACTTTGCATTTTGCCTCCGTAGCGTATCCCAAAAGCAACGGAGCCGTAGAACGAGTCAACGGACTCATCCTCCAAGGTCTTCGTCGTCGCGTCGAGAACAACTCAGACAAAAAAGGAATATGGGCTGAGGAACTTGGAAGTGTACTCTGGCGGATGTGCACCACCATCAGCCGCTCCACCGGACGAACACCTTTCTCTCTAGTATATGTATCCGAAGCCGTTCTTCCCACTGAAGTTGAGCACCATTCCCTCCGCGTCGAGATGCTCCGTGAAGCCACACCTCTCAACTTCATGAGAAATGAAGAACATCACCAGGTTGAAATAGACATCATCGAAGACAAGCCCTCCTCAAGCACACCGCTTACGAATAGAGCGCCGCACGCTTCTATAACACCAGAGTAAAAGAACAAGCATTCTCACAAGGAGACCTAGTGCTCAAGAAAGTCCTCGACCCTCAATCGCAAGGAAAGCTCCATGCTAAATGGGAAGGCCCATATCGCATCTCCGCTGTCCTAGGATCGGGAGCCTATCGCCTCTCCACCATGAAAGATGAGCGTTTGGCCCACGCCTGGAATGGAGACAAGCTCCGCAAGTTTTACCCTTGAGGCCTTCTGTAAAGCGCCTCTCATGGCCAAAATGCCTCCCGAGGTATGTATCCTCCATCTCCAGGAAAAATGAAAATTGAGTGAATTGCGAGCTCCCATGAACCAGTTCTTCTTGCCTTCGCGCCTGAGAGCAAGTGAAATCTTGTGCCATTAGGGCCCACCTTTCGTGTTCCTCCGTGTAGGAGATATAGTTGAACCTCATGAGCCGTTCCACCTCCTCGTGTTCGAGAAAAGAAGGGCTAACCACAGGTCGCTAGGGCCTATCGTTACCTTCCTCCGCGTCGTGAGGCAGCGAACCATGAGCCTTCGCATCATGATTCCTCTCTTTTCAAAAAAGAACCCCTCCATCATAGTGTCACGGGAGAAACCCCAGAGGCCTCCTCGCTCAAATTACACAAATGATACGCGGGATGAAAACATCGCAAAGCCCTAAAGTAGAGCCCCCACGGCTGTCTACGGCGGTTGACACGCCTCTGACCAAGGGTGCTCGGTGACTACCCACAAGAATTTTTCTCAATTGGGTACGAGGGTTCCACTGGACTAGTCATCCATGACCCTAGGCACTAAGTCGAGTTGCGCTCGCGGCAAAAAGTCCTCAGCTCCGGCTTAGGTGGCCAACATGCCTCTGACCCAGGATGCTCGGCGACTACCCAAGGAAGATCCGTCTTCCTAGGTATGGGGGCTCCATGACTCGTCATCATGGCCTCAGGCTTAGGCCTAGTCACGGCAAGCGGTGTGCAAGGCTCCGGTCGAGTCGCAAATATGAGACTAACCATACACCACCTTGCAGGGAATAACCAAATACATTAAAACATCAATGTCTCATAAAATGCCCCTGCAGGGTATCTTAAAAGCTAGCATTAAATAACATGTTGATGTTATGTGACTACATGGTAAGACGGCTCCCAGCACCAAAAAATTGCTCCAGCCAGACCTATGTCAAGCTACATCAGGATGTTATGTCAAAAAACTACATCAAAGCTACTAAAGCATAATTAGCACGACAAAAAACGACTCGAAGGTCGAGATCAGGCAGAGCCAGCAAGTAGGTCACCGCTGCTCCTCATCCCTCGCACACCAAAGAGGGTCGTTGCGAGTCACGAAGGCTCGAGTCCTTGCTCGCAAGGCATCTCCACCATCTCGAAGGTACCCCTGCATCGCCGAACTCAGAGTACCCTCAAGACCCTCCAAGCCAGAACCTCCTGCGAGAATAGCCGACACACCAGCTGCCACAGCTCGACCAGCCAGGACATGGTAGTACCTTGTGGCCGCACCCTCAACCTGCCGCACCTGAGAAGAAAGGGCCTCGCAAGCCTGAAACGCTGTCACACACTGAAAGATCGAGGTTTATCGACTAGAGGGGGGTGAATAGGAGATTATCAAACTTTTACTCAAATTAGTTGTTTAGCATGCAAGAGTGAGGCAGATTAGGAATGAAGCAACAAATGGCAAACTAGATCTAGCTCAAATTCAAGAACAACAATAAAGTAAAAGAGCTAGAAATGAAGACACAAGATTTAACCTGAAGTTCAAGTTGTTGGCAACAACTCAACGTCTTCTTTGAAGAGGCTGAGCACTTAGCTCCGAAGACACACAGTCTTCACCTTCTTCTCCTTGAGACAAGTCCACTTAGTATTTGCTCAATCACTCGTGGTGGATCCTGAGGTGATCCCCGAACCTTCACAAACTGTTTCGAGGCGAGTCCACAAGTTGGAGATCTTCAACGACGCCTAACCGGCTAGGAGATGCCAAATCTCCAAGAGTAACAAGTTAGAACTCTAGGCTCGAAGAAGCTCTTGCTTGGATGCTCAAGCAGATCTCAGATCTCTCAAGGCTTTCCTCTCTCAAAGTAGATCTCAAGGAGTCAAGAGGAAAGGAGAACACAGGTGTGAGAGAATTTCTTTTTGCGCTAAGTGTCCTCCCGAGCCCGCAGACGGGTTGGGGGCTATTTATAGCCACAGCTTAGAAAAGAGTCATTGGGCACAAAGATTCTTCTTCGACACAACCGGAATACAAAACCGGAAACACTGGGTTTCAAACCAACGGTCAGATCTGAGGAACTCAGATGCACAGCAAAAGTCTTCAACACAAAGTCGGTAGTTCCGAAAGGAACACGGTCACACCAGGATTGAAGAATATACTCCACAGAGTTACTTCCAGAAGCAATTCCCGGTAATGCCGACTTTGAAGAGTGTTGAACCGAGTTTTGAAGAGTTGACACATTCTTCTTCGACAGAGAAGAAACTCGGTCAAACAGGAAACCAACTCGGTAACACAGCCTTTTCCAAATAGACCTAAGTCCAGAATAGATTCTCCGCATCACTGAAACGGAACTGGTATGACCGAAGACATCACACACAGAGGACTTAATCTAGGGCAACACAAGACCTAAGTCTAGAAGGGATTCTCGGTACAACCGGAAGCAAAACCGGTGTAACCGAAGACAAACCATATGGGACTTAGTCTAAGACAACATAAGACCTAGGTCCAGAAGAGATTCTCGGTACAACCGGAAACGAAACCGGAAGAACGGAGGACAAAACGAGTAGGACTTAGTCTAGGATATCAGAAGCATATCCCGTAAGCACCGGTCTTCAAAAACGGACATATCGGTTTTCCGAAATATGAAACTAGGACAAACCCTAAGCGGCAGGGTTCCCTAACTCTCCGACACAGAGGCCATTCTGGCAGCACCGGGTTGAAGACCGGTCATGCCGCAATTGAAGCTCTTCGAGGCTTGAGACGACTCAGTCATCAAACTTCGCAACAGAGGCCAATCTCGATACAATCGATTCTTCAAACCGGTATTACCGAGAATCACTGTCTGTGTCTTACAAAGAGATTTCAAAGAAGTCTTCTGAGATTTGATTGAGCACACATGAAGGTTCTTCTTCTAACTTAGATATCTCACCCCTCTTAATAGGTGGCTTGTCCTATAGACTCAAATGATCTTTTGATCATATCAAAGACTAGAAAACACCACTAATCTTCTAGGTCCAAGCCTTCCTTCATCTTTAACTTTTTAGGGGTCGACATCCGCTGGTTAAACCAACTACTTGGGGACTATACACTTGAATACACTTAGTAAACCATTAGTCCCTTAATCGTTTGTCATTAATCATCAAAACCTATTAGGGGGCACTAGATGCACTTTCAATCTCTCCCTTTTTGGTGATTGATGACAACCCGATTAAAGCTTCACATTGGATGTAAAAAGGTTTATGTTTTGAGTTCCATGATGTAGAGATGGCTCCCCCTAAATATGTGCACTATTTGAATATTGCTTTGAATGCAAGTGCACATTTTTTAGGAGTTTTGAGGAGCTCCCCCTACATCTTGGAACCCATGGAAGTGCATTGTATGAGAATAACATTAATAGCACAATGCACAAGAGGTGATCATTGGAGATACAGACATGCATATAATAAACAATTAACTAGAGCATATCTAAGAATATCTAAGAAAAGTATCAAACACACAAATCATCAAATAGAGTTTACAAACCAATATTCAAGAAGTATCAAATAAGAAGCAAGGCTTGTAACTCTTCTATCCTAGAAAGATTTTCTTCATGCTCCCCCTTTCTTCTTTCTTCATCTTCCCTTTGTAAACCTTCACTTTGTTTCTCTCCCCCTTTGGCATCAATGAACCAAAAAGGCTTAGGTGGAGGGAGGAGCACCAGTTGCTGAGGCATGAGGGGAGGCTTGAGGAGCTGGAGCTGAGGCTTGGGCTGGGGCTTGAGATGGTGAGGTGGTAGTGGCTTCAGGCTGAATGGTGGAAATGGAGGCACTTGGAGTGACTCTATAATGCACTGAAGAAAGGGAGTGAGCACACCAGGACTAAGTTTCTTTGATACCCTGAGCTGCCAATTCTTCTTCAGAATAGTGTTTCTTCAGAAGTACCCAAGATCTCCTTAGGGTTTCCCAGTCAGCTGTTTGGGACACCATGGCCATGTTGTATAGAGCATTTAGATCATGCCTGACCAGCTTTTGTTCTTTCCTCATTTGATGAAGTTCCTAAAGAATTTGATCAAGCTTGGAGGATTCTTCAGGCTTTTGCACTTCAGGCGATTTAGGTTGGCTTTCAGACTGATAAAACTGAGGATCATCACTAACCATCGGCTCTCTTTCTTCGCCTGCCTGAGGTGCAGAGGGCTGGGGGGGTGGGGAAGGAATAGCAGGTTGCTTGCCTTTGCCCTTGACTTGAGTTGCTTTCTTCACTAGATCTTCATATTGAGAGGGTGTGAACTTGGTGTGAGTGGAGTCACAGTGGAAAGCAATATCAGTTTTGTTGAGGAGGAATTTCATCAAGTAAGGAGCACTATGGCAGCTGCTTGATGTGGTCTGCAATAACCTCTGACATAAAATATCCAAAGAAATCTGCCAGGTTGAAGGGAACATGAGTCATGATCTTCAGAAGAAGGTTCCTTGCTCTATGATGGATTTCGTCTTGATTGTCTTTCTTTGGAGCAAGAGTCTTCCTCAGTATCTTGAGGACAGTCTTGGCAGCATAAGATAGTTCAGTTGTCTTGCCAAGCACATATTCTCTATCTTCAGGATACAATGGTATCAACCCTTCCTTAGGCAGAATATCTTCATCATGAATTTCTGACATCTTCAGAGTTGATGTCCATGCCAAGCCCTGTCCTTGCCACAAATTCTTCAAAGGTAGCTTCATATTTTGAATGCCCTGTCATCCATTCAAGCTTCCAGGTATTGGAGTGTGTCGACGAGTAAACGTCTCTAGCGGTGGTCCGAATGGACCCCCTTGTTGATTCGGCCTGGGGCGATATAGAGTTCTTCTTATGAGCCGGTGATGGCGTTTCAAGGATGAGGGCGGTTATGATGCTTGATGCCGGAAACACAGCGATTTTTCCAGGTTCAGGCCACCCGGAGGTGTAATACCCTACGTCCTGCTTCGTTGTGAGTGTATTGATTCTATCAAGATTACAGGGGTGTTCTTCCTTACAAACAGGCTGGCTGATCTTCTAATACCGAATAAAGAAGTCTAACCAGCGCCCCTTTTTCTCTCTGGAATCCGAACCCTTTGCATGGTCTGGGAACTCCCTTATATAGCCGGGGGTTCACCACAGAGGCCAAGCAAAGACTATTGCACCTGGTATCGTGAGCGCTAAGGAAACGCCTACCTCTTCATTTAATGCGCCGCGCCGGTGTTCGCGCCGCGTGTCTTCTCGCCATGCCCTCCGCTAGGGGGGCTGACAGCTTTATGCTCAGCGGGACCCGCGAAGAGAGGCCTGCCGGGCCCCTCCTGACTAAGTCGGTGAAGTATCCGCCCCTAGGCCCCGCGCGTCAGCGACCAAACGCGGGCCACGAGGCGCGCGGTGATTTGACCCAAAGGGGCGGAAAGGGGTGACAGCGACGCGGGCGCGCGGGGCAGCGCGCCTGGCCGGTCAACAACCCTGTCAGACGGACCCCATCCCCTGACAGGGGCTATGGCAAAAAGGGATTTGCCCTGCGGGGATGGGACCGGCCTGACCGATATCATGCCCATACGGGACTTTAGCATTTAATGCCTGAGTGACAGGCATTAAATGCCTCTGCCGGGACTAAGGCTTATGGAAGAAGCCAGCTTACTGCTGCGGCAGCCCGGAGGAGGGCCCCACCGGGGGGCCCCACGACCCCCGAGCGCTTCCGCCCCCGAGTAGCCCCTTCGGCCTCGGAGAGCGCCAGCTATCCCAACTGCCTTGGCCGACCCCGGGCGCTCGGGGAGCGTCCGTCGGGGGGTCGCTCGGGACTCCGCTCGGGGGAGGTGCTCGGGGGGTCCGCCCGGGGACCCTCCCGAGCACTCTTCTGGGCCCACGCCTTGCGGGATGCCGGTCGCTCGGGGAGAGGGCCCCGAGCGCTTCCTTGATTCTTGGGCCTTGGACCCTCGGGACCGCAAGGCCCTCAGATGGCTCGCACAAACGTGGCACTCGGGGGAATCCCCCGAGTGCCCGGGTTTGACCACCGGGCCCACCTGCTTCTCCAGCGGGGCCTTTGCCGATAAAGCCGCCACGTGTCACGCCCCGTGGCCTCTGGTTGGTCTGCGCCGGCGGTTCGGGGGACCCTGGGCCCCATTCCGCCGACAGTAGCCCCCGGCCTTGTCTTCCAGCGATGGCCCAATGGGCCTCGACCCGAAGGACCGCGACTGGGGATAAGGCCTTCTTTTTATTTAACGGGCCAACCAGAGAGGTCGGCCCATCTTCATGCGCCCTGCCGAGGAGTGCTTTTAATGCGCGCGTGCGGGGTGGAAGGGGCGGCCAATCCGCTCTCTCCACCTGGCGGCGGCGCTTCGGTTTTTACCCCGCGCGGGAAAGGCGCGCGCCTTTTTATGCCGCGCGCAGGCGGTTGCGTGCCCCGGGTTTCGTGCGACTGTGTTTTTACTGCGCGCGGCAGTAATTCCGCAGGCCACGATTGCACGCCTTCCGGGTTTCGCGCGGCCGCAGGCCCACTGTCAGTGGCAGCGGACTGACAACTGACAATCCCACGATCGCGCGGAAGATCAACGGGCGCGGGCGGTTTGCACTTCCGAAGCCTTTTTTCTTTAAAAGAAAAACGGCCCCGCACCTTTTCGACCTTCCGGATCTCGCGCAAAACACTTTGCTCCCAAAGCTTTGGCGTTCTTCTCCGTCTTCTTCCTCTCATCATCCGAAAAGAAGAAAAACCCTCTTTGCCACCTTCGCCTCTTTCTTCGCCACCATCCCCGCCGCCATGACTCGCCGCCACACCCGATCGACCCCCCTGGCGCAGGACGCCAATGACGCCGTGCTCCCCAAGTCCCGCTTCCTCAATGAGGAGGCAATGGACAAGGTTCGGAAGGTAGCGGTGCCGGAAGGCCGGCCGCACCCGACAAGGGTTCGGCCGGCGACGTACCCGCCGGATCCGCGGGCGGACGAGACCGTCATCTTCGCCAGCTTCCTCGCCGCCGGGCTGCTTCCGCCGTTCTCGCCCTTCTTCCTGGAGGTGCTGGAGGCCTACGGCATTCACCTGCTGCACCTCACCCCCAACTCCGTGGTGGTGCTGGCGATCTTCGCCCACCTCTGCGAGATGTTCGCGGGGTGATGCCGTCGGTGCCGCTGTTCCGGCACTACTTCGTCCTCCGCTCCGTCGGGAGGAGCCGGGGCTCGGCCCGGACGGAGGTTAGCGGGAGCGCCAACTTTCAGCTTCGCCCGAAGCTCGCCGACCCTTACATCCAGCAAACGCTGCGGAACAAGTGGGACGACTGGCGCCAGATGTGGTTCTACATCAACACTGACCCGGCGCAGTCGCTCACTCTTCCGGAGGAGCCGGCGAGGCATGACAAGTCGTGGGATTCTCTCGCCGAGAACGACAACGAGCTGGCGGTGATGTCCCTTCGCATCTCCCAACTCCGGGAGTTGGGGTTGACTGCCACCATGGTCGTCGGCGACTTTCTGCGACGCCGGCTGGCGCCGCTGCGGAAACGCGAGCGGCCGGCGTGGATGTACACCGGGGGACATGGACGTCACCCGGACGGAGGTCGGCGCCGACAACAACTGGACCGAGGCGGTGCTGGCGGCCACCTTGAAGTCGCTGCTCGGGGTGCCGGACGCCACGAGCGCCGTCCTGTCGCGGCCGGACCTGCCGCTCTGCGTTAACGCAGATCGCCAGGCCATCCTTGACATGATGCCGTCGTGCGACGCGAAGGGCATCGTGGCCCCGCCGAAGGACGGCAGCCGCAGGCCTGCGGTGGGCATTCGGATCTTCGCGAGCGGCGAGGAGGCCGAAGCGGCGAGGGCAGCTCAAGAGCCGAGGGCCCCCCGCCGTGATCCATGATCCGGCCGATCCGAAGGGCAAGGGGCAAGCCCCTCCCCCTCCGTCCCCGCCACCGCGGCCGCAGGCGCCGAAGCTACGTCCACAAGCACCGCCGGCCACGGGGAGGCGACCGACGGACGCGGGAGGCAGCTCCGGGGCGGGCCCCTCCGCGCAGGGAGGGCCCGCATTGCGCTTTTCTGGCCCGGTGCCTCCGCCACCCGCCTCCGCCCGTGCGCCCTACGACGCCGAGGGCGGGAGGCGGTGGCCCTGCACCGCCGCCTCCTCCGCCCGTGCGCTCTGCGGCCCAGGGGGCAGGGGGTAGCGGCTCCGGGCAAAGGCCTTCTGGAGTTGCGCCTTCTGGAGGCGCGTCGGCGGCGGACGCGGGCTCCGCCGCCGGTCAGAAGAGGAAGGATCCGCCGCTACCCCTCGGCGTGGAACGCCATGTTTCAAGGGGCTCGTGGCAGTAAGTTTTGAAAAACTTTCTTCCCTCCAACTTCGCTTTTTCCTTTTTTGGCTAAGTGTCCTGCTCGGGTGCTGACCCGAACTTGTCTGCATCTGTTCTCTCAGGGAGCGCAAGAGGACTCGCCCGTCCCCGAGCCCTCCTCCTGCGGCGAGGGCTTCGACGACCCCGAGCGCGGCTACGCCCCCGAGTGGCCCTTCGGCTCCGAGCGAGTCGGTGGGCCCATCCCCGAGCGCGCCCTCTGCACCGAGCGCGAGCCCTACCCCGAGCACGGTGCCAGCCCCGAGTGCTGACACCGCTTTGCGGGAAGAGGCTGCCCCAAGCGCGGAGGTGGAGGCGCCGGGCGCGGCGGAGGCGCCGGCGACGGTGGAGGTGCCGGCGGCGATGGAGGCGCCGGCGACGGTGGACGTACCGGCAACGGTGGAGGTGCCGGCGACGACGGAGGAGACGCCGGCAGTGGAGGAACTTCGTGTTGCCGCGCCCGAGGAGCGGGTGGCGGCAACCGAACAAGGAACGGCCCCGGGTGGAGGGACCGAAGGTATCCGGCCCGAGGGAAGGGCCGGGATTTTGATCGTGGCCGGGCGCCCCGAGCCCCAGGAGAAGGAGCTTGGGGGCCAAGGCCTTGCTGCTCCGGCCGAGGAGCAGCCTTCTGCGCGGCGAAGCCAAACGTCTCGGGGGGGCTCCCTCCGATATGTTCGAGGCCGCGCATGCCGCCATCGATCAGCTCCGCGAGGATCTCCTCTCCAAGGAGAAGTCCTTAGAGGATCGGGAGCGGGTCTTGGGGGAGATGGCGGAGATGCTAGAGGCCCGTACTCGCGTCGCCAAGCGAGAGTACGAGAATGATCTTGCCAAGATCGAGCGCCAGCGGGATATCCTCCATGAGATGAGGGAGGAGATCATCCCGAGGACGCGGGAGCTCGATCGGCAGGAGCGAGAGCTCAACCGCCGGGTCGCGCTGGTGAAGCCGCGCGAGCTGGACTTGGCGAGGCGGGAGAAGCGCGCCGCCGACGAGGAGGCGCGGCTGAAGCAGCTCGCCGCCGAGCTCGCTCGCCGCGCAGAACAGCAGCTTCTCCGGGACGGAGAGCTTGACGCGAAGGCGGAGCAGCTCGGCCAACTCAAGCACTCCCTTGACGAGGCGGCGAATAAGCTGGACGCCGAAGTCGAGTCGCGGGTGGCCGTTGCTCGCGAGGAGCTCGCCAAGGAGATGGCGCAGCTCCGCTCGGAGAGCGAACACTTCAAGCAGCGGCTTGAAGACTCAAAGGCGACCAAACGCATTCTCCAAAACCAGCTCCGGGAGGCAGAGGAGTTGAGGGAGCGTGAGTCCTTAGCGGCGACCGCAGCGACGGAGGAGATTGAAAGGGAGAAGGTCCGGCTGGTCACCGAGCGGGACCAGACGGTGAGGGTGATGAAGGCCATCTTCTTTCGCGCGAGGAACGCCGCTGAGGCTGCTGGACTTGGCACCGCCTCCTTGCCGGGCTATGATGCCGACCCGGCGAACGTCGCCTTGGGCTTCGAGAGGATCGCCGAGCGCCTCGAGGGGCTCGGCGAAGCCGTGCGCCGCCGCCTTGAGGAAGAAGGCCGGGAGTTGGCGGTCGTGGTGGCGGAGCACACACTGGCATGCTACCGCGGCCGTGACCCAAACTTTCCTTTGACGCCAGCCTTGGAGGGGCTCGAGGTGATCGATGAGGCCGCCGAGGAGGAAGCCCGGAAGGCAATCCGCAGGGCGGCCGATGAAATTGCCCAGCGGTTTTCCCGCTCGGGGGATGCCGGCACAGGCGATGGCGCCGGCGATGGCGAAGGCACCGGCGACGGCGACGGCGGCGCCGGCGGAGAGTAGCTCCCCTCCCTTTTTCTGTTTTTGTTTTCTTAGCCCGGGGCTTGACCCCTTTGTAAGAACTTTTAAGCTTCTGATATGCAAAGAGATCTTTGGCCCGAAAGCCCTTTGATCCTTGCTTTTTCTTTCTTGTTGTACTTGTACTGGAAATGGCTTCACTTCCTTGCTTGCTTCGGGCGAAGCGTCCGGTTCTTGCTCGGAGAGGGACGGAGGACGGTCCTCGGGACGCCCCGAAGGCCCCCAAAGCCCCCAGCCCCCGAGAGCTGGACGCACTGCGACTGAAGCTACGGAGGCCCGGCCCTTGGGACACAGGGTGTCCCCGAGCCGAGCTTCTTTTATCTTCTTGACTTTGCCTGCAGAATTTGTCCAAGTTTTTGCGCTCGGGACAATTATTGCAACAATTAACTGTTGATATGTATTGCGTCAATCATTGTATCTACATGATTTTTCCTAACTTTGAGAACTTTCATTTAACTCGGCAATGCTTCCTTATGTCTCTGGAAACGCTACTGGAAGACACCGCCGGGCGCGTGTGAAAGCGCGTAGGGTACTTGGGCGGCTTATTTACCAAGCTGATGTCCAGGGTTAAGGAACCAGGCAGGACACCAGGGCTTTAAGCGGACAACCCGAAGCACTCCCCATGACTTTCATCGCTGCCTTCAGGTATAAACCCATCGCGAGCACAGGAGGCAGTTGGAAAAATTGGCGAGGAAAAGCTAGTCGTTCATATATAGTGCTCGGGAGCTTTGAAAACATAGAAATGCGGTTAGAAGCTTAGCTTAGAGATCGGGCCTCAGGGTGACTTGGCGCCCCGTGACTTTAGCATTGATCCAGCGGGCGGTGCCCGGGAACTTCATAATGGTGAACCTGTTCACTTTGCGAATGATTACATGATTTTCTTAGCAAAAGGGGTGTTTTCCGCAGGTCCCTCGGGGGGTTTGCCTGTTGACGCGGCCCTCGGGTTTTCGGGCCTGCCGACCAGCCCCGAGCACGAGGAGTGGAGCTATCCGACTGACATGAAGTCGGGTGGTGCTCGGGTCCTGCTGACCAGCAGAGCACGGTGGCCAGGGGCTTATTTGCCCTGACTTGGACGCGCTCGGGGTACAGCTAATTGCCCGAACATCTTACGACCCGACGACAAATGTTTGGATAAGCTCCGACTGCTCGGGCTCGGAGTGGTGGGACCTACTCGCACCGAGAGATGGGGGCTCGGGAGCCCCGCACCGCGCGAAAAGACCACTTTTGCTAATTATGGAGGAAATACTGATATTGATACTGGCATAGGGAATTTAAATTTTGCATGGGGGATTCATATCAAGGAAGATTGCATCTTTATAGATCATAACGCTATGTAAAATAGCTGGGAATACAAGGGAGCCCCCGAGCGAGGGTGCGAGCGTGCGGGATACTCGGGTGACCTTCGGCCGGACCGGTGCTCGGGGTTCGGGAACCAGACCGAGCGACGGGGCTTGGGGTGACGAACCCGGAACTTCCCATGACTCACAATTGGCACTCGGGGAGCCGACCCTAAAGCAAAAACTTACCCGGGCTATTTCACGGGAAAAACTTGCGCAAGTGCTCGATGTTCCAGGAGTTGGTCAGCTCCATTCCATCTTCGGCGGCGAGCCTCACCGAGCCTGGCCGAGTGACTCGAGTCACTCGGTATGGACCTTCCCACATAGGGGAGAGCTTGTTCTTGCCTTCCCGCGCCTGCGCCCGACAAAGGACCAAGTCCCCGACTTCGAGAGACCTTGGCTTGACACGACGCTCATGGTAACGGCGAAGGCTTTGCTAGTATCTGGCAGCACGAAGGGCAGCTCGGCATCTATGCTCTTCGAGGAAGTTGACGTCTTCGAGCCTGCGCCGATCTTGGTCTTCCTCCAAGTACGCCGCGACCCGAGGGGAGCGGAAGGTGAGCTCAGAAGGAAGCATCGCTTCTGCCCCGTAAACGAGGAAGAAGGGGGTTTCACCGGTCGCCCGACTGGGGGACGTCCGGATGGACCAAAGGACGGCGGGGAGCTCTTCTATCCAGCCAGCGTCGCATTTCTTGAGTCTGTCGAAAGATCTTGTCTTGAGCCCCCGAAGGACTTGGGCGTTCGCACGCTCAAACCTGCCCGTTGGCTCGGGGGTGTGCGATAGAGGCGAAGCAAATCTCTGTCCCGAGGGCTTGGCAGTACTCGAGGAAAGCATCGCTCGTGAACTGTGTGCCGTTGTCTGTGATGATGCGGCTGGGCACCCCGAACCGGCTCATGATGCCTCGGATGAACTTGATCACCGATTGTTTGTTGATCTTGACGACTGCCTCGGCTTCCGTCCATTTGGTGAATTTGTCGATGGCGACGTAGAGGTACTCGTAGCCCCCGACTGCTCGGGGGAACGGCCCCAATATATCCAGCCCCCAGACCGCGAAAGGCCACGAGAGGGGGATGGTCTGGAGTGCCTGAGCGGGCTGATGTATCTGCTTGGCGTGGAATTGGCAGGCTTCGCAGCGTCGAACCAGCTCAAAGGCGTCCTCGAGGGCTGTCGGCCAGTAAAATCCTTGCCGAAAGGCTTTACTGACCATCGTGCGAGACGATGCATGGCTACCGCACTCGCCCTCGTGGATATCCATGAGTATATCGTGGCCTTCCTCCCAAGAAATGCACTTCATAAGAATGCCATTGGTGCCGCGCTGATAGAGGTCCCCATCTACGAGCGCGTACCTTGTTGATTGCCGCGCAATTCTTTCTGCAACGGCTTCGTCTTCGGGAAGGATATTTTCTTTCAGGTATGCCCGGATCTCGGAGATCCAAGGGACGACCTGAGGACAGATGGTGAGCACGAGGTGCTCACCCGGCGGTGGCCTGACGGGAGGATCTCCCACTGAAGGTGCCGCCTGGGTAGACTCGCCTGGCGCGCGAGGTCCCCCTTCGTCTTGGTCGGCGGTCTCGACGGACGGCCGAGAGAGCCTTTCTTCAAAGGTCCCAGCCGGGACCGGCTCCCGAGAAGAGGCCAGTCACGATAGAATGTCAGCGGCGTCGTTGAAGCGGCGAGGGATGTGCTGGAGCTCCAGACCATCGAAACACCGTTCCAACCTCCTGACTTCGCTCAGGTACGCTGCCATTTGGGGGTCCGAACACTGGTATTCCTTTGACACTTGATTGACGACTAACTGGGAGTCGCCTTTGACGAGCAGACGGCGGATCCCGAGGGATGCGGTGGCGCGCAGCCCTGCAAGGAAGCCTTCGTACTCGGCCATGTTGTTGGTGGCGCGAAAGAGTAACTGCACGACGTACTGGAGGGTCTCACCGGTCGGAGCGGTGAGAACTACTCCAGCCCCTGCGCCTTTGAGCGTGAGGGAACCGTCGAAGTGCAGCGTCCAGTGCTCGGTTCCTCCCTGACCCGGGTCGGAGGGGAGTTGCTCGCATTCGTCTTCTGGCACCGGCGTCCACTCAGCGACAAAGTCGGCCAGAGCTCGGCTCTTGATTGCATGGTTGCTGACGAAGCGGAGGTTGAACTCCCCGAGCTCGATGGCCCACTCGACGACTCGTCCAGTGGCCTCCCGGTTGCGGAGGATTCGCTCGAGGGGGAAGGCCATAACCACCCGGACCTCGTGCGCTTGGAAATAATGCGAAGCTTCCTCGACGCGACGAGCACCGCGTAGAGGAGCTTCTGTGCTTGAGGGTAGCGCGTCTTGGCGTCCCGCAATACTTCACTGACGAAGTACACGGGATGCTGCTGTATGCGCACCCGAGTAGAAGGCCGCTCGGGCCCAGCCCCCGAGCGATTGACTTCATCCCCGAGCAAGACGGGTTGCTCGGGTATGCTCGGGTGATGGGCTGAGCCTTCGGGATTGGGGGCGCTCGGGGACTCGGGTCCGAGAGCTCCGCCCGCTCCCCCGAGAGCCTTGCGCGGGAGCTCGCTCTCGGGGGTTTCTGCTGGCTGCTCGGGGTCATCACTCGGGAGCGGAGGCCCGAGCTCTTGCGCCGGGTCGAGGGGTGCCACGAGCTTGGCCCCGACCTCCCGCTCGACGACGAGGACGGCGCTTACCACCCGGGGTGTCACCGAGAGATAGAGGAGCAAAGGCTCCTCGGGTCTCGGCGCCACCAAGACCGGAGGTGATGTGAGGTACTTCTTGAGGCCTTCGAGGGCCTGCTCGGCCTCAGGGGTCCACTCGAAATGGCCCGACTTCTTGAGGAGCTTGAACAAGGGGAGGCCCCGCTCCCCAAGCTTGGAAATGAATCGTCCCAAGACAGCCACGCAGCCCGTTAGGCGCTGCACGTCCTTGAGGCGAGCTGGCGGGCGCATCTGGTCGATGGCCCGGATCTTCTCGGGGTTGGCTTCAATGCCTCTGCTTGAGACCAAGTAGCCGAGAAGTTTGCGGATGGGACCCCGAAGATGCACTTCTCGGGGTTCAGCTTCATACGAGTACTGCGGAGACTATTGAAAGTCTCGGCGAGATCCTCGATGAGCGTCTCCTCGCGTCTTGACTTGACGACGAGGTCGTCGATGTAGGCCTCCACATTGCGACCTAGCTGCGACTGCAAAGTCATACGCATGGCCCGCTGATAGGTCGGGCCAGCGTTTTTTAACCCGAAAAGGCATGCGGACATAGCAAAGGTCCCGCAGGGGTTGTAAATGAAGTTTTCTCTTCATCCTTCACAGCCATACTAATCTGATGATAACCAGAGTAGGCATCTAAAAAACAGAGAAGATCACACCCCGCGGTGGAATCTACTATCTGATCGATGCGAGGTAAAGGAAAAGGGTCTTTAGACAAGCCTTATTGAGGTCGGTGTAGTCCACGCACATCCTCAGCTTGCCGTTCGGCTTGGGCACGACGACGGGGGTTGGCGAGCCACTCGGGGTGCAGGACTTCCGGATGAAGCCGGCCCCGAGGAGCCTGTCGACCTCCTCTCGGACGAACTCCTGCCGTTCTGGTGCTTGGCGGCGCACCTTCTGCCGGATGGGACCCGAGCGTCGGGACGCACGGCAAGACGGTGCTCAGTCACTTCTCTAGGGACCCGGGCATGTCGGACGGTTGCCACGCAAACACGTCAGCGTTTGCCCAGACGAAAGTGACGAGCGCGCCTTCCTATTTGGCGGTCAGGCGACCGCCGATCTTGACGGTCTTGGACGCGTCTTCCCCCAGGGCCACCTCCTTAACAGGGACAGAGTCATTGGCAGCGCCTCTGGCCTTGGTTGGAGGCGGACCCGAGGACTCGGGGAGCTCGGGGGCGTCGTTGAAGGCAGCAGCGACTTGGAGGAAAAGCTGCTCGGCGCAGGCGATAGAGCCCTGGATGTCGGCTGGCACGGTGATGGTGCCGTTGGGGCCCGGCATTTGATCGTCAAGTAAGCATAATGGCAAGCCATCATGAATTGGCGAGCGCCGGACGCCCCAAGATGCCGTTGTAGGGGAGCTCGAACTCGGAAACATCGAAGATGATATTCTCGGTCCGATGGTTGCCCTTGGTGCCGAAGGTGACCATTAAGGACACCTGGCCCAAAGGCATGGTGAGGCCGGGAGAGACGCCTGTAAAACGGCAGCGTCGCCTTCAGGTCCCCCGGTGGCACCTGCATTTTGCTAAATACTTCGGGGGACAGGAGATTAAGCCCTGCGCCCCCGTCGATCAGCATGCGGGTTACCTTAATGTTGCAGATGGTGGGGGAGACCACGAGCGGGAAGCGTCCCACGCCGGAGATGCTCGCGGGGTGGTCCGAACAGTCGAAAGTGATCGGGAAGCCGACCACTTGAGCGCTCGGGATGCGTCGGAGCTCGGGGTCGCTGAGCACACTTCACGCGCCAAAAGCTTAAACTGGCGGCGCGAAGAGGGCGTGAAGGCGCCCCCGCTGATGCATGCCACCGCCTGCGGCTCCTGAAAACCGAGGTCTTCTTCTTGCCCGCCGGGGTGTCACTGCCCTCGGCGAGGCGCTCCTCCCTCTGCTTTTTGTTCCTCTCAGCGAGGAAACTTGACCGTCCGGCATTCGGAGAGGTCATGCCGCTCGGTCTCGTGGATGGGACACCACAGACCCGAACTCGGCTGAGGTGCTCGGGGTGGCTTCTTGCCGCCGCTGGGCCCGCGCGCGAGGGCTTACGAGGCTTAGCCTCCGCCGCCGCGACGGGCTCGGACTTACGCTTCTTGCCCTTCTTATCCCGCTTCCCGGAGGAGCGAGAAGGGCCGGCGTCCTCGACCATCGATTGGTCGGGGCCGCGGGTCATGCCAAGCACGGGCTTCCGCCGCCTTAGCGCACTTGTCCGCGATAGCGAACAAGTCCGCGGTGGACTGGACGTCCCGGGTGCCCAGCTTCTCCAGCATCTTTCGTCGCGGGACTCCTTGTCGGAAAGCGACGATAACTGCTTGGTGAGATATCTTGGGGATGGTGTTGCGCACCTGGCTGAAACGCTGAATGAAGTGCCGCAACGTCTCCCCTTTTCGCTGCCGGAGAGCGTGGAGATCGCTCTCCATGCCAGGACGCTCGAAAGTGCCCTGGAAGTTCGCCACGAACTGGTGGCAGAGGTCCTCCCAGGATGAAACGGATCCTGAGGGGAGGTTCATGAGCCAGGACCGGGCCGAACCCTTGAGGGCCATCGGGAACCAGTTGGCCATGACCTTCTCGTCGCCTCCAGCGGCCTCCACCGCGGTGGGGTAGATCTGGAGGAACTCCTCAGGGTGGAAAGACCCATCGTACTTCTGCGGCAGCTCTGGGCGAAATTTATTTGGCCAGGTGACGCGTCGAAGTTCGGGCGTGAAGGCCTGGCAACCCGCCCCATAACGGGGGTTGCCGGTCTCCTCATCTTGCCGGACGCGGTGATGTGCCCGGGAGCGCGCGCGGCCGGCGACAGGGCCGGAGGAGGAATGGACCTCGTCCGCCCTGTCGCGCTCGCGCTGGCGCTCGATGAAGGTGCGTGCGTCCTCCACTTCGCGCCTACCGAGGCGCGGTGGCGAAGATCTTGGGGGTTCCCCCGTGCCGGAGAGGCGACCGAGGGTGGAGATCCGTCGCGCCGACCGCCGGCAGGCATGCGCGGCGGACGCGCTGTGGCACCGGCGGCGAAGCCGCTGAGGGGACGGTGCGGGCACCGGCGCGCCCGGAAGAAGCGTGGACGCTCCTGGCCGCCGCTTCGCGTCGGGCGGTGTCGACCAGGTTAGCGAGGTCCTGGAGCCACGGGCCCACGGGGGACGCCGCTGGCACCGGGACGGGAGGATGCCGGAGGAGGTATTGCGCCGCCTGCAGCGTGTTTCCTTCCCCGGTATCCGCGAAGTCCAGCCGACGGCGAGGCGGAGGCGGCCGAGAAGGCCCGGCAAACATCTCCAGAGGCCCGCGCGCGTGGCCGGAACTCAAAGCGGGCAGCAGCCGGTGACGCCCCGCTGGTGTCGTTGAGCAGATCGTCGAGGCCGGCGGGGTCCGACTCGTCCGATGCTTCGTTTCCGCCCAAGCTCACCTCATTTTGAGGCAGATCGTCTTGGGGCAGATCGGGATTCGCCATGGGAGCAGGCTCGAAAAAACTCTAGACGCCCCCTACCTGGCGCGCCAGCTGTCGACGAGTAAACGTCTCTAGCGGTGGTCCGAATGGACCCCCTTGTTGATTCGGCCTGGGGCGATATAGAGTTCTTCTTATGAGCCGGTGATGGCGTTTCAAGGATGAGGGCGGTTATGATGCTTGATGCCGGAAACACAGCGATTTTTCCAGGTTCAGGCCACCCGGAGGTGTAATACCCTACGTCCTGCTTCGTTGTGGGTGTATTGATTCTATCAAGATTACAGGGGTGTTCTTCCTTACAAACAGGCTGGCTGATCTTCTAATACCGAATAAAGAAGTCTAACCAGCGCCCCTTTTTCTCTCTGGAATCCGAACCCTTTGCATGGTCTGGGAACTCCCCTTATATAGCCGGGGGTTCACCACAGAGGCCAAGCAAAAGACTATTGCACCTGGTATCGTGAGCGCTAAGGAAACGCCTACCTCTTCATTTAATGCGCCGCGCCGGTGTTCGCGCCGCGTGTCTTCTCGCCATGCCCTCCGCCAGGGGGGCTGACAGCTTTATGCTCAGCGGGACCCGTGAAGAGAGGCCTGCCGGGCCCCTCCTGACTAAGTCGGTGAAGTATCCGCCCCTGGGCCCGCGCGCGTCAGCGACCAAACGCGGGCCACGAGGCGCGCGGTGGATTTGACCCAAAGGGGCGGAAAGGGGTGACAGCGACACGGGCGCGCGGGGCAGCGCGCCTGGCCGGTCAACAACCCTGTCAGACGGACCCCATCCCCTGACAGGGGCTATGGCAAAAAGGGATTTGCCCTGCGGGGATGGGACCGGCCTGACCGATATCATGCCCATACGGGACTTTAGCATTTAATGCCTGAGTGACAGGCATTAAATGCCTCTGCCGGGACTAAGGCTTATGGAAGAAGCCAGCTTACTGCTGCGGCAGCCCGGAGGAGGGCCCCACGGGGGGCCCCACGACCCCCGAGCGCTTCCGCCCCCGAGCAGCCCCTTCGGCCTCGGAGAGCGCCAGCTATCCCGAACTGCCTTGGCCGACCCCGGGCGCTCGGGGAGCGTCCGTCGGGGGGTCGCTCGGGACTCCGCTCGGGGGAGGTGCTCGGGGGGTCCGCCCGGGGACCCTCCCGAGCACTCTTCTGGGCCCACGCCTTGCGGGATGCCGGTCGCTCGGGGAGAGGGCCCCGAGCGCTTCCTTGATTCTTGAGCCTTGGACCCTCGGGACCGCAAGGCCCTCAGATGGCTCGCACAAACGTGGCACTCGGGGGAATCCCCCGAGTGCCCGGGTTTTGACCACCGGGCCCACCTGCTTCTCCAGCGGGGCCTTTGCCGATAAGGCCGCCACGTGTCACGCCCTGTGGCCTCTGGTTGGTCCGCGCCGGCGGTTCGGGGGACCCTGGGCCCCATTCCGCCGACAGAGTGGTTCTCACTTCCTGAGATGTAGAGAGTTGCATAAAATTGAAGAATGAGCTCTTCATTCCAATCTGCCTGAAGGATATGAACTCTTCAATTCCCACTTGTCTTAGGGCATCTAGGACAGGTGCAAAGCATCTGTGCTTCTCAAGGTATGCTAGGTCAACATATTGATGTTTGAAGATTTTGTTCTTTTTGAAGAGAGTTGTTTGATAGAAATCTTGTTGAGTCCTAGCTCAGAACCTTGGGTCTGATGCATCTTAGGCATACTCATAGGGATTGAAGTCCCATCTAATTTCTCTTAATTCTTCATTGGTCATCTTATTGTATTCAACAACTGGTTGAGGCCTTCTGCCTTGATTAGGAATCCTCTGAGTTGGGGCAAGTACCACTAAGGTGGCATTGTCTTCAATATTTTGTTGCTCCCTCAGTTCTAGATCCTCTTCATCCAAATGAACTCTGACTTTCTTCAGAGCTGATCTTGTTCTTTGACTGGGCCTTGGAGGCAACTTGTCAGCCTTTTTCTTCTTTTCAGCTGGAGCAGTTGGTCGAGGAGTCACAGTCTGCTTCCTTTGCCTTCGCTCATATCGAGGGATTGGGTCTTGAGCTTCAGAAGAGTCAGAAGCTTCAGCAGTAGCAGCAGCTGCTGCTTGTTCTTCAATAGCCTCTTCAGGCTGAGGTTGTTGCTCTTCAGCCTGTTGTACTGCTGGCTCTTCAGCAGGCAAACCCTCTACTGAGGCCTCAGGGGCCTTGATGCTCTCGTCAGGCTGAACTCCTTGTTCTTCAGCCTGTGGTTCAGCCTCTTGTTCTGCAATTATTTCTTCAGGCTGAGCTTCTTGTTGTTCAGCCTGAACAGTTGGTTCTTCAATGTGCTCTTCAGGCTGTGTGGTAGGTTCCTCAATAGATGGAGCTGCTGTTGTTGCTTCAGGAACCCTTGAGCTCTCTGCAGTTTGCTCTTCTTGAGCTTCAGCTTGTGGCTCATTCTGAGCTGCAGGTTCTTCAACCTGAGCAGCTGGATCTTCTGGAGCTGGTGTCCTCACAGGACTTATATGTGGTGAGGAGGGCCTCACAGGGGAGCTAGCAGCTCTTGGATGTGAAGAAGTTTGAGGTTCCCTGATCACAAATCCTGTAAGCTGAGGATTTGCTTTTCTTAATTCAGCAGCCTTCTTATCTGCTTTCTTCTTTCTGACACTTGCAAGTGCTGCAGCTCTGGCCAACTCTTTGCCTCTTTCTTCTTCAGCAGATTGCTCTGCTATCGAGAGCTTTTAAACCTTGCAAAGCTCTCTTTGCTCTTTCCTCTTGCAGCTTTGAGTTTATTTAGTTCAGCTTCTCTTCTCTCTTTTTCCTTCTGAAAAGCTTCAAGCTTGGCCTGACTTCTTCTAGCTTCTGCATAGATCTCTAGTCTCTCTTGGACTAGGGCTTCCTTTCTGGCCATCTCTTCTGGAGAGATAACAGCCACTGTGCCAGCTTGAGCTTGTTTAGCAGCTCTCTCTTTGGCTTCTAGTTCTTTTCTAATTTTTGGCTTTAGCTGCTTCCCAGTCTTCCTCTGCCTTCTTCATCCTTAGAGCAGCCCTTAGCCCTATTGGGATGTTCTCTTCAATGTCTGAATCTGCAGGAGCTGCTTGGGGGGCAGTTGGCTTGAGGAATGAAGACTTTTGAGGAGTGAGAGTTCTGCTCTCTCTCACTTTGGCAACAGCTTTCCTCACTTTTTGAGGTCTGGAGATTGCTCCTTTTGAGGAATGGTTTGGGAGGCTCTAGGGAGCTTCCTTCCTCTTCTTCACTTCTGCAAGACTTGCAGCGGTTGGTCCTCTGGATTTGGCAAGGGCTTTCTTAGCAGCCTTTTCTTCAAAGATCTTTTTCCAGTAGGCAGTCACATATTTTCCTTCTTTATCCTGCCTTTCCCAATATCTTCTGATCTTCTGATGCCTGTGTTTTCTTTCCATTGCAGTTTCTCTGGGAGGAGTACTCATTTTTAACTCCTTAGGCACTTCATATGCCATGTTCTGCAATTTTCTTCGGCCTGAGGTTGCTGAGGACCCAGCTTGAGTCCTTGACCTCTTTGGAGAAGGAGGAGAAACTTCTCTAGAACTGCTAGTGGCCCTGTCAGGATCACTGTTGCTGACTTGAATGTCATAGCTCTGCTCAGCATTGGAATCACTTTGATCTGAACTCATATTGACTCCTGTGAAGCATATGGGATACGAATAGAGAAGATAAGATCACAAATGCACTCAGCAGACACAATTTTTGAAGAAAAATGATTTTTAGCTGAAGAATTGGTGGTTTCTTCAAAGTGGTATAACCGGTTTCACTTCCGGAAGTGCTGGGCTTGTGCTTCAGCATTACAGAGCACAAACTCGGAACTACCAGTTTGAAATCGGTAACGCCGAGATTCGTTGAAGAACAAACCGCTCAATCCGATAGGCGCAGAATGGGGAAAATCTAAAAATGGCGCCTAAAATCTAAGAAATTTTTGATTTGACAGGTGAGAAGATCTCAGATTGAAAATGTACCGGGAATTGAACTCGCGCGACCGAGAGATTCGAAGAGAAGGTCACGGATTCCATAGCCGTGCCCTAACTCGGCGCGGGGGTGTGCTACGGCGGCGGCATGAAGAAGTCGGCGGCGGCGGAGAGTCCGAGCATCGAAATCGGTGTTTCCGGCGGTCGATGAAGAACAGCGGCGGTGCTGAGGTGTTTAGGGTTTTCTGTGGGAGTTCAAGCGATGCGGAGGAGAATCTTGGTCTATTTATAGCCAGGGGTTCTCGGAAAAACCAGAGATGCGGTTCGCGAAGAAACCGGATCTGCCGTTGAGAGTCCTCAAACTCGGTGATGCCGAAGAAAATCTCGGTAGCACCGGAATTGAGTACTGGAGGACGACTCAAATTCTTCAAAGATTTCAGAGTCACAACAGTGAAGATTCTCGGTTATGCCAGGATTGAAAAACCGGAATGACCGAAGAATTTTCTTCAAGAGGAGACTGACTCTAGGGTTTCATCTCGGTAGCACCGGAAGAAAAATCGGTGATGCCGAGAATAGTTTCAACAGTGCACTTGTGAAGATAAGCATGAAGACTTTAGATATGTTTAGATGGATCTGAGGTTAGGGTCCATTATCATCCACTTAGAGAAATATCAGCTGAAGAAGAATAAGCTATAAGTTGGATGATGATCAGGACTAAAATCAAATATAGATAAGATCCATATCAAATGTGGTGGTTTGAAGCCACCATGTATGAATGTATTGATTTAGAACCACATATCAATTTTGTGAAGAGGGTTCTATGAATCATATTCATCAATGAGCACATGTGTTTCTTTTCTCACATTTTTGGATGTATATATTCATTGAGAGAACTATACTTACCCTTAATGTGTTCACATCTAAAGCATCAACATCAAGTTATGATATGAACATGCAAGCAACAAGCTTAGCATGGAGGGAGGGGCAAACAAAAAAAACTCACCCCGCGAAGAACTTGGAGTGGATCGCCGACGGCATCCTTCATTTCCAGAAGCTGGATGAAGAATCCCTCCTTAAGTGGTGCAGTAACATCCTCGCAAGAAATTAGGGGCTCCTCCTTACCACCTAAAGCAAAGATACGACAATAAAGGAGTTAGCCACAAAGTAACGGCACGACAAGGAGATTAGGGTTCAAGGACTCACCCGCCGTCACAGCATCATCCTCCAGGGTCTCGCAAGCCAGGGCAAACCCATAAATCTCCTCCTCATCGGCAAGAATCTCTAGCTCGCTACACGCACCCCCGTCAGAAGACGAGACAAGGTTGTCCACATGCCTAAGTCCCAATAACCTCTCCAAATCCTCAATCTCATGCGCGGCAGGAGGAGAACAGCCTCAACAGAAATACTCCCATCTAGAGCCAAATCGATTGTCTACCTCATGGGGTCCTTCCAAAGCGGCAAATCCATGGTCGCAGGGACCAGGGGCTCCACCCGCTTTGAAGGAATCACAACCTCACCCAGCTCAGGCTCTGGCACCTCCTTCCTCTTCCTCGAAGACTTCAGGGGCTTCGGTACAAGATATGGCAGGCCAAGCACCGCTAGCTCTGACACCCTCCCAAGACCATCCCGACACTTAGAACCAACAGCCAGCATGGAAGGGGTCGCCAGGCGTCCTGTCCGCCGCCCGGACAAATGAATCTAGTGACCAAGCGAAGGGTCCTTACGCACGGGAAGAATGATCTTGAAACACCTCGCGATGATGTTAAGGCACACCTTCTCGTCCACAGCCACAACATATATTTTGTGCTCTTCGGTATTGTACGGCCCAATCAGTTGGTTTGCCCACTCTGCGGCCATCTCATGAGGGTAGGAAGCTGAAAAAAGAAAGAGAAGCTGTTAGTACTCGAAACAAAGTGGAAATACTAACAAAATTGCATTAGTAAGAATACTCATGTCCGTCAGCTGTGCACGGAGGGCGAAAGTCACGAGGGATCCCCAAGTCTTTCCTCTGGCGGGGCCTCATCATGTAACGATCCGCCATCACCATCTCCTCCATCAATTCCCGGAAACTTTGCTCGCGCCGCACTGCCTTGATCATGTCAATCTTCCTGCTCTCATGGGTCGGCTCCGTCCAAGGGACATCCTTAAGACTGACCCGACCGTTGTTCCGGGGTAGCCCTCTGGTGTGGTACAAGCGAGCACCCGGGAGACGGAGATAGAACCACTAGGAGTCCCACTCCTACCATAGGAGGTTCTTGCACTTAACAAGAACGACTGGGAAGTCCTCAACAAAGTTCGGGCGAAGTCTCAAGAAGAAAATACTGAACGCACTCTGCGTGCTACCATCGGGAGTCTTCCTAGCCTTCATCTCCACTTGGAAGAAGTACAGAAGTAGTCGCAAAGATGGGTCCTCCCCTAGGACTGTCTCGCTCAACCATCTGAACACATTGAGCTTAAGGATTGTGGATGGATGCAACTACGCCAGCTCGATACCAAAGGCTCTGATAAACTCCACAAGGAAGGGGTGGATGGGTGCGCAGAATCCGGCATGGAACCAAGAAGCAAACACCACAATCGCCTCTTGATGCCTTCCCACCGTGTAACGCTCCTTGTGTGGATCTGGGATGATTCCATGCCCTCGAGGCATGTATCCCACGTCTACCAGCTGCTCCAACTGCTTGGCATCCATGGAAGATGGCCCCAATAGGTCATGGTATAGATACACTCCCGAGGAAGGACCCTCAACAGGCCCTCGATCCCGTCCAGATTTGCTCAAAGGCCTTTTCCTCACAGCGCCCTGAGACATCCCGTCATGGGGATGCTCCACAGATTTGCTCGCTGGTTTGCTCACCCTCCCGGCCCAACAAGGTGAACAGTCGCATGCCATCCCGCCTAACATAGTGGAAACAAAAAGGAAAGTTAGCACCTACCCGCAAAAATATAGGAACTACAAAGGTAAAAAAAGAAAAGAAGGAAAGATACAAGCCAGGACCAGCAATCATGCGAGCGTACTAGCTGGCATCCGCCCATGTGACCCAAAAACAAAAAAGGCACACTTTTTCTAAGCCCGCAAGACAGATGGCCCGGCCAATCATGACATGGACCCCTGCTACTATGCTCTTCTCAGCCCAAACGGGAGGTCTGCAAAAATAAATAATTAGCAGGGCCGCGCTACTCAGGCCAAAGCCTATCTACCACGCCGACCTGAAGAAGAAGGGCCAGCAAAAGCAAACAGCCTGCCCGGCCACGCCTCGTGCGGAGGCCGTTGCCGAGGCCTCGTCAGCCCAAAATAGAGATCCTGCCAAGGGGCTGTCCGACCACACCTCACAGCGTCCCGAAGCCCGTTCACTTCAACCTCGCTAGGTGTCAGGGAGACCCAATCTCTCGGCAGCAAGCAGCCAACACCGGTCGTGACCACGCTCGTGCTTTCCTACTGCCACGACGAGGCTACTGCAAGCCCCCGCCCCCTCGTCTCCAGTCACATTCTCGCCACCAAGCAGGGACCAGGACCTCCTTGAAACCCAGGCCGTACTACCCCTATCACCGCGTAAGCCATGCCGGAGCTCGCCGACACACACACACACACACCTCTGCACGTCCATTTCCCCGCCTAGTGGACCCCGAGCACGAACTGCTCGACCTCGGCGGCAATTTCAGCTTGCTGCTTGAGTCCACATGTCCGTCACATCCTGCTGTCCTCGGTGATCAGTAATACGCGTGCATGAAGGAAAAAGGGAAGGGGAGGCGTGCAGCTACCTTGGCAAGGACAAGAATCCTGAGGACGCGCACCCCTCCAAAAATTGCTAGGCAGCAGTTGAAGGCACTGACGGTAGTAGCTTTCCAGTCGACGACTCGCCGGCGAGAAAACACCTACCCCCAGTGGGATTGCACCCCGCACAGCGGAGGGCCAGCCGCTCCCGCTCGGTTACTCCCCTAAGGTGGAAAAATTGCACCAGATCCACAATGGCGCCCTCCACTCCAAACTCCCTACGACGCCATAGGAGCTACCCCTTAGGGGACAACCCACACAGTCCCGAACCTCGCCGCCTATGCCTGATCGCCGCCAAAACGAGTCTTCGGCGAAGCGGGGAGCGACGAGGTGGCCACCAAGATTGCTAGGGAACGACCACCCGTTTTATAGGAGCTGGAATCGTCCTCGACGTCTGCACCAGTAGAATGGATCACGGCCACACGGCTGCACGGCGCGCATCCAGGCGTGTCGCCTTTTACAGAAGCTGACGAACCCGCCGAAAGGGATGGCTGCGCCTGACAGCTGAAGAGGAACCCTAAAAACTTACCTCTTTGGCTTGGAGAAGAAACACCGGCGCCGTCCGATCTAAACCAGCTTGCATCAATATGAGCCGTCAGATTGTCGCGAATAGCACAGTTTCCCATAGCAAGCTCCCGCTCGGCCCAAGTAGCAGCGCAGCAAGACAGCCCACCAAGGCAGCACGCGGTGGCATACTCTGCCAAGCCGGACTCACTCAGCTTATGAAGCCCAGGGAGAAAAGGGGCTGGTCGATAAAAGTAACCCGGCACGGGAAAAACTGGGCTAGCCTCCTCCGTAGACCAATGTTCCACGCAAAATAAGAGCACAGCCCGGTGGCCTTTGCTACTCTTGTCTTTTTTATTGTTTTTTCCTGCCATTTTATTTCATAAAGAAAAAGAGGGGGAAATTAAAAAAATAGAGAGAGAAGACGCAAGAACTCAAGACACAGCTAGAAGGAAAAGCATGTTTCTAGCATCTAGAATTTGACCTGCAGTCACTACCATCACTACAGCTCAAGGGGGCTCTTGTTGGGTTACTGAATATTTTTATGAACGGCCCAATAGCATCCTGCATGGTGCCTACGTGGCAAAAGTCCAATCAACTCGAAGATAAAATCAAGACAAGAAAGACATGGGGTGCACAAGAGAGTTGGTCCATCATGGGCTATGAGCCACCTCTTCCCTCCAAGTCCACTATGGACTCATACACCACTCTTCCCAAAACTACCTCTCCACCTCTCTCCCCTCAAGGGTAGTCGTGGTCTTTTGTCATGGACCCCTTGCCTATATAAACCCCCCATGGGGATGTAAAATCTAACCCCATAAATGAGAAATCTTATGGGGGAGGCCTAGAGCTCCAAGTCTCACACGGGGGGCTCTAGAAGCGACTTCGGGAAGTTCTGAACGGCCTGAATCGCTAGCCTAGTCTCACACGAGGCGCCTCCCTCAACATAGGACTAGGTCGGACTCCCCAAGACGGCCGAACCTATTCAAAAAATATCAAAGTGTCATAAATTATCGAGTGTATGGCGACCTCCCTATAAGGCCGTCGTATACGGCCCATTACTATTATACTTTAAGTATCGACCCGTCGACACCCTCTCTTCTGTGTTGTTTCCATAACGACAACACACATGTATTTGGGAATATACGAACTTGGCCCAACAGTAGCTTTAGGGGTAAGCGTGACCGTATCAAATCTAGTGGCCAATCAAATTTTTTTGGCTAAACCTAATTCTTTCATTAGTTTCGTATAAGCTTCTTCCTGTTTACAGCGTAATTTGGCTCAAGGATTTATTTGGTTGGCCAAATTAAGTATTAGGTTTTGCTTGCAGTGTAATTTGGCTTTAAGATTTATTCAACTAGCCAAATTAGAATAACGGACTTACTCGCTATGGATTTAGCATTAACTTTTGAAGTGCAGGTCCGGGTACTCGCATCCCGAGCAGTCCGCAGTTTCCCCGAGTACTCGTCACGAATACGAAGGTGCTCGCAGAAATTCCCGAAGACCCGAGCAGTCGGAGGCGTCCCCGAGCACTAATGTCCCGAGTACTACGCCATCAAGTCACGAGCAGTACCTCCGGGCATTCAACAGTGGTGACCCCGAGCACCATTGACCCCGAAACACTCGTACTCGTGTCCCAGGATGTTGACGTTCCCGAGTACTAGAGAACCCAAGTACTAGCGGTCCCGAGCACTGGCAATTCCGAGTGCCAGCACGTCCGAGTACTGAGCACCCGGGCCCGTGTCCCCGAGCACTGGCGTTCCCGAGTACTGATGAGCCCGAGTACTCAAGTCCCCGAGAAGGCACAAGTCGGACGGAGCCGGATCCCAGCAGAATCAAGTCACGATGCAATTAGGTCGATCCGTGGGCAAGTTGGTATGACGAGCCTTCTATCACCAAGACTTATCCAGCACGGAGACTTAGGGAAAGAGTCTCAGAAAGGAAGGAATTGACTGCGAACTCGGAAAGACTCTCGGTTCGCATGGAAAGATATCGCGTATCCGAGAAGGAGTCCTGAGCGATGGAAAGTCATACGTATAAGTAGATCAAGATCCTTTAAATAAGGAAAGATTGTATATCTGTAATCAATTAGGATTAGGAGTTTTGATCTCCTACGGGAAGACCAGCCGCCCTATAAATATAAAGGGTGATGGCCGATTGAAAGACATCCAACAATCGACACAAATTAATCTATTACCTTTTACCTTTACTTTTCTGTTCTAGTTTAGATCTTTATCGTTTTGCGCCGAAAAACGATCGGTTCTTCTGCACGTAAGCCAGAGGATCTTTGTTGCTTTGCTCGGAAAGCAATCGCTCGTCGTACGCGTAAGTACGATAGTTACCCTTTGTTGTCTTGCTTGAAAAACAACCGTTCATCGTACACGTAAGTGCGATTGGCGACTCCACCTTACCTAGGTGTTTCACGGATCCAAATTCGTGCGAACACAATTGGCGACTCCGCTGGGGACGAGAAGAGAAGTCTACACCATGAATTCCGATTCCAAGGACAGAAGCATCGTCAACCCGGATAACATCATCGCCGTTACGCTCGACGACCTATCTGAAGATGAACGGCGGGAGATTGAACAACAACTCGAAGAGGAGCAGGCGGAACGACTCCAGCAAAAGTTGGCCGGCTACCAGAAGACGAGGAACGGCGTCATCAAGAAGGTAGTCGTGCCGAGTCCACTTCCTACGCCCAAACCCGAGGTGAGTAAACCGACTTGTCCTGACGAAATCGCTCATCTGATTGACGTGTCGGTAGCCAGAAAATATGGCATCGAGATGGACAAATCGGCACAAGCATTCGCTCGAGTAATAAATAACCGATTTGACGAGTTGAAGGAGCAACTAGCTAAAGACATACATAGTAGTCTGCAGGGTCAGGTTAGATCTACAGTCTTACAAGTCAATGATGAACATCAAAGTAAACAGCCGATGTACCCTGACCATAACAGAATCGATCATCGGGTAGAAGTCGCCCCCGTGATCACGACTTCTGTCATTCCGACTTCGGCGTCCCAGAGTTCTTCCAATAACGACCGAAGTCTAAGCCTTAGCGCGAACATCCCACAACCCTACTATCAAATAGTCGCGTACAACACGCCACCTATCCCACCTCTCGGCACCGGAGTCCCCCATGGGCCGGTCCCAGAAACATATTTCAACCCGCAACAAGCCCAACCCGAGTTGCCACAACCGACTTCGCGTACCCCGCTCGCCGATATGAGCTTTAAGGATCAACTCGCCAGAGTGCTCAGAGAACTCAGCGTAATACCGAAGGATGGATCTCGTGCTTACCTAAAACCATACCCTGAGTGCTACGACACAACACCGTACCCCCGCGGGTTCAGAATTCCTGATTTTGTCAAATTCACAGGGGAAGACAATAGGTCGACTTTTGAACATGTAGGGCAATTCTTGGCGCAAAGTAGTGAAATCGGCACATCAGACATCTATAGAGTAAAGCTCTTTCCCTTGTCATTGTCGGGTACTGCCTTCACGTGGTTCACCTCGCTCACCCCTAGGTCTATTACGTCTTGGGCACAACTAGAACGGCAGTTCCACGATTACTTTTACAGTGGTGAGACCGAGCTTAGACTCTCGGATTTGACAATGGTTAGACAAAAGTACAATGAACCGGTTTGTGATTACATTAGAAGATTCAGAGAGGTTAAAAACCGGTGCTTTAGTTTAAATATAAACGAAAAGGATCTTGCCGACCTCGCTTTTTCGGGTTTGCTCGCCCATATTAAGGACAGACTAGAGGGCCAAGAATTCCTAAGCATTAGCCAAGTCGCTCAGAGGGCTGTAGCACAGGAGAACCGCGCTAAGGAAATCAAACCGTATAGCCGGTTCGGGGATACTAAGAGCAAAGCTAAAGAAAAGTCGGCAGTCAATGTTATAACATACGAAAACAGCTCGGACAGTGAGGATGACGCTGACATATGCATTGCCGAGTGGGTTCACGCGCCCAAGTCAAAACCCTTTGTTTGTCCAGCCCTCAGGCCTACACCCACTCGGAAGGAGGAGATTCGGTACACTTTCGACATTAGCAAATACGACAAGATTTTTGATATGCTCCTGCAGGGAAATATGATTAGAGTAAGGGAAGGGCACATGTTCCCATCGGCGGACGAATTGGGTAAAAGAGCATATTGTAAGTGGCATAACTCTTTTTCTCATGCTACTAATGACTGCAATGTGTTTCGTCGACAGGTGCAATCGGCCATTAATGACGGACAATTGACGTTTGCCCAAAGCACCAAGATGAAACTTGATAGTGATCCTTTTCCAATCAACGTGATCGACTTGGAGAAAAAGAAAGTGCTAATTCAGTCAGATCAGGCCGAGTCGACAAAGGGAAGAACATCATCATTGATGACAATGCAGCTCCGAGAATGACCAAGCCGAGTCCCTCTCCTACTCCAGAAACGATCAACTCGAACTCCTCGCCGACTCCAAGGATGATCAGGCCAAAGAATCCAGAAGTTGGAGTCTAGAAGGTTAATCGAGGGAAGAGTCAAGCTGGGAAATCAAAGCCGACGGTGAAACAGTTGCTAGACAAGTACACGACCAACAATGTGTTCACTCGGCTTGGAGGGGCCAAGCGTCCTAGGTCTCCTCCTCGGCAAGGCTTCGGTGGTTCTGAGTGCAGCAGGAAGGTCCATACATTCAACCACCATACTTCGCGACAGGTCCGGCATACTGGGGAGGCGCACACACTTTCTACCCACAGTGCCCTCCATGGGGTTTCAACCCTTGGGCACCACATCCGGCTGGACCAATCGGCATGTTTCAGCCGAATTGGGTCCCGTCCAGGCCCGGGTTCAGAGAACAGCCCCACGGAAAAAGGACTCGGTTCGAGGCCAGAACTCGAGTGTGGAGCCGACTCGCCATTCGGCGCAAGGGACCCGACGTACCGAGTCGGCGCTCAGCCCCAGAGAAGGTTCAGGGGAGCAACTCGTCGACTAAGCAGGTCTGGGTGCCAGTCAAGCGCGCCGAGTCCGAACCCGGCAACTACACAACGATCCGATCCGAGTCAAGCAAGGCGGGCGCTGTCTGAGTCCCAGAAGGAAGTCCACCACAACGGTCCGCCGTGTTGATAAGTTCGCAAGTTAACTCGACACTACCGGCAGGAACTCGGCATGTACGGTTTGGCACAATAGATGACTCGGACAGACCAGAGTCCAGCAATACAGCAGGACCCGGCGCTCGGAAAGCAACCACTGAACCCGCGCTGTGTCAGCCGATTAAGAAGATCAAGGCGGTCGAACCAGGAACAAAACCAAGGCCGCAATGGTGCCCCACCGGGCTTACACATTCTCAGAAGCGAAGGGTCCAGCGGCTGCGAGCACTCGAGCTCAGGGAGGAGCTCGTCGAGAAGAAGCGCGATGAATGGTTCAACCAAGCCAGACCTATGAAGCCCGTGAAGATGACTTGGAAGGAGAAGCGCATCGCAAGGGAAGAAGATTGTGCTACCATCAATGATATCAGGGAATTGCCTGCCGACATGGACATCAATATGGTGTTCAAACTACCGATCGAGTTCCGTGCTCCCGAGTCGGAAGTCGCAGAGCTTCTGCTTGGACCTAGTACTGTCATATTTGAGAAGCCGGAGAGGCACGGGCAGCATTTGAAACCTCTATTCATCAAGGGCCACATCAACGGGAGGCCCGTCGGCCGCATGCTCGTTGATGGCGGTGCTGGAGTCAACATTATGCCACTTTCGGTGTTCTCCAAGTTAGGCCGAAAAGAGTCCGAGTTGATGAAGACAAACATGGGACTCAGCGAGTTCTCAGGGGAGCTATCCGAGGCCAAAGGCATATTATCAGTAGAGCTCACAGTCGAAAGCAAAACTCTACCGACTGCATTCTTCGTAGTCGACGTCAAAGGCCGATACAATGTGCTCTTGGGGCGAGATTGGATTCATGCCAATTGTTGCATCCCCTCTACCCTACGTCAGTGCTTAATCAAGTGGGTGGACGAGGATGTCGAAGTCATTGAGGCAGACAACTCGGCCTGCATCGCGTTGGCAGAGACTACGGTCGATTGGCAACACGGCGACATGAGATGCTTGTCAGGCAGAGATTTGTCCGACTACAACTATGTCAGTATCGGCAAGGACGGGTTCGTACCAATACAGGCACAGCCGACTTGTATAGCTCGGCTTAACGATTTGTCATTATAAATGGACAAGGAAGATAGCGTTAAGTGGCTACAAAAGCGCACCGAGGAGTATCGTTCGGGCAGGAACGATATGCATGAGACTATTGAAGATTTTGACGACATGGAGAAACTCGGGCAAGGGTTCTCGTCAGCCGACCCACTCGAAGAAGTCGATATTGGCGATGGGAGCAAGCCGCGACCAACGTTTATTAACGCCAATATGGAAGTTGGCCAGAAAGGCAAGGTATGTGCGCTGCTCAAAAAATTCGTAGACTGCTTTGCTTGGAATTATACAGAGATGTCAGGGTTGAGTCGGAGCCTAGTCGAACATAAGCTGCCTATCAAGTCTGGTTTCAGACCCCACAAGCAACCACCTAGGCGTTTCAACCCTAACTTGTATGATCGCATCAAAGAAGAAGTTGACCGACTGGTGAAGGTAGGATTCATTCGGCCATGCAGGTATGCCGAGTGGATTTCAAATATTGTGCCAGTCGAGAAGAAGAACACCGGGAAGATTAAGGTATGTATAGACTTCAGGGACTTGAACAAGGCTACGCCTAAGGATGAGTATCCTATGCCTATAGCCGACATATTGATAAATGACGCCTCTGGACACAAAGTACTCAGTTTCTTAGATGGCAACGCCGGGTATAATCAAATCTTTATGGCCGAAGAGGACATGTTCAAAACTGCCTTTCGTTGCCCCGGTTTTGTCAGGTTATTTGAATGGGTTGTCATGACATTCGGTTTGAAGAATGCGGGCGCCACTTATCAGCGTGCTATGAACTTAATCTTTCACGATCTCTTAGGCATTGTGCTGGAAGTCTATATTGATGATATCGCCGTCAAGTCGGACGGATCTAATCACCATTTAGCCGACTTACGACTAGCCTTTGAAAGAATACGCCGGTACGGGTTGAAGATGAACCCGCTCAAATGTGCTTTCGGAGTGTCGGCTGGCAAATTTTTAGGGTTCATAATTCATGAGCAGGGGATAGAGATCGACCCTAAGAAAATAGAGGCTATCAGGAAGTTAGAGGAGCCGACATGCAAGAAAGATGTGCAGAGTCTGTTAGGAAAGATAAATTACCTGAGACGATTTATATCTAACCTGGCGGGGAAGATTGAATCGTTTGTTCCATTACTTCAGTTAAAACACGAAGCTGAGTTCACTTGGGGGCCAGAGCAGCGAGATGCTTTCAATAGTATCAAGAGATACTTATCGAGTCCTCCAGTGCTTCGAGCACCCAAGTCGGGAGTTCCGTTCCGACTATACATTGCTGCACAAGATAAAGTACTCGGCGCAGTGCTGACTCAGGAAGTCGACAAGAAGGAATACATCATCGCATATGTAAGTCGCCGACTACTCGACACCGAAAGCCGGTACGTATTCATCGAGAAGCTATGCTTATGCTTATTTTACGCATGTGCCAAGTTTCAGCACTATCTACTTTCAAGTACCTGCATAGTGTCTTGCCAAGTTGACGTGATTAAGTATATGTTGCAACAACCGATTCTTAGCGGACGAATTGGAAAGTAGGCCTATGCCCTGATAGAATATGATTTAACATATGACTCGTTGCGTGCTATGAAAGGTCAAGTCGTCGCCGACTTCATTGTTGATCATCAAGTTAAGGATGAAGAAGATATTAATTATGTTGGTATATGTCCATGGAAGCTTTATTTTGATGGATCGGTTTGCAGAAGTGGGCAAGGCATTGGTAATGTTCTGGTTTCACCACATAATGTTATCTATGAGTCATCGGTCCGGTTAGAATACCCATGCACTAATAATCAGGCAGAATATGAGGCATTATTGTTTGGCTTGCAAAACTTAGTGGATATGGGCGTAAAAGATATAGATGCTTTTGGAGATTCATTGCTAGTGGTTCAGCAAGTCAACGGTGAGTTTCAATGCTTTGATGGTCTGCTGAATAGTTACTTAGATCGATGTTTAGACATAGTCAAGTTCTTAGACACTTTTAATATCAGCCATGTGCCTAGAGAAGAGAACTCTAGAGCCAATTATTTGGCACAGCAAGCATCCGGGTACCAAGTCGGGAGAGGGAAGTTTTTCATATCTAGAAAGCCGATGATCGTTGCTGTCAAAGGCCAGGCCGACTTGCTGGAAGTCAAGGCCGACTCGTGTAGATCCGGTACCGACTCAGGGGGCAACAGTTCGACACAAGCTGCCGAGTCGTTAAGAGGTTTGGAGGCCAATGATTGGAGGGCACCTTTAGTTAGTTGTTTGAAAGATCCGAGTCGAACAAGAGATAGGAGAATTCGGCGGCAAGCTATAAAGTACACCTTGTTTAATAACGAGTTGTATCGCCGAACGATAGATGGAGTATTGTTGAAATGCTTAGATCCCGACCAGTCGAGGATGGCTATGGGGGAAGTGCATGAAGGGATATGTGGAACACATCAGTCGGCTCCTAAGATGCAATGGTTATTAAAAAGAGCAGGATTCTATTGGCCGACGATGTTGGAAGATTGTTTTCGATATTATAGAGGATGCGAAGCATGTCAGAAATTCGGGAACATACAATTGGTACCCGCGGCTACGATGAACCCTATTATAAAGCCGTGGCCGTTTAGAGGATGGGGTTTAGACTTCATTGGGCAGATACATCCTGCTTCGTCTAAAGGTCATCGCTTCATCCTTGTAGCTACAGATTACTTCACCAAATGGACTGAAGCAGTTCCTTTGAGAAATATGACTCATAAGGAAGTGATTAGCTTCGTTCTAGAGCATATCATTCATAGATTCGGTATCCCTCAAACTCTGACAACTGATCAGGGTGCATCCTTTATGTCTCACCAATTCAGTGAGTTTGCCGAATCCTTTGGAGTCAAGTTGTTGAACTCGTCGCCATATTATGCGCAAGCTAATGGACAGGCTGAGTCTAGCAATAAGACTTTGATCAAGTTAATAAAGAAGAAAATTGAGGAACATCCGAGGAGGTGGCATGAAGTCCTTTCGGAAGCACTATGGGCCCATCGAATATCTAAGCATGGGGCAACCCGAGTGACGCCATTCGAGCTGGTATACGGGCAGGAAGCAGTGTTACCCGTGGAAGTTAGATTACAAGCTCTTAGAATAGCCAGGCAAAACGACTTGTCGGCTGAAGACTATAGTCACTTGATGATAGATAGGATAGACGACGTTTCAGAAGAAAGGTTGAAAGCCTTACGAGAAATCGGAAAGGAGAAGTTGAGAGTTGCTAGGGCTTACAACAAAAGAGTAAAGGAAAAATCGTTTCAGATAGGAGATCTAATGTGGAAGACAATTTTACCTATTGGAACTCGGAACAGCAAATTCGGCAAATGGTCGCCGAGTTGGGAGGGTCCGTATAAGGTCGTCGAGATCATCCCCGGGAACTCTTATTTCGTAGAATCTTTGCAAGGGAAGGGTTACCTAAGGCTCTTAATGGAAAATATCTGAAAAGGTATTACCCGAGTGTGTGGCAAGAAGCTTGACAAAATCTATGGCCGATATGTCCTTTATAAGTATCGCTCTAAGCAATGGTGTAGTCTACGGTGTTTTTGGTAAATGCAATTATACCAAAAAGCAGGGGGGCATGTGTTTACAGCGTAATTTGGCTCAAGGATTTATTTGGTTGGCCAAATTAAGTATTAGGTTTTGCTTGCAATGTAACTTGGCTTTAAGATTTATTCAACTAGCCAAATTAGAATAACGGACTTACTCGCTATGGATTTAGCATTAACTTTTGAAGTGCAGGTCCGGGTACTCGCATCCCGAGTAGTCCGCAGTTTCCCCGAGTACTCGTCACGAATACGAAGGTGCTCGCAGAAATTCCCGAAGACCCGAGCAGTCGGAGGCGTCCCCGAGCGCTAATGTCCCGAGTACTACGCCATCAAGTCACGAGCAGTACCTCCGGGCATTCAACAGTGGCGACCCCGAGCACCATCGACCCCGAACACTCGTACTCGCGTCCCAGGACGTTGACGTTCCCGAGTACTAGAGAACCCGAGTACTAGCGGTCCCGAGCACTGGCAATTCCGAGTGCCAGCACATCCGAGTACCGAGCACCCGGGCCCGTGTCCCCGAGCACTGGCGTTCCCGAGTACTGATGAGCCCGAGTACTCAAGTCCCCGAGAAGGCACAAGTCAGACGGAGCCGGATCCCAGCAGAATCAAGTCACGATGCAATCAGGTCGATCCGTGGGCAAGTTGGTATGACGAGCCTTCTATCACCAAGACTTATCCGGCACGGAGACTTAGGGAAAGAGTCTCAGAAAGGAAGGAATTGACTACGAACTCGGAAAGACTCTCGGTTCGTATGGAAAGATGTCGCGTATCCGAGAAGGAGTCCTGAGCGATGGAAAGTCATATGTATAAGTAGATCAGGATCCTTTAAATAAGGAAAGATTGTATATCTGTAATCAATTAGGATTAGGAGTTTTGATCTCCTACGGGAAGACCAGCCGCCCTATAAATATAAAGGGTGATGGCCGATTGAAAGACATCCAACAATCGACACAAATCAATCTATTACCTTTTACCTTTACTTTTCTGTTCTAGTTTAGATCTTTATCGTTTTGCACCGAAAAACGATCGGTTCTTCTGCACGTAAGCCAGAGGATCTTTGTTGCTTTGCTCGGAAAGCAATCGCTCGTCGTACGCGTAAGTACGATAGTTATCCTTTGTTGTTTTGCTCGAAAAACAACCGTTCATCGTACACATAAGTGCGATTGGCGACTCCACCTTACCTAGGTGTTTCACGGATCCAAATTCGTGCGAACACTTCCCATTTGCACCTTATCACACGCATAATAAGTCATCGTGTACCAGGTCATATGCACATGGGATCGGAATGTCTATGCATGTGACGTAGGAGATCAGGTCAAGTCGTACTCCTCGCGGTCAATATGCAAAATGAGAAATTCCACGAAAGTTCCATTAATTGGGTAAATTTATTGGAATAAACTTATTCTTAAAAAACTATTAGAAACCTCATTTTGCCCCGACGTTTCACAAAATCACAAATTCATCCGATCTACGGAATTGCCGATAAATGAAACTAAACATAAAGCGTGATTTACGGGTAAACATCGAACTTCAAATATTAGCCCTTTGATTAAAAGATGGAGGATCGGTATGCTCTGGATCCATTCAATTATAAACCTGTGATTTTACTTCAGTACTAGCAATCATATACATGTTTTGTAAATATATATTTAAATATCAACTGAACGCTTTTGCTGGTCATTAGGCGTGAGACATTTGGAGGAGGCCACAAGAGCTAGACGTGGGAAGAGAGAAATATAATATATGATTATTAACTCTTCTTAATTGAGAATTTACTCTCCTATAACTCTCTCTTAAATATGCAATTATGAGGTAGTTTGTAAGTGTCCAACTTAATTGGTGAGCTGTTAGATCCGATTAGATGGATGGATAAGATCATTTAAATTTCATCAAATTCGTACTTTTTATAGTAGTATAGATATATAAGTACAGGTATAAATGTGGTAATTAACATACTATACGATGTCAACAGACGTAGGTCCAGTGAGCAACCCTTGACTTTCTTCCTCTTATTTTATGTATCACATGATCAGATCAGAGCACATTTTTTTCAAACATTGATCAACGATTTCATGCTAGCTGTACCAGTACCGTATCGACTAATATACATGAAAGACGCGTTTCCTTGGTCCTGTAAGCAACTCCTTGGCTTCTTCTCTTATTTTATGCATCACACGATAAGATCAGAGCACTTTTTTTTTCAATCATTGATTAACGATTTCACGTGGTACCAGTACCATATCGACTATATATACACGGTCAATTGATCATCGTTATTAATCCAAGTAAACTAGACATACCTACACGTTAATTAGGTGTACGATACAGGTGACACACACAGGCACAAATCAACTGAGCAATGTACGCGACCAAGCCGCTCTCCCTTTTCAAGAGCAACCCGGAGGCGGCGTCGCGGCCACCGCCGGAGGGCCGGAAGTCAGGTTACCTCGTAGTGAAGGGCGAGGACGACGGCGAGGATGCCGAGACGTGCTGCTGGGGACAGTGCGGCGGGACGCGCGTGCGCGATCTCCCGTTCCCGCAGAACCGCGTGCTCACGGTCCGGTACACGGAGAACCACGGCGAGAGCCAGACCACCTACACCGATACCGTCGTGTTCGTGCCCGTCCCCGACCAGCCGATCGCGTCCAACCGCTACTACGCCGTCATCGCCTCGGGCAAGCGCAAGGGCCTCGTCAGGACGTGCTCTCGCGAGGAGGACATGACCCCGTGCTGCTTCTGCTGGTGCATCAACGACGTGAAGCCGCGTCCGTTCGACCCGACCGACGTCTACCAGCAGATCGAGATCGTCCAGCGCCGGCGGGGGAGGTTCACGGCGAGGGCCGTTGCAGCCGACGGCTTCCCGTACTTCCTCTACCGCAAGAAGTACTGGCGGGTGTACGCCTCCAAGCCCAAGAACTTCGACCTCGGGGAGGCGCCGGGCCTCAACACCGCGCTCCGATCGCGCCAGCTCGCTGACGCCAGCCTCCTCGACGCCTTCCCAGCGGCGGCTGCGACGACGACATCAACGGCCGTAGGGAAATGGTACTGCCCGTTCTACCTTATCAAAGAAGATGGCGTCTCCCTGCTGGAGCAGATGGACCGCGCCGCGTTCTACGAGGTGGCGCTCGAGCAACGCTGGGAGCCGGTCTCCGACGTCGACGCCGTCCTAGCATCCCCACATGGACTGATCGGCAGCTCGAAGCTGGTCAGCAAGAGGGTGCTCATCGGCGGGAGCCTCGAGGCGAGGCAGGAGATGTCGAGCGGCTCGCTGCACGGCGACGGGTACGTGTGGTTCAGGGCGGCGGCGGGGCAGAGGGTGGGGGTGTGCGCGAGCGTGTGGGAGAGGATGCAGTGGGAGGAGTACAGGGGCGGGTGGGTCGACGAGGGGGAGGAGGAGGAAGGGAAGATGGCCGGCGGCCGGTCGGTGCTGGTGGAGAGGTTCGTGGCGAAGAGGATGGACGGGAGCGTCGCGGTGGCCTTTGACTTTGTGCACCTCAACAAGGTCAGGGCAAAGCAGGTCTGAGATTGCTGCAGAATGTACTACACCTGCTCAGAATCTTCAGGTTGTTTTGTCATGTGTGATACCTAGGTATTGCTAAACTTTTAAAAATAAGATTGTGAGATAGTGTTAAGGGTTGTGACTTGTGATGTTTTAGGATTTTGATGTTCATCACGTTGTTTTGCCTGTTGTTATTGGATAAGTTAGCTGTGTAAATTAAGATTTGTGTACTAGTGTACCAAAACAAATTCCCAAACATAATATACCACTCAAATTCTCGAACATGGTTAGCTATCTCAAATTCTGATTCAGGAAAGCCTTCGTATGAGGCATTAGGCCCGGCCGGCGTGCAGGGCCTCACGGAGTGACGCCGCGTGAGAGGCTGCCTTCACGATCGTGAGCTAGCACGGCTGCCTGGACGCGTGCCAGGGCCTCACGGAGCGACGGCCTGCTTTCAAAACTTTTTCGATGAGGATATGATTTCGCTTTGAACCTTTTTGCAAATGAAAATTGAGAATGGCATGTATATTTACTTAATTTCGGAATTTGGCATGCATATGTACTTGGAAACACAAAAATTGAGAATTAATTTGAGTTAGCAAACTATAGGAAATCAAATAAAAGCAAATATGCTCTACCGGATTCAATCACTCTGCCGTGTGCCAAAGGCA
Source organism: Stipa capillata (assembly GCA_019208055.1). Taxonomy (NCBI): domain Eukaryota; kingdom Viridiplantae; phylum Streptophyta; class Magnoliopsida; order Poales; family Poaceae; genus Stipa; species Stipa capillata. The sequence goes on from JAGXJF010000886.1 coordinate 56,169, forward strand.
CACGGCGAAGGAGTAAACGCACTCGGCAAACCGTTTGCCGAGTGTTATACTCGACAAACAGGGATCGGCATACAGCCTGCCGGCAAAGCCCTATTTGCCGAGTATTTTCTGTCGCGCACTCAGCAAACAGTTTGCCGAGTGTCAACACAGACACTCGGCAAACAAATGGTGGTTTGCCGAGTGCAAGCACTCGGCAAAGCCGGCCGCTTTGCCGAGTGTTACAACAGGGTGAACAGGAACAAAAAAAATAGACGTCAGCGGGGCACTGCTGCTGCCCGGAGCTCACTTCCCGGTGGCTCCTCGTGCTCGCCGAGCTCGTCGTCTACCTGCCGTTGGCAAGCTGCTCATCAGCACTACACACGCACACATCAGCACGCCGGCAAGATCCCGGCTCGGGCCCGTCGCCCTCTGGCGGCGCGTTGGGCACCGCCCCTCGTCCTAAGCGGCGGCGTAGCGCGGGCTTCTGGAGACGGCCGAGCCGAGGCGATGGCCAATTGCCCCCCAGCAGTGGCGATGAGGGCTCCCACAGTGGTGGCCCTGCTCGGACTCGCCGTCCTCCGGCCGCGCGCCGGGCTTCGCTCCTCTCCTCCGAGCAGCGGCGTGGCGTGTACTCCTGGAGTGGCAGCGATGCGGGTCAACAAGCGGCGGCGTGGCGCAGACCTCCAAAGCAGCGGTGACGTGGACCACCGAGCAGCAGCGCGACGTGGCCCCCCGGAGCGGTGGCGGCACAGGACCCGGAGGAGCCAAGGGGCGAGGCCCCACGGTGGGTTCCAGGGCGGCGGTAGCACGGCGAGTTCCCGGTGGCTTGAAGGGGAGCCGGGCCAGAGCACGGGCATGGCCGGCGTGAGCTGCGAGGCCGGAGGCCGGGGTGAGGCCGATGCGTGGGAGCAGCGGTGCGGAGGAGAAGCCGGCGGCAGCGGAGGAGAAGCGGGTGGCGATGGAGGCGGCGTGGACGGTGGCGTTGGAGAGAGAGAGAGGAGGAGGAGGAGGAGGAGGAGGATAAGGGGAGAAGAGAGAGAGGGGGGGAGGTGTTACCTGCCGTTGGATCTGGGAGTAGTGGACGGTGCGAATGTGCAATCCGTGGTAGGTGGGGGTTGACCAATCAGAACGCACGATTCGCCTCACCCAGGATACATGACTCCTGTTTGCCGAGTGTGTTTATACGGACACTCGGCAAAGGCAGAAAATTATTTTTCTGCACTTTTTCTTTCTTTGTTTATTTTTTATTTATTTCTTTGTTTCTTTGTTTATTTGTTTATTTGTTTATTTCTTTCTTTGTTTCTTTTTTGTTTATTTCTTTATTTTTTTCTTTGTTTACTAAATGCCTAAAAATGCATTAATGTCTTAAATATAGCAAACGAACCCGGGAAAATGCCAAATTTTAACATGGAACATGTAATGGTATATGTTGAGTATAGAAAAAGTTTCAAGATCAACCGATGAAGCAACCGTCACTTCGCCTTCAAACCTGACCCGTTCCCTCTCGAAAACACGATTCTTCCTCGGAGATGTTCCGGTTTCTAAGCAGTGTACGTCACAACTTTTGTGAAACCTTCCCAAATTTTTACCACAGCCTATTGATGTCATATAATGACACCATGCAAAGTTTCATGTTTTTCTGACTTCATTTGTATTTTTCAGAATTAAAAAACCAATAACCACCATGTTCGGGGTCGAGTCTTGGCACCTTGATGTTTGGAATTTCTTTCCTTTTCTTGGATAAGGCCTAAACATAGACTAAAGACCACAAATAGGATTTTTCATCCCAATTTTGTAAAAAATTTCATGCACTTGCAGTTCAAATTTGAATTATATTCACTAAATATCTAGAAATGCACTAAATGACTTAAATATAGCAAACGAACCCCCAAAAATGCCAAATTTTGACATGGAACATGTAATGGTGTATCTTGAGTGTAGAAAAAATTTCAAGGTTAACCGATGAAGCAACCGTCACTTTGCCTTCAAATCTGACCTGTTTCCTCTCGAAACCTAGATTCTTCCTCGGAGATGGTCCGGTTTCTAAGCAGTGTACGTCACAACTTTTACGAAACCTTCCCAAATTTTTACCACAGTATATTGATGCCATACGAGGGCACCATGCCAAGTTTCATGTTTTTCAGACTTCGTTTGCATTTTTCGGAATTAAAAAACCAATAACCTCCATGTTCGGGGTCGAGTCTTGGCACCTTGATGTTTGGAATTCCTTTCCTTTTCTTGGATAAGGCCTAAACATAGACTAAAGACCACAAATATGATTTCTCAACCCAATTTTACCAAAATTTTCATGCACTTGCAGTTTAAATTTGAATTATATTCATTAAATGCCTAGAAAATGCACTAAATGCCTATAAAGGAAATAGAAAGGCGAAAAAAGAAAAGGAAAAAAAATAATGTAGAAAAGAACAGAGCATAAAAGGAAAAAATAAAACAAATAATGTACAAAAGAAAAGTTGGCAAAAGAAGGGAGAAGAAAAAGAAAATAGAAAAAAGATGTGTTTGCCGAGTGCCGCACTCGTATTTGCTGAGTGCTATGTGGGCGGCACTCGGCAAAGCACGTCTTTGCCGAGTGTCGTCCCTTTGCCGAGCGTTTTTATTTTCGCACTCGGTTTCCTGGACCTTTGCCGAGTGCCCGATGTTATGCACTCGGCAAACCGGCCGGCACTCGGCAAACGTCGTGATTCCGGTAGTGATGCCAGCCTCAATTCGCAATTTGGACATTTGGAGCATACATCAATTTGGAGAATTATCATCGCCTTCAAATCTAGACCCTTGGAAGGGCGCAGGAAACGGCCGCGGACAGAGGTCGGGCACAACCGTGGGCTAGAGTTGATGGCCGAGAGAGAGATGAAGTGGGAGATGACACTACCACGGGCAAATCACATACGTGTCAAAAAGGTCATCAACAATAGTGTTCTCGCCCATTTGTAGACAATGATCTTATGACATACTCTAACAACAAGCATACAAACACCAAAATTAACAGAATTAACTCTAATTATAGAAATTGCATATAAACAGCAAGCATATATAGCAAAGGTTATAGAATTATAATCAAAGGAAAATCAAAGAACCCTAATTATAAATAGCAAGCATATCATAATTTAACTCTAATTATAGTACCCTAATTATAAACAGCAAGCATATCCTAATTTTCAACTAATTTAACTCTCATTACAAAATTGCAAACAAGGGCATCATCGGATTAACATGGCCAAGAACCCTAATTTTTTTGCTAGGTTGGGACGGGGGAAGGAGAGAGGTAACCGGGCGGTGAGGAGGTGAGGAGGCGGTGTTGGGCCGTTCATGAAGAGGTGGTGCGAAGGGTCGTCAGGGAGGACGTGGCGCGCACGGTCACCGACTTTGAGGAGGACGGGACAGAGGAGGACGACGTGGTGGCCGACGTGGTGGGGGACGAGCCGGTGCGAAGGGTGTAGGGGAGGAGTCAGCACACAAGGTCACCAGCTTGGAGGAGGACTGGACGGAGGAGGACGAGGCGGTGCATAGGGTCATCAGGGAGAAGGCGGCGTGTAGGATCGCTGGCTTGGAGGAGGATGTGGTGGAGAAGGATGAGGCAGAAGCCGGCATGGGGGAGGATGCGCGAGGTGTGGTTGCAGCGTGGAGGAGAATGAGTGAGGGGGTGCTCGAAAACAGGAGGTGGCAGTGAAGCAGCACTCGGATAGCCTACTGGCGTCGGTGACGGTGCAAGGGGCACGAAAGGAGCAGCGGTGAGTTTTTGACTAAGCGGTTTTGGAACGGAGAGCGGCATGAAAACCCTATAAATAAATATATAGGCCTTATCGTAGACGGTTCCTGGCTACTTTCTGCTGCCTTATTTTATTTATTTATTTAACCTATTTTATTAATATCTACATGTCTTTTTATTTCATTATTCTTAATAATAGCTATAGTAAAGATTGAACAACACAAGTCCACACAAATAAAAATTTAAACATAATGTGTACCCATTTATATGGAGTCCACATAAATACAAATTTAAACATGATATTAAACATAATATTCATTTCTACTTGTTTTTCTCAAAAGCTAGCCCTTCGAGAGGATCCACACGTACATATGTAGCTTCGAGAGGAGTCAACTCTTCAAATTGATTGTACTCTTCCTCGTCCACACAACATCTTTAACTCCGACGATGCTCCTTTTCGAAAGCATAACTACATGACGCTTCTTATTTAAAGGGTCAGTCATGTAGAAGATTTGGCTAACTTGGTTTGCAAGTACGAATGATTCATTTTCGTATCCAGTACTTATTAGGTCCACAGTAGTGAAGCCGTACCTGTCGACCTTCACCTGCGAGACATTTACCCAGCGGCACCAAAACAGTGGGATGTTGAACCTTACATAGTTGAGCCCCTAGATCTCCTATATGTACCGATAGTACGAGCTCTTCCTGCCAGCTGTATCGAGGGCATCAATACAGACATCATTGTTCTGGTTTGAGCTTTTCATATCTTGAGTTGTTGTATAAAATGTGCACCCATTTATATTGAATTCTCCCCATGTCACAATTGTATGCGTTAGCCCTTCTACCAAACATGTTAGCATAGCATTACTCAACGAGATCCCATGGGGTTGCTTATATAACCATCTGTTGAACTAATATTTGTGCAATCAGGTCCTCCATGCATCTATTTTATTCGGATTCTGTTGTCGTATCTCGTCCTTGTGACGACGATGTAGAGAACCACAATGGTCATGTGTTGCAGGACTGTGAAATGTGCTAAATCAAGCTTGCTCCGATTAGGATTGATTTTTCTCCTCCCGATGGTCCCGATACCCCTCAGCCTCTCTCATTACGAGATTGAGGCACATCTACCGAGTTGACAGAGTCCATGTAATCCACGTAGAACCATACTAGCAATAATTTAGTAATTCCACATATCAAATTTGTTGGCACTTTATACTTCTTTTTTACCTAAATTATAGCAAAATAATAACTAAACTATAGAAACCTAACTAACTACATTATAGAAAAATAAATAACCAGTGCACATTAACTAAAATGTAGCTAAATTGATGATCCATGCACATGAACTAAATTAGAGCATAATAAATAAATTGTGAAACATTAAATAAATTAGAGCATAATAAATACATGAGAGCACATTAAATAAATTTAGCAAATAATCAAATGAGAGCAAATTAATCTCTACCAACCTAGTTATACATCTACAATTAAATTAAATTTGTAGCAATCTCTTGAATAAACAAGGTTAACTAGTTAGTTACATATTGAATACAAATGTTATTAGAACCAAATCAACAACAAGAAAATGAATCTAGTTTCAACCAAGCTCTAGATCCACATTCTCTCTCGTTATATAGCTAGATCTACAGAATTACCACTTTTGAACCAATAGCTCACCTTTGATCACCAAGAGCAAGTGAATATTGAAGATATCTTCCAAACCTGCCGCCACCACTGACCTCGAGCTGGAATTTAAGACAAGCCCCTCGGGTTGGGAGAAGGTAATCGGCTAGTTAGAAAGCAAAAAGACATCACAGACGACTCCCTTAAAAAATTGTATGTGATAACTCCACCTATCACCCACGGCTCTCACTAAGATCTGTTTGTGATATATCACAGACAATTCCAACTAAGAACTGTCTATGATAATGGTACATCACAGACGGTTTGGACCCTTCATACTAAACCGTGATGATGCCTTTTTCAACTTGTCTGCGATATACTTTAACACAAATGGATTGTTTTGCTCCATCTGTGATAGTCCGTGATGAGAGGTTTTGTAGTAATGAGGTATGAACCTAGACAATTAACTTATGACACCATCATTCGTGCACGAGGAATACGAGGATGTGTAGGGGGGCACTAGTTAGGGAAGGGGCGCGTAACCAGCTCCCAAATGACAGTCTTTATTTCTCTAGAATTAGGCTAACAAGTATTTATACGAGGTAGGGATCCAATGAGATTACAGTTTTACCCCTCAGGCTAGAAGAGACTATCGGGATTATTTTGGTCTTTTATCAGGAATCGCATATAAATATGCGGTGGAATATGGCGCCCAAGGGCACTCCCTCCACAAGGTGGCGCCCCGGCAGAGCTCACCTTTGGCAGATGGTGAGAGTGGACTTGCGGTGAAGGGACTTGCGCCGATTTGGGGCAGCAGAGGGACCTTCCCCAACACTGATGCAGATTCATCGAATATACGTTAGAACTGTGATAATTGTATGGCGCAGAAAAATCACTAGAGCTGTATAACAAATATAACCCTGGTAATGTGATCTTAGCGCGTCCCGAGGAATTGGACTAATGACTAGTGTGATGTACTGGTATGATACGTCAACAGTCAATTACTCATCAGTAGACTAGTAATAGATGACAACGGCGTACGTGCGACTAGTCGGATCAAAGACGCGTTCTCAGGAAAAAAAAACTCGCAACTTTCTTCTTCTGCTATTCTACATATAGAATGATTTTTTGTGATGATCCATCAACGATTTCATCTGGTACCAGTACCATCTCAAACATATGTATATACACGACCAACTCTTCGTTATCATTAATCAAGCTAGGCATACACGCAAGGTCACAGGTGACACAAAGCAGACGCACATCAATAGAGCCATGTACGCGACCAAGCCGCTCTCTGTCTTCAAGAGCAACCCGGAGGAGGCGTCCCGGCCGCCGCCGGAGGGCCAGAAGCCCAGAACTCAGGTTACCTCGTCGTCAAGGGTGCCAACGACGACGAGGGGGATGACGAGACGTGTTGCTGGGGACAGTGCGACGGGTCGCGCGTGCGCGATCTCCCCTTCCCGCGGAACCGCGTGCTCACTGTCTAGTACACAGAGCGCTACGGTGAGAGCAGCGCCACCTACACCGATGCCGTCGTATTTGTGCCAGTCCCCGACCAGCCGCTCGCTTCCAACCGCTACTACGCCGTCATTGCCTCGGGCAAGCACAAGGGCCTTGTCAGGACGTGCTCCAGAGAGGAGGACATGACCGCGTGCTGCTTCTGTAGGTGCATCAAGGACGTCAAGCCGCGGCCGTTCGACCCGACCGACGTTTACCAGCAGATCGAGATCGTCCAGCGCCGCCGGGGGAAGTTCACGGCGAGGGCCGTCGCCGCAGACGGTTTCCCGTACTTCATCTACCGCAAGAAATACTGGAGCGTGTACGCCGACAAGCCCAAGAATTTCGACCTCAGCGTGGCACCGGGCCTCAACGCCGACCTCCGGTCGCGCCAGCTCGCTGACGCCAGCGTCCACGACGCCTCCCCGGCAGCGGCTGCGACGACGACGTCAACGGCCGTCGGGAAATGGTACTGCCCGTTCTACCTCATCAAAGAAGACGGCGTCTCCCCGCCGGAGCAGATGGACTGCGCCGCGTTCTACGAGGTGGCGCTCGAGCAGCTCTGGGAGCCGGTCCGCGACGGCACGAAGCTTGCTAGCAAGATAGTACTCATTGGCGGGAGCCTGGAGGCGAGGCAGGAGGTGTCGAGCGGCTCGCGGCAGGGCGACGGGTACTTGTGGTTCGGGGCGGCGGCCGGGCAGAAGGTGGGGGTGTGCGCGAGCGTGTGGGAGAGGATGCGGTGGGAGGAGTACAGGGGCGGGTGGGTCGAGGAGGAGGAGGAGGCCGGGAAGATGGCCGGCGGCCGGTCGGTGCTGGTGGAGAGGTTCAAGGCGAAGAGGATGGACGGGAGCATTGCGAGCATTGCGGTGGCCTTTGACTTTGTGCACCTCAACAAGGTCAGGGCAAAGCAGGTCTGAGATTACTGCACTTCAGATGTACATCTATTCGGAATCTTCAGATAGTTTGGTGTGATGATATCAAGGTATATGGCTTAATTTTGAAAAATAAGTTGTGCGGTTCTGTTATCGGCTAGTTCATCCTGTAAATTTGTTTGTGTAAATAAAGATTCCGTTCAGAACAATTGCCGGAATTATCTTAACTTCCAGTCAATTTTATGGTCATCAGATATTGCATCAAATGTGCTTTGTATTAGTCTTGAGATGATCGGGTGGTCCAAGAAAAATTGACTACAACTTAAAAGGATTTCAGATAAGTGTGCAATAGACAGTATCAAAAAGATTAGTCTATCAAATTATCTATAGCCTTCTACCAATGAAGAACACGGAGGAAATTCGGACATTAAATAAAAGACATGTTATATGTGTGTATGTAAATTATGCACTTTACATTCATTTTTCTCACCCTACAAGTGGAGTATGTAAATTATACATTTTACATACACTTCGTCTCACCCTACGAGTGGAAGTGGCGGGGAGTGAAAAAATAGCTAGGAAAAAGAATCTTATAACTTTATGTAACTTAAAGTTGTTTGTACCGTAATCATCCTTTTCGAGAAAATGTAGAAAAATACGAGCCAAGTAGGGCTGCCGAAGCACTGATTAGAAAGATTTTTGGTGTTTGTGGCTAGTTTGTAAGTTGTAACGGTGCTGCCGTCAGACCCAGGTTCGGCGGGCCGTACGTGTCAAGGAGGGCGGCGGCCACTGGTGCAGGCTGGAAAGCTTGTGGCCTGGGGAGCCATCCAGGTTGAGGCAACAAAGGTGGCACTACCGGGGGCTCCCACGTATCGCTGAGTCTCCTCTCGAAAGAAAAAATATTCCAGCCCAGATAAACATCCCACGACACGCATCTGTCGGGCCGCGCATGCCGTATCCAGAACTGACGCCACGGAAAAAAAAACTCTAGCCGCGGCGTGAGGCGAGCGAGAGGTAATCACCGTGTTAGGTTTCTTCCGTTAATGTCTTCGCTAGTTTTCTATGTCTCCAATGACCAGATGAAGGTGGAGGAATCCTGAATTAATATTTGGTATATAGATTATGTTTTTTTCTATGTTAGATTTATATGTTCTTGATGATAGTGGTACGGTGAAGACAATATCATATGGTATAAAGGTTTCCCCGCTGAATTCCCATCCTAACATGACGGTCGTAGCCAATGCTGCGGAGCGAGTGGTGTCTTAGTTCCACAAATTGATGGCTTCTGATCTGATGGATTGTCATCTGACTAAAGGTGGCAATCGGGTCAGGTTTTGCCGGGTTGACTCTTACCAAACCCATACCCAAACCCACGAGTATACCCGCGACCCACCCACGAAAAAACCCATGGGTCCAGGACTATACCCATACCCATACCCGACGGGTACCCATACCCGACGAGTACCCATCGGGTCCAACAAAATCTTATAATTGCATAAAAAAATTACAACACAGCAGCACACAAGCTCAACACCACATCAGCACACTCAAGTCACTAGTTACAAATTAACTATCCTATATACTTCACATGAGAAATTTTTGCAAGAACCAGTACAGAATTAACGATCATATATACTACAATAATGCAATAATGTTTTCTCTAAAACCTGATACGCATTTCTTGGTTACTAGACAAAACAAAAGTGAGAAGCAATTCTTGCTGGCACATTTTTAAAGCAGCAGTTCATGACAAGAGAAAACAAAACAAAATTAAAGCAGCAGTTTGATTTGGTACCCTGCTTTGTTGAGAAAACCTTGGGCAGTGGATTGATTCGGCCGAGTGATGAAGATGGGCCCTAGGCCACGTCGGCGCCACCCCTAGTCGGCCTCCCTTACTCCACCATGGCTGGCCTCCCTTGCTCCGCCCGTGGTCGGCCGCCGCTGCCCTTGCTCTGCTCGCCGCAGGCTCTCCGCCTCCCTCGACTGGCCACTGCTTCTGTTGCTCCACGCTGTCACCGCCGGTGCTCCGCCTCGCCGCCTCCCTTCGCTGCTCCGCCTGAGCGCCTCGCCTCGCTACGCCGCCTCCCTCGCTGCTCCGCCTTGCCTCACCGCCGGCGCTCCGCTGTAGGCCGCCGCCGCTCCGCCTCGCCACTCCGCCTTGCTAGGCTGGCCGCCGCCGCTCCGCCATGCCACTCCGCCTTTCTCGGGTGGCCGCTAACGCTCCGCCTTGCTCAAGCGACAGAGGACGGGAGGACCGAAGGCAGCAAGAGCTGTGGCGGGCTGGCGGCGGCGTGGCGGCGGGAGTTGGGGACGGGCTGGCGGCGGCGTGGCGGCGGGAGTTGGGGATCTGACCGTGAGGTGAATTGGGGATGAGGGCAGCGGGCAGCGGCTGCTAGGGTTGCGGTAGGGCACTAGGGCACTTGGGGAGTTGGGGATGGCCAGATGGGGCTGCAGCGGGCCAGCTGCTGCTAGGGGAGTTGGGGTGGTTTGTGGGCTGTGGGCTGTGGCCTGCAGGAATATCGGTGGGCCGATAGGCTAAGGCCCACATGTATTAATCAGGTAACCCATGGGTAACCCACGGGTATAAAATCATACCCGTATCCGACCCACGAGTAATCGGGTTACCCATGGATTTTACCCATGGGCCAAGAACAGAACCCATACCCATTCTTAGCGGGTCGGATACCCATGGGTGCCCGGATCCATGGGTTCAATTGCCAACTTGACATCTGACGCCTCGTTCTGACTTGATGATAGTGGTGGCTTTGGTGGTGCCGAGTTTGTTTTGGTATCTGGTTCTCTCATTTCGTTCTTTCGTGCTCTTGGTCTTTTTCCCAATAATCTGGTAACGAAGCAGCGGTTTGGCAATCTGTTTTGCAAGAGATGTGTTCCTAACTATAATATGTTCAACAATTTTAGGTTCGCACTTATTGAGTTGGGCAGCTCATGCGTCTTTTTAAATCCTCTGAGATTAGTCCAGCTTGTATAGATTTGATTTTCTATTCCTTCTTTATCGGAGGCTTATAGAAACGTTGAGATGTTTCTTCCGACTTCTTTTACCCGCTTCGATCTATCTTTACTTAATCAATACGTTCCCTCACGAAAAGAACAGCCCCACGGCACACCACGCCCAGCGGCCAAGCGATTGGACTAGAAGAACATGGCTCACTTGTTGCACTTGCATATGTTGTTTCAAATCCAAACTTCAAAATCCTATTCCTTTTAAACCAAGTCCCAAATCATAACCCTGCTCGTTTATGACGAGATCTTCGAAATGAAGCTACAGTTGATATATTTTGATGACATTTTTTGTCGGCTTCATTTAATTTTCTTTTGGTGATCATGTCAAATCTTCATAGTAGATTTATATTCTACCCATTATTTTCATCTGTTCGGCGGTGGTAATACCGTTAGGTGAGCACCATGGTATTGTTTTCACACGACGAAATGAGTATGTAATGCAGTTGAACAAAATTCATTGTTACTAGTAGAAAAAAATTAACCTACTGAAACAAAAATAAACAAAATTAGGTGAACAAATCGAAGCTTCTCATGGTGAATAATCTATGACTACTAGAAAAAAAAGCCTAGAGAAACAATTGCACGACTATTGGACTGTGAGCAGCAAAGTTGGATATGCACAAGGCGTATGATCATGTAGAGTGGTGCTTCTTGAAAGAGTTGAAGTCACTTAATTGTCAGAAAATAAAGGTCAAAGCATGATAATAAATCAGGATGTCAGACTTATTCCTTTCTGTTATGATTGTCTTTCGTTCCCTTGCCTGAGAATCTTCTGCTAATCAGTCGAAATCCTCTTTTGTTCTACCGCTCAGAAAGGAATTGTAGGCATTTGCAGGTGACCCTAATTTTGGTCTTCTTCCTGTACCTATGTCCTTAACTAGATCTAGGTATCTGCGTATCATTCACTGTTTTAATCGTAAGATGAATTTGAGGCGTGATGACAAGGCGCTTGCGTCCTGTATTTGTCTTGGTTCTCCTTGCCGCTTTGCGTAAAGGATAGACAAGAGAAGAAGTCAGAAGGGCAGATTCTACAGAAAGCTCCACAGCTACAGGCACAGTAACCGGAAGAGCAACTAGTCTTTTCTCACTCTCCCTGTAGTCAAGACGTTGGGAGTATTATGACCAATTTCACTAACATCTGTTTTCGTCTCGTCCTTCGCCTGTTATGCTTCCTAGTAGGTATGATGCCCAGCAACAGGCGTACAAGCGGGACTAGCTTATTGGTCCACTGGAGAGGAGCTGCATCAACCAATGACGCTTCGGGCTTCGAAAGAAAAGAAGGAATTTTAGCACAAGCTTCTGATAAACTAAGATTTTTGGCTAACCCATAACTAAAGCTGACCGTACTAGAAACTATAGATCCTGTATAGGCAACTAGCATTAGAATAGTGTATTGAACTACAAGACAAGAACGACCATAATCATTGGCGAAGAAAGCTTGGAAAAGGATAACATGAGAATCTCTATTTTCTTTTACAAAAAAGGGAGTGGTCTTCTATCTTCTCGGCTTCTTCTTGACTATTTGAGAGTGGATATATAGAAAGTCAAGAATCTTTCCCTTTTGTATCCCTATAGGTTTTCATTGATCCAAGCTTCCTCTATTCGTACGAAAGGAAAGGATCAATGATGTTTTTGTGGAGTGCGCAACTATTTGCTTATATCTTCATTTGGCCAAGTCCGTTCATTCCTCACCCTTCATGACAGAGTTCTTGCTTGATGTCTTTCCTCCCACTCCCAATTGATTCATAGATTCCGGATTTTGAGCTCATTGGCCCACGAGAGCTAGCTTCCTTCACTTGCAACTTCCATTCAAAAAACTGAAACGATAATGCAAGTGCAACCACATTAATCAATGAAGCTGATAGAATCATCTTGCGCCATATGTATTGAGATTGTTTGGGAGACATGGTCAAAGCCTGGGTGGAAGCCCCTAAAAGCCCTATACCAAGTGTAGCCACACTCGTCTGTCCTTTTCTACTTAGTTGGACAAATCACTTCAGAAACTCGTAAGAAAATAAAGTAAGAAAACGGATGCACTAACACGCAACGGCTTTCCCTAAGGAGGTTCTACCACGTGGAAACGCTCTTTAATGGAACTTTTGTTTTAGCTGGTCGTGACCAAGAAACCACCAGCTTTGCTTGGTGGGCTGGGAAATTATACGAAAGATAAAGAACCCCATTTTTCTAGTTCCCTTATGCATTGGGAGCTTATAGGCAGAAACAAATCAATTTAGACAGTCCCTTGTGGCTCCGATGTCGGCGGAGTTCCATTGGAGGACTCAAAACCCAATAAAATGCATTCTAGGTTGATTTTCTTTAGAACAATGGCATTTGATTTCTCGGTCATCCAGATTTCTTGGTCATCTTGATCGGATCGGTATTCTTTCTCACAGCCATACCTTAAGTAAAAGATAGAGGAGTGCAGCAAAAACGTGTCCAAGAAAGAGGTAAGGCTTTCCATAAGTCAGAAAGAAACCTTCTTACTAGCGAGTTGTCCTTTCTTCATTTATTCAATCTAAGACTGGTTTGGTCAGTGCAAGACTGCTCGATCGATGACCTCCTACGCATTGCCAGCTTTGGGCATACTAGTTCGCTGCGGAAGAGAATGAAAATAAATAAGGTGAATGTAACGTAGGGCATAACACATATAAAAGCCCTTTTTATCCACGATATGATTGTTTTCTTATTGCCTTGTCTTTCTGCTTCAGGATTCACTCCACAAATTGTTTAAAGATATTATTTTTTCCTTGTTAATTTGAAAATAATATATTTATTATAAGAATTTTAAAACTATATATCTGTCGGTCAATGGAAAGTTGACAAGGGGCTTATCATCCAGTGGACAGATGACAAGTGCTTATCATCCAACTACAGGATGACAAGCAGGCTTATTGTCCGATGGTTGGATGACATGGGTTTATTGTCCAAGCATTGGACGATAAACCCCTGTCGTCCAACAATTGGATGATATGCTTGTTTTTCTAAGTGTTGGCTGACATGCTTACTTTCTTTGTTGGGCTTTTCTACTTCTGCACATAGCTTGTGTTAAGAACACTCTTGAAGCTTCTCCACACCTTGGAGATTGTGCCTAATGCAGCTTTCTCCATGAGCTCTTTATGTTCCGAGTGGACCTCGAACATCCTCCATAGCTCAGTTAGTACGACATCGATTTTTGTCTGGGAGAATTCTATGAAGGTGCCTGTGAGGATGGACAACTTTTCCATTCTGAGAATCCTACAGACAGTGACTAACTTGGTCGTTGACTTTTCGGTAAGTAAGGGTTTTCCGGTAATTCGATCGACCTCATCTTGCAATGCTGGGTATCAAGCCTCTTACTAATAGTCTGTGGTCTCCTTTGTGCCTTCTACGAGCCTTCGGAGGCACTTTGTGACGATCTCACATATCTATTTTAAAGAGCTTAGACAAGTAATTTATTATCCAATAATATATTAGTCCCCATATTTCACTAAGGAAAATATATCCATTACCATATTTCACTAAGGAGAATTATAACCATTACTATATTTCACTAAGTTATCAAATTAAAGTACTATATTTCACTAAGTTATCAAATTAAAGTACTATATTTCACCAAGCTATCAACAAGTTCTAGCATGTACAACTGCTATATCCATTAAAAAGTTATAGCATGTACACATTAACCATTAGCTAAGCATCAATATAGCAAACCCTAATCAACAAAAATTATAGCAAACCCTAATCAATGATTGGCTGTAGCATTTGAAAGTAACAAATCCTAATCAACAATTGGCCACAACATCTATATCCTAAACCCTAAATCAACAAAAATTATAGCAAACCCTAATCAACAGTTGGCCACAACATTTGAAATAGGCTAATGCTACTACATAGATTTAATGGACATTTAAAAAAAAGGAGGGAGAAGGGGGGGGGGCCTCAGCCATAATACCACCGATGGAGGAGGTGGAGGCGGTGGTGCCAGTGCTTGGGGAAGAGGAGCTGGCAGTGTGGCTCGCTCAAGGAGGCCGACAATGATGGGCGGCTTGGGAAAGAGAGGTGTGACAGTGACGACAGCTTGGGGAGGACGACAAGGAGCACGGTGTGGCGCAGGGGCTCAGGAAGGAGGACAAAGAATAGTGCGGGCTCCATGGAGGAGGCGGCGGCGTACTGGCTCGGGAAGGAGGGCTCCGGGGTGGCGGCGGCGGCGGCTCGAGGGCTAAGTTTTATGCGGTGTGTGGGCAAGTAACCCTAGACCGCGAAGGGTTATGTTCGAATAAGTCATCACAGACGTGCAAGAAAACTATCATTTTTGTTGGCATCCAACGTCACAAATAGGCTGAAAGAGTGCCTGTCTGTGATGAGTGGTCTATCTTTGAGACCGTTTGTGAGGACTATCTAGGACTGACCACTCGGCTCCAGGATAAGTTATCACAGATGGATGGGTTTCTGGCCCGTCTATGATGATGTTATTTATCATAGATACACTCCATTTTTCCGTTGGTGATGAGTTGTCTATTATTAGGGTTTTTGTAGTAGTGTCTGTATATTGAAACAGTAGTTGAAACCCTTTCATGGTCGATCACCAAGATTTGAAGATATCGACCGTAATTTCCTCGGTTGCTCCTGAGCTGCCACTACCGATCAATGCAGTAGTTCATTGCATGTCGTGTTAAAATCATGCATAGCAAAGTTGAAGCGTGCTCCTAGGACGAATGGGATGTGGCGGTGGTGTTATAGGTGCGAACCGGTGATGGCTCCGTCCGTCGCTCCTTGGGGTCCCTCGAGAATTTGAATTGAGGATCATTAGAGTGATGCGGCAGATCCTTTTGGAATTCAGTGCTTTAGGGCAAGAGCTCGACAGATTCTCCAAAGGTCGCGGCATCCGAAGGTTTGTTGAGCAAGGTTACGATCCAAAGTTGAGGCAACTATGCAATCAGTGGGATTGGCATTCGAGGATATGAATCTTTCTTTAGATCGTATGGTGGCATCTAAGAAGATCAATCATATGGCGGATCTGCATGGTATTGTGCAAATGGAGGATTCTGCCAACGGTGCTTGCCTCGTAGGTGATTTTGGATCTGTTTGTTTTTTAGTATGAGGAAAAGGGTTGGATTAACATCAAAAATATCTCTAAATGGGGTGCGTGTGATTGTTCATCTGCATGCTGTTGTTTATGTTCATTGGCTTGATGCAGAAATTGTTGGATCCAGGGCTATTACTAGCGAAGGAATGGTGAGATATTCGCCAACATTTTCCCATCGTGTGGGAGATTCTTATCCAGTGGACTTGTTTGCGCATCTCACTTGTTCTTTGCAACTCTCTCTAGTCTCTCCATGCTATTGCTTGTGTGTGTGTGTCCAGGAAACCATGGCAACCTCTTGCAAGGGCATGACAAACAACGTACGCAGCTCCAATGGAGGTGACTGATGCGGCGATCACGATCGTGTCCATCAAGTCACAATCTATCGATCGTATGGATGGAGCTCCCCAGCGGCAGGCTAGCAAGGAGCCGCTGGCTGACTTGGCTTCTGAGGGCTTAGCGATTCAGGTCGATCTCATGACGTACGGCTAGCACGGCCATTGTTACCTGGCTGCTAGTGGGCGTTATCTCTCAGCCTTCCGTATCAAGCTGCACACCATCGTTGACACACTCTGGCACCTATGGCACTTGGGGGGCCGTTGTGGCAGGATCCGCATCAAGCCCAAGTGACGAGGAAGATGGCTCCTTCATTTAGACGCTTCATGCACAGGAGCACAGGGAGTGCAGGCTACAACTACATCAGTTTTGGGTAAAAGAGGGCATAAATCAGATGTTGTTTCCAATGATGCTAGTGGCTATGATCCTATAGATGTGCATGTAAGTTGTAAATGTTTATGTGGTGGTGGGATTTCAAAGGTGATGGCGGAATCAGCAGGGAATGGGGACGACAAGGAAGCTATTGGCTTTGAGGCGGGAATTGACAGGTGCACGTATGGACACTCCTGACAGGAACCATGAAGTGTTTTAGCTGAAACTGCCGAGGCTTAGTGAGGCGTCGGACAGTTCAAGAGCTCATGTGTCTTGTCAAGACACATTGCCCAAATATTGTTTTTCTTTTTGAAACTTGTCAGAGTAAGGCACTACCGGAAAAAGATTGTATGCCGAGTGCCTAGGGATTTGCCGAATGTCTTTCCACGGGCACTCGGCAAACACTACCTTTGCCGAGTGCATCTAGGAAAACACTCGGTAAAATAATGACACTCGGCCAAGCCCATACAACTGCCGAGGACCGCGAAGAAAACACTCAGCAAAGACAAAACACTTGGCACACATTGAGCAGGACACTCGGCAAAGACTTGACACTTGGCAAATAGAAGGCCACGTGTCCTTTACCGCCGCGGGTGACGCCGCTGTGATGGCGCGCGAAGTTTGCCAAGTGTCACCTAACGGACACTCGGCAAACACCACTATGTGCCGAGTGTCCGGCTGGGAGCACTCGGCAAATAGTTTTTTTCTTTATTTTCTTTTCTTTTCATTCTTTTCTTTCTTTTTTTTCCTTTTATTTTCTTTCTTTTCTTTGCCTTGCTTTCTTCTCTTTTATTTTCTTTATTTCTTTTCTTTCTCCTCTTTCTTCTCTTTGCTTTGCTTTTGTTATATGTGAAGTGTACCCAACAAGTTTGCATGCAAAGTGTCGGGTCGCTTTGTCTGTTGGTCTTGAAACTTTTTATGCACTCCACATACACCATTACATGTAACATATCAAAATTTGGCACTTTTTCGAGTCCATTTGCTATATTCTGGCCATTAAGTGCATTTCTAGGCATTTAATGGATATAATTTAAATTTGAACTGCAGGTGCATGAAATAATCACAAGAAATGGGTTTAAAAATCCTATTTGTGGTCTTTAGTACATGTTCAGACCTTATACAACAAAATAAGAGGAGTTCCAAACACCAGGGTGCCAAGACTCGGCCACCAACATGGCGCTTGTTGGTTTTTTTAATTCTAAAAAATGCAAACGAAGTTAGAAAAACACGAAACTTAGCATGGTGTCATGATATGGCACCTAGAGGCTGTGGTAAAAATTTGAGAAGATTTCACAAAAGTTGTCACGTAGACTACTTAGAAACCGGACAATCCCCGAGGAAGAAATTAGATTTCGAAAAGAAACGGATCAGGTTTGCATGCAAAGCGACCCCTGCTTCATCCGTTGGCCTTGAATCTTTTTTCACACTCAACATACACCATTACATGTATCATTTTAAAATTTGTCATTTTTTGGGTCCGTTTGCTATATTTAAGCCATTAAGTGCATTTCTAGGCATTTAATGGATATAATTCAAATTTGAACTGTAGGTACATGAAATTACGGCCAGAAGTGGGTTGAAAAATCTTATTACTGGTCTTTAATCTATGTTTAGCCCTTATACCACAAAATCAAATGAGTGCCAAAACACCAGAGGGCCTGTGCTCGGGCACCAACGTGGAGCTTAGTGGTTATTTAATTTTAAAAAATTCAAACGAAGTCAGAAAAAAACTAAACTTGGCATGGTGTCATGATATGACCCCTATAGGTTGTGGTAAAAATTTGAGAATGTTTCACAATAGTATTTGGTATACAAGTATTTTTTTTGCAAGTCATATAAATAGTGATTGCCGAGTGTCTATATCAAAGTATTTATTATTTGCCGAGTGTCTCTGTAACTTACACTCGGCAAAGTATACTGTTTATGTTTGCCGAGTGTCCGAGTTATGACACTCGGCAAACGTGGTACACTCGGCAAACATCTTTACTTAGGGCACCGGCCGGATCCTATCTCGATCCTCAACATTTCCCCCACGCGCGCCCCGCCCGCCCCGCCCGCCCGCCGCCGCGCCGCTTCGCCCTGCTCGCTGCGCCGCTCCCCCAGATCTGCCGCCAGCCCGCCGCGCCGCTCCGCTCCACCCCGGCCGCCGCCCGCCGCGCCATCGTGTCCTCGCCAATTAGCAGCCCGCCGCGCCGTCGTGTCGCCGCTCCAGCCTGTACTACTACCCCGTCGGCCCGAGCCCGAGCACGTCGACGTCCGGCTCAACGACGACGGCCGCGCCGCTCCGCCCCGGCTGCCGCCCGCCACGCCGCTCCGCTCCGGCCGCTGCCCGCCGCGCCGCTCCGCTCCGCTCCGATAGGTCCTTCTCTCCATTTATCGATCTAAATGCTCAGCTTTCTCTCCATCTCTCTCTCTCTCCGATGACACTAGTTACGAATGGTGTGGCCGGTTTTGGCTGGTTTGAGAAGCAAAGATTCAGCAACACAATGCTCAAGAAAATGAAATTAAAATTAGAATACATTGTTTGTACTTTGTAAGACTGCAGCAAATTGGACAATGTTCCTAGGGTATGTTTAGTTGTAATGTTGAAATTTCGTAGGAGCTTCTTTGTTGAAATTTTCAGCTCAAAGCTAGTGCAAGATTTATCTTTTGTTATGGTCCATTCCATAAGCTGTAGAGTTAGATGTACGGGGAAAAGAAAATCCCCATCGACCTTTCCACTCATCACCACCCAGTTGTCCCTTTTTTTTGGCAACACTAAGGTTTGAGAAGTAATATTCAGGTTTTGTAAGTCCATATGAAATAGAACAAATTGAATCAACAATCTAGCTCTTTTACCTTGCTAGGCACTCTGATGAATCCAAGCATAGTATCTGCAAGATTCACAGTTAGTAAACAATTCCAGGGAGCGAAAGGGTAAACAATGATAAAATCTTGCAAAAGAAAGCCAAAACCTACATCAGTAAAATTTACAATTGCAGAATTGCAGATCCTCTCCCACTCCTCTCCTTACATCCAATAATAATTCAGAGTATACCATACCTCTCCAAAATTTCAGAGACCTCTTGAAAGGTAAACTGATTTTGATCAGTGCCTCCGGTGCTTCTGCTCAGCTTAATGGCATAGAGTGCAATGTCGTTCCGAGAAGGCAGGAACCATCAAATAAGATAAATCAAATGCAAGATTTTTGTTCACTTTACTTGTTCTGCAAGACCATACTCAATTGATAAACTCAATATTTTTACTTGGCATCTAACACCATAATAAACACTGACTGCTCCTAATCCAAGAAACCACCTATGAATGATACTAACAATTTCAGCAAAGGAACAAGTATAAGTTTCAACTTATAGAGGCCTGCATTACTGTAGTCAGAGGGATCCAGATATGTCATGCTTTAGTAATTTCATGGAATTCATTGGAATATGCAAAGCTTTATTCAAATACAGTCACGTAACCTAGGCGTCTCCCGTTCGAAGGAGTTATGGTTATAAATATGCAAGTCTTTGCATATCTATAACCGTAACTGTTTTGAATTGTCCACGTTTTTTTGGACAGCCCGAGGATGTGTAGATTGGGTTTGTTTCCATGCTCTACTCCAATCCGAGACAGAGTTTCGGTAGCGTCTCCCCTTTGTTCTCCGGATACACATTCTCTTGGTTTGTTGCCGAGACATGTATTTGGAGAACAGCGGGGAGGTGCTGCCGAAATTTTGTCTCGGATCGGAGTAGACCATAGAAACGGCCCAATCTACACATCCTCGAGTGGGATTAGGACCTATCTTTACCTACTAGATAGCTGATGCATGTCTATTCCCAAAATATCAGAGGATGGATGATCGTGAGTGGATGTATACTGGCCGCTCTAGTCAGGGTTTGTTGAGCGATGAATGGATCCAGAAGACCAATGAATTCTTGGAATTAGCATTTGCTAGTGCTAAGGGACCTCGTGGAACTTGGTGTCCCTGCAGTATTTGCGAAAACGCGCGTCAGCAAACAAAGGAGGTCATGGGTCAACACCTTTGTAAGTATGGGTTTATGCCACACTATACCCGGTGGACCTACCATGGTGAGTCCGAATGTGCCAGAGAGGAGGTGGTGCGACAACGCACGGACGACTATGATGCCAGAATCGGAGACATGCTAGATGACTTTGATGAAGCACACGTGCCACCTATGGAGGAAGTGCCGGAGCCAACCGCAAAGGCCTTTTATGATATGTTGTCTGCGGCACAGCAACCCCTTCACGGGCATTCGAAGGTTTCTCAACTGGATGGCATCGCACGCCTCATGGCTCTCAAGTCCCAATTTAGCTGGAGCCGAGAATCCTTCGATGTAATGCTGACAGTTGTTGGTAGCCTTCTCCCGGAAGGTCACATTCTGCCAAAGAGCATGTACGAGTCGAAAAAAGTCCTCCGTGCACTTAAGATGCCATATGAGCAGATACATGCTTGTCCAAAGGGATGCATCTTATTTAGGAAAGAACACGCGGAGGCAAAGTACTGTGTGAAGTGCAATTCCTCTAGGTATCTTGAGGTAGAGTCTGGTGATGGTCAGAAGAGGCAGCTCGCAATCCCCGTGAAGATCCTTCGGTATCTTCCATTCATACCGAGAATCCAACGGCTTTATATGACTGTGGAATCTGCCAAACAGATGACATGGCACAAAGACGGGCGTCGATACAATCCTGACAAGCTGGTACATCCATCGGATGGTGAAGCATGGAAGAGGTTCGATCTGATTCATCATGAAAAAGCTCTTGAGGCTCGGAATGTACGAATTGCGATAGCAACTGATGGGTTCAATCCATATGGTATGACGACTGCCTCATACAGCTGTTGGTCCATATTTGTTATTCCCCTCATTCTCCCCCCTGGCGTCATCTTTCAACGACAGAACATATTCCTGTCGCTGATAATTCCAGGGCCTGAATACCCGGGGAAGAAAATGAGTGTGTACATGGAGCCGCTGATGGATGATTTGGTCCGTGCTTGGAAGGACGGGGTCTGGACATACGACCGAGCTACAAAGACAAACTTCAAAATGCATGTTTGGTATCAATACTCCCTGCATGACCTACCGGCATATGGGATATTCTGTGGCTGGTGTGTGCATGGGAAGTTCCCATGCCCAGTATGCAGGGCAGCTCTGAAGTTCATTTGGTTGACGAAGGGTGGCAAGTATTCTTCCTTCGACAAGCATCGACAATTCCTTCCTCTTGACCATCCATTCAAACAAGATGTGCAGAACTTTACGAAAGATGTAGTTGTCGAAGGCTCAGCACCAACTAAGATGACCGGTGCCGCAGTTCGTGCTCAGTTAGACGCTCTCAAGACCAATGACCAAGGAGATGGTTTTGTGGGATATGGTGAGCAACATGCCTGGACTCACAAGCCATGCTTGTGGAATCTCCCCTACTTCGATGATCTCCTTCATCCACATAACATTGATGTAATGCACACTGAAAAGAATGTCGCCGAGGCCATTTTTGGCACAATCATGGACATTCCTGAGAAGACGAAGGATAACGTTAAGGCTAGAGTTGATCAAAAGAGTTTATGCAATAGATCAAAACTAGACATGGCCCCTCCGAGAGGCGGGAAATCATGGACGAAGCCGAAGGCCGATTTCGTTCTTACAAGGGCCCAAAGGAGAGAAGTACTGGAGTGGTTCCAAACCTTGATGTTCCCTGATGGGTATGCAGCGAATCTGAAGAGGGGAGTGAATTTAGCTACTTTGCGAATCAACGGGCTCAAGAGTCATGACTATCACATATGGCTTGAGCGGCTACTGCCGGTGATGATTCGAGGCTATGTCCCTGAGGATGTTTGGCTAGTTCTGGTGGAGTTGAGCAATTTCTTCCGCCAGCTTTGTGCTAAGGAATTATCTCACACCGTGGTAGCAGACATGGAAAGACTGGCACCTGTGTTGCTCTGCAAGTTGGAGAAGATTTTTCCACCAGGCTTCTTTAATCCGATGCAACATATGATTTTGCACCTCCTGTATGAGGCACGAATGGGGGGCCCCGTGCAGGGCCGTTGGTGCTATGCAATTGAGAGATTCCAAAAGATTCTTCGAAATAAATGTAAAAATAAATACAAAATTGAAGCATCCATAGCCGAGGCATACATCCTGGAGGAGGTGTCAAACTTCACGACAAAATACTATGCTGATGGTCTTCCTAGTGTGCATACTCCACCCTCTCGTTACAATGCTGGCAACCCCGAAGATGAATCCAAGCTTAGCATATTCAGAGGGCAACTAGGCAGTGCAAGTGGTGCGACTAACAAGACCTTGCAACATGAAGAGTGGCGCACTATTATGTTGTATGTCCTCACAAACCTTTCCGAAGTGGAGCCGTACATGCGGTAAGTGCTCAATAAATTATTTCTCATCTAGTCAGACGTTTGTGTCTAACTCCGCTTGTTCTCACTGCTATAGGGAATTCAATGAGCAATTCTGGCATGACTCAAGGGAACCTACCCTCGAGGAAGTTTGGCCCTTCTTAGAGATGGTGCGGGAAATGGCATGCCTGATTTCATTTGTTGGTTCAAACAAAAAGTACTTTCTAACTTGGCTCGTAGTACTTTCTAACTTGGTTCTTACATGCGACTAATACACCAAGCTATCCCGCTTAAACTTGTAGGGAACAACCGACGAGTCTATGAGTGCCGACTTGAGACAAGTTGCTGATGGTTGTGCCTATAGAGTGAGGTCATTTAAGGCTTACGACGTGAATGGATATCGCTTCCATACAGCAAGCCACGAGCAGAGTCGGCCCAATCGAAGAACAACAAATACCGGAGTTTTTACTCCAGGTTCAGATGGGGTTGAGTACTACGGAAGAATTGAAGAAATATACGAACTGAATTTTGATGGGAGCAAACCTTTGAATCCCGTCATCTTCAAATGCCATTGGTTCGATCCAAAAGTAGTGAGACGAACCCCTAATTTTGGGCTAGTCGAAATTCGACAATCAACCGTCTTACTAGGAGACGATGTCTATATTGTGGCTCAACAGGCCATGCAAGTTTATTATCTCTCGTACCCGTGCAAAACCGTGGAGCGTCTTAAGGGTTGGGATGTTGTGTATAAGGTACCGCCACACGGTAAACTACCCGTCCCAAATGATGATGATTACAACATAGACCCCAACACATATGATGGAGAGTTCTTTCAAGAAGATGGGCTTGTCGGGAATTTTGTTATCGACTTGACGGAAGCTCAGGGCATGGAAGTCGACAATGAAAGTGGTGCTGACGAGGACGAAGAAGACGAGGTTGAGAATGCGAAGGACTTGGAATTACTTGAGCGGTTACATTTAGGCAACGACGGTGTTGATGACATTCCTCCTCCCGAGCATCAGGATGATTATTTGAACACGCGTGATAGTGATGATGAGAGTTACGATCCAGCTGGTCGCGATGATGATGATTATTTCTAATGTACTAATTGGTGTACTCTTTCTCATAGCATGTTTTTTTTCATAACGCTTCATTTATTTACATGAACTTGTATCATCCGTACTAATTGGTTTACTCTTTCTTATAGCAGGTGATTGAAGCATGGTGGGCGGTTTGCGGAGATCGTTAGCGTCCCTATACAAAGGGGGGAGGGATGCAGGTGAAGGCTCCGGAAGCAGACCCCGGGGAAGACCTCCAAGAGGAGGAAGGTCGAGACGCGGAGGTAGGTGTGGCCGAGGAGGTCGGTCTGTCTCGCCTGTACGTGCGGCTAAGATTGAGTCTCAGGAGGAGGAGGAGGAGAGACAGGAGGTGGAGGAGGAGAGGCAGGAGTTTGGGGATGAGGAGGAGGTAGAGGTAGAGGAGGAGGAGGGGGGTACCTCCAGCTCTACTTCGTCCCGGGTGTGGTTGCGTGGTCCTTCCAGCCTCCCGAAGCGACCGGTGCCCTTTGATAGACGGCCGCTCATTCGACCAGACAGAGAGAAGTAAATGGCTCTTTGTACTCTCATATTTCTTTTTCTTTTGTATCTTCAATATTTCAACACGTACTAATAATTTGGCTTTACACTTATGCAGGAACTGGAAGAAGGTTGGAGAGGGTGACCACTCACGCCATGTAAACGGTGTCCTTGGACTTCTGATCAAGGAGAAATTCCCTGGCATGGTCACTCTGGGCGAAGTAACCGAGCTGGCTTACACATGGGCCCACTACGTAGCCGCGCCGGACGCTCGTGATAGGGAGGGAAGGGAGTTTCCCAATAGAGCCGAGCGAGTGAAGGCCGAGCTGTGGGTAAGTTCCTTTCGCACTACATTAGTCAATACTAATTACATGGAAATTATTGAACTAATGACTGGATCCGTCACGTCTATATGCAGGATTTCTTAGATGCGAGGCGGGCTTCGAGGGTACGGCAGCTGCTGTCGTCGATAGAGCTGCCAAGAAGCTTGTGAAGGATATGCACTATGAGGCGCGCGTCCAGGCCGTCATCAAATATCACACGGAGCACCTTGGAGAGAAGGTGACAAAAAAAGACGCTAGGACCAAATATCTGACCCGCGAGCAATACCTGCAGGTAAAGTACATATATCAAGATTATTCCTTAGATTACTAACACTTAGTTTCTTCTTCTTATATATGATGTACTTCATTATTTAGGTGCCTCCGAGGTGGTGCGCCCAACACCTTCCGTGCTGGGAGCAGATCGTGGAGAGATGGTGCGCTCCCGAGTGGGCGGCGAGTCACGAAGCTGCCCGGGAAAGGCGATTGTTGATGCAAGGCGCACCACACCATCAAGGCAACCTCACCCTGACTGGTTACGCGGCTAGATGGGTATGAATCTTCCCAGTTCTTCTTAATTTCTGTGCGGGCGCCCCCTTTATGAATCTTCTTGCTTTTGTGTTGCAGTCAGCAAAAAATGATGGTCAGCCTTGCTCCCAGTTCAAGGCATATGCTCTGGCCCATAAGTCAAAGGCGTTGCACGGGGTTGCTTATGATCCAAATGACCCGGCCTCAGCGTACACCAATGAGAACATCAAGGCTCGCCTGGATGGATACACATCGATGGCAAAGGAGAACCACGGGCAGGACTTCGATCCGAGCGAGCATGACCTTGATGGAGAAGTGGTGATGAGGGCGGGAGGAGGCAAGAAACATGGCCACTTTTGGATTGGCGACGGCACACTCGATACGGCCTCCACTCCCTCTCTCTCTCAGCTCAGAGCTCGGAGCACGAGCTCAAGTCCGGCTATACGCCCTCGCCCAGAGCCTACACGGCTTGCGATGACCGAGCTCCAGGTTAGTTCTATTTCATTCATCCTCCACGGTCTTTACATGCTTTGCATTGGAACGACAATAAGATTGCGATGACATACTGTAGGCCCAGCTGGATGTAGAAAGGAGACTCCGACAGGAATTGGAGAGAAGGCAAGAGGCCGAGAGGATAGCGCTCGAGGAGAGGATGGCGGCAGAACGAGCCCAGTGGTACGAACTTATGAAGGGTGTTTATGCTGCAATTGGCCAAACTCCACCACCGATGCCAATCCCTCCTCCTCAGCATGCTCCACACACTCCCCACACTCCTGTGAGTTCGTTTATAACCTTCTAATCACCATTATTGCCCTTTCTATAGCCATAGAGTGTTGTGTAACTATATTTTCCTTTGTGCAGCATCCGTCGGCGGGATCGAATGATCCTGGAGCTGGATCTTCGCGAGCAAGCCCAAGCAACCCTCGTGGTACTCCGTCGTCAAGGAATTTGCCCCACTGAACTATGCTGTGATGTTTCTGATGTTTAAACTGTGGACTGAACTTTGCACTGATGTTTGTCATACCGTTCTGAACTTTGCATATGTGATGTTTATGATATATGTCGTGGTATGTGATATGTGATATGTTTGTGATATATGTCGTGGTATGTGATATGTGATATGTGAACTATGTTTGTGCTGTGAGTTGCTGTGATTTGCTGTGATATATAAATTATTTTGAATTGCAGGGATATTTAGAAATACGAACAAAAAAACAACGATATGCCGAGTGCAACACTCGGCAAATAAGCCACGTGGCGCAAGCCTGTGCAATCTGGCATTTGGACTGCCAGAATGCACCGGGTTTGCCGAGTGTCTGGACCACGGCACTCGGCAAGCAAAGGCTTTGCCGAGTGTCTGGACCAAGGCACTCGGCAAACATGAGACACGTGGCGGTAGCTTGTTCAATCTGGTAGTCCAGTTTTGTCAAGTTTTGCCGAGTGTGACCCCAAAAACACTCGGCAAACAGATGCCACGTGGCCGAAGCGTGTTCAATCAATTTTGTCAAGTTTCGCCGAGTGTCCTCTGTCGACACTCGGCAAAGAGGGGACTAACGGGCGTCCCGACCGTTTACTTCCTTTTTTGTGCCGAGTGTCCACGCCGACCGTCGGCAAATATTTTGCCGAGTGCCCGACGGAAAACACTCGGCAAACATGCCTTTACCGGCAGGCAGTAAGCCGAGCCATGTTTGCCGCGTGTTACACTCGGCAAAATGTTTGCCGAGTGTATTTTCTCCTTCGCCGTGTGCGCCTGGCACACGGCAAAGTGAGGGAATCTGGTAGTGAGGTAAATATGTAAGGGTTGTGATATCGGTTGGGTATGAATAATGTGTCCACCATCACAATTGATGGCAAAGGAGGAAGGCTTGCTTTATTTTGGGATGATGATGTTGGGGTAGAACTTAATAAGTTTGGTGAGCATTCTATTGATATCAATGTTTGTCTCTTGCCTAATGGAGTAAAATGGAGATGTACTTTTTTTAGGGGGAACCTCGCACATATTACCGTATCTCATGTGGGATTTGTTGAGATGCGTTAAGCCACTTGGTTAATGATTGGTGATTTCAATGTAGCTTTCTGACAAAATGAGCACATTATGTGTCTCGACGCCTCAAGAGTCAAATGGCCGCTTTTTGTCATGTGTTGTATGACTGTGATTTGCATGATATTGCTTTTTCATGGGTTCCTTGGACTTTTGATAATAAGCAGGATGGAAGAGGTAATGTCAAGGTGCGGCTAGATCGAGCTGCGACCTACCCGTCTTAGTCCTCTATTTCGCAACATGCTAGGCTGTATCACTTGGTTAGCTCAAGGTCAGACCATCGTCCTCTTTTGTTATATATGTATGCGTCTAGTCATACGAGACAGGTTGTGCAAAGTTTAAGATATGAATCCATGGGAAAGAGAAGGATAGGCCCTAGATATACATGTGCAGATTTTTGGGGCAAGCCAGCTGCGGCTGATCACCTTGGTGATGTGGCCTCTAACATAAATTCTTTGATGAAATTGTTGCATGTGTGGAGCAAAAACACTATAGGGTCTGTGCCTGGGAAGTTGCATGCAGCAAGGAAGAAGGTTGCTAGCCTAAGTAATAGGACTAATGGGGTTGCAGCTAGGGAAAGGAAAAAGGTTGTTTTTGGAGATGGATGAGCTTTTGTATAAAGAGGAACTTATGTGGTAGCAACGATCACATGTTGCATGGCTAAAGGATGGGGATAGAAGCACTTCGTATTTTCGTACGAAAGTTTCGTGGAGAGCAAATAAGAATAAAATCATTATAATACAGAAAGATGATGGATAGACCACAAATTATATTGGTGAGATGCAAGAGATGGCTACTGCATTCTTGAAAGATTTATATTCACATGATAGTAATGTGGATCCAAGTTTTATTCCCAATCTAGCTGAGCAGAAGAAGGTGGATGCAGGTATGAATGTGAGTTATGTAAACCGTTTACTAATAAAGAAATTAGTGATGCGTTATTTTAGATCGAACCACTTAAGGCTCCTGACCTAGATGGTTCTCCTATAAGATTTTTTTCAACATAATTGGGAAGTGCCGAGGGAGGATATGATCCGTGCAATTAAATATTTCTTTCGGTTTAGTCAGTGTCACACTCTAGTTTTTCAAACACTGCAAAGCATGACATTACATTAAGCTGACCAAATCTAAGTCGTGCATGGCACCTCACATGAAATAATAGTAACTTATGCACACACAAAAAAACCTACTGTAGCATACACACCTTATACATATCCACCTTAACCCTATCTTCTACTCAAATTTTGACCACGAAAATTCAGTCAAGAGAGTCACAGGCCATACACTATTTTTTCTCTGTCTTCTTCTCTGCTGACCTTTTCCCTCTATCCTCTTTCCTTTGGTTGGTTCCTCTCTTGAGCAGCAACGAGACCCATATTTCCTTCTATATCTGTTCACAGGGCCCACAGCATAGCATAATGCATCTACCACACAAAACCCTGAAAACCACTATTTGCTATGTACCTGTTCTGCCAGATCAATAAATATAAAATCCATATCACCTGTGGATTTTTACCACCATAAATTCTCAAATAACTTCTGAAGATTCTTGGCAAGATTCCTCAACCATCCATGAACAGTGTGCACAGTGGTACTATACAATAAATGCTAGTTATTAATTCTTTTCCATCGAAGCCAGATTTGACCCTTGTACAGGAAGTGCTAGAAATATATCTTAGAAAAATCCACAAAAATTCTCAAAGATACCCACTGACATAAGAAGCTCAGATATAAAATAAAATGGCTTGGTACAATATAAAAATCTCTAGTTGTCATTATTTTTCCAATCAAGGATAATAAGCCTTTGAACTACACCTACCCAAAATAACTCTCCAATAATTATTGGAAAAATTATGCAGCTTCAGCTTCCCTTATATGCTAGAACCTCAGATATCTAAAAATACAAGTCTCCATAGTACCAAAATTCTCAGATATCTCCTATTTTCAAAAACCAACTAGATTTAGCTTTGAACTATAAGTACCTAAAATATTTTCCCTAAAAATCTGAGAAAATTCTTGAAAAATCTACACTCTATCCAGAGCTCCAATACCTAAGAATCCTCTTACCTTCTATGCATAAAATTGGAGTAAAGGCTACAACTATTTCCTACCCAAAACATGAAATCCAAGATTCTATTCAAGCTATTCAATGGAAAACAGCCAAACTCCTTTGTGATGTTCCTCAGCACCTTAGGCACACTTCCCTACCAAGTCCAACTCAAGGTACACCAACATACACAGCACCAGGACACCTTTTTCCCTTCAATAGTAAGCGGTGCCCAACTTTGCTGCAACTTCACCTTCAATAGCGAGCGGTGCCCAACTTTGCTGCAACTTCACAGCACGTGTGAGCTAATTAACTCCCCTGTCTCTCCTTTACTTAAGCTAAGAAACTCCTCTCCCTCTCAATTCCCAACCAGCCCGAGCTCATCTTCTCTATCTGTTCTCCATCTACTAGCCTCCCTTTCTTCCCCATAAAATTAGCTCCCTTCTGTACATGTTTTCCCAAGGCCGAGCTCTACCTACTTTCTTCTCCCAAGCTCCAAGTTGAAGCAAGTAGCCCTGAGCTCCCTCCTGTTCCTTATCCTCTCCTTCGCCCCTACTCGAGCTGCATTTTTCCTCTCACCCAGTTTCCTCTCCGGATAGAAACCTCAAAAGTCTATGTCTTCTCCGTTATGACTCCGATTGAATCAATTCTTTCTCCGATGATCTCATAAATTCTAGAACTATCCATTAAGGTAACTTTAATAATTTTTGAAAGGTTTGAAATTTTAATTTTGAAAATATTTCAAATATGTATGCTATGTTGATACATCTTGCTCAAGATTAGCCCCGGACAAATCAATTCTTTTACCTAAAAATCTTCAAAAATAAATAAATAAATCTAGCATGATGGGCTCAATGGCACTTTAAAACTCTGATTCCTTTAGGTAAAGCTAACAAAAATTATGTCTTGCTTCAAAACCTTTACCTTGCTAGGGTATATATATACATGTAATCTTTTCTATAACACCTAATACCTCATGGTATCTACATCCACTTCTCTTACCATGTCATATCGTCGGAACAGAACCAGGAACTTCCAGGCAAGCATTTCTCACCTTGACCATGTTGAAACCTATATGTGATAAACTTAAGTATTTTGCTTGCGAACCTGCATGCTATGTTTGTAACAACACTATGTTAAATAAGAGTAGTTATGACCTATATATGCATTGCCAAGGATCTGACCTGAATGGACAATGTAGTTCTGGTAAGGTACTAAACATATAGGCTGTAAGCCAAGCTTAGTCCCGCTCTAGAATAAAACTCCAAAACTTTTACAAAGTTGGGAATTACTTTTGGTTCGCGAAAACAAAACCCTTGGGGTGACGTGAGTCGCCCAGGGCGGATGTTGAAAATATGTTTACCAAAAATCCAAGATAAAAGGGGAGATGATTTTGATTCGGGTAAGAATCTTAAGGGGAGTTCGGGGATGTTGTTGTAGCATGTGGAATCAAGGTGGTCAGATGGTGATGTGGAGTCTTGCTCGAATCAACCAAGGACCAAGCCTAAGTGCCACTAAACTAGGTTCACCCCGTACGTCCACATGGCCTTTGTGGGAAGGACTTGGCTTATTATCCCGTCGAGTGTTAGTGTCTGGACCCGTGGGCAGTAGGAAGAGAGTGCTAGGTAGATTGGTATCTCTAGAGGACCTCCACGAGACTTCGTAGGGAGTTGTTCGACACAAAGGTAAGTCCACTTCGGGTTGTGGGTCGAGAGTCACCGAGCACAAGCGGAGACTGGGTAGATCTTACCTAGCGGATCCAGTTCTAGCACGAAAATGGGTGAAAGGTCTCGCAGTAATAACCCTACCGATACACCTCGTGAAGTGTACTCATAGCGCTCGGCAACAAGGAGGATTTACATCTTGTGGGTAAAGTCGTACAACCTCTGCAGAGTGTTAAAATATATTTGAATAGCCGCGTCCTCGGTTATGGACACAATCTGGCAAGACCACACACTGGCTAGACTGAGTTTTGTTTGTAAAAACTTGGGAAAGGGGACTAAGGATGTGGGCATGACGTGTCCATAAAGTGCAATTTACGCTACAAGGCGGGTAGCAAGGAATTGTAGAAGAAGGGTCTAGTCATACTACAAGGGGTAGTACGGACAGGTATCGGGAACTTTAGATGGCGATAGGCGAAGCTATCGGGCTGAAACAAGAAAAGGGGGTAGTGGAAACTACTTTATGCGATGATATGATCATTTGAATTACTTTTAATTTCAAAACTGCCTTAGAATCTACTATTCTTGTATTTAATTAAAAACTTACTTTTCCGCACAATATGTGACCTAGAATAGAGCTACCTCCTTTGAATCAAACCATGCATGAAATATAGTCGTATTACTCTCCTGTGTGATTTGCTTGCGAGTACATTTAATGTACTCACCTGGCTTGTTGATGTGGCCAGGCGAAGAGGAGTACCACTTCAACGATGACGACATTGATTTCGAGGGCTAGGGCGTTTCCCCATTCAGTTGCCTGTGGTTGGCATATTGATGGGCAGACAACCACGTGTATCTTTCCATTGCAGTTATAATTTGGCCAATAGGCCAGTTTGTACCAATAAAGACCATAATGGCTATTTGTGTAATGAACTCGGTATTGTATGACTATGCTATCAAGGAGCTATGTGTATTGTCCACTGATCATGGGACCAGTATAGAAAACACGAGAGTTTATCCGGCCTTAAAACTGGGTACGCCATAGTCAGATGCCTGATGGTGTAAATGATACTGCCATTGTGCTTTTGCCGATGAAAATGAACTGAGTAGAGTAAAAGGATTTTTGGCCCATTAGCTTCTGCAATGTCATCTACAAGATTATTTCAAAGTATCTTGTCAATCGGCTGTGGTCCCTTTCTTCATGGTATGATTTGTCCAACTCAGAGCGTTTTTTTTCCTAGAAGAATGATAACTGATAATCCCCTAATTGCTTTTGAGTGCTTCCATTCTATACATAAAAACAAAGATAATCCGACAAATTTCTGTGCTTATAAGCTTGACATGGCAAAAGCATATGATTGGGTGGACTGGTGTTTTTTTGAAAGGGATGCTGCAGGCTTTGGGTTTTTTGGATATGTGGATTAAATGAGATATGACTTGTGTCACAACAGTGAAATATTCTGTGAGTTCCTTATTTATTTTCGTTGGTTGACGAAATTTAATCTATTCTTATAAATGATGCTATCACTCAAGGGTGTTTACAAAACTCAATATTTGCCAGTGTGCCCCTTTTATATCACATTTGCTTTTTGCAGATGATATCCTTTTGTTCTTGAAAGGAAATATGGATCAAGCTCTTGTGGTCAAGGATATCTTGTGTAAGTACGAGTTGGGCACGGGTCAACAGCTTAGTCCTTCCAAGTGTTCAATCATGTTTGGGTTGGGGTGCAATATTGTTGACCAAGATATGATCACAACCTCTTTGAGAATTGTGGCTGAAGGGTTTGAGGACAAACATCTAGGTTTGCCAGTTCTCGAGGGGAGGATGAAGGCCGAAAAATTCCAGGGCAACCAAGAGAAGTTCCTAAAGCATCTCTCTGATTGGTCCGAGAAATACTAGTCATGTGGTGGTAAGGAAGTCCTTATTAAATCAATTTTACAAGCTTTACCTGCTTATGCCATGCATGGTTTTTAGTTTTTGGTGAGTTTGTGTGACGAGTTAACACGGCTTATTTGGGATTACTGCTGGGGAGATGATAAGGAGAGCTGAAAGGTCCATTGGCTTGCTTAGGACATAATTGCATGACCTGAAGGACATGGTGCCTTGGCTTCGTGACCTGCGTCTTTTTAATCAGGCTTTACTTGCAAGAAAAACTAGGCGGTTGACTGAATTTCCAGAAAGTTTATGTGCATGTTTATAAAAGCTAAATATTTCCCTAAGGGTCATGTGCTTGATACTTTCTTTCCAAGGAACTCGTCATCGAGCTGGCAAGGAATTGTGCACGGTCTAGAACTTCTCAGACAAGGTATTATCTCGTGAGTTTATAAGGATGATAAGATCATGTTGTGGCAAGATAATTGGATACCTCATGATTCTAATCTAAAATTGACAAGTAAGAGCATAGAACTTGCGTAAAATGGGTATTGGGTCTCATGAGTCCAGGGTCAAGGAGATGGAATGAGGGTTTAATTCAGTGCATTCTATATCGTCATTGTAACGACCCAAATCTTGTAATATAGGTTTGTAAGATACCGAGGAAAATAAAACCTTGTCTTACTTTCATAATGTACATGCATATGCATTATTCTACTATGGTTCCAAATTAAAACCCTAATTTCTGACATGAGAATCAACTTGAAAACAAACTCTGAAAATAATCTCGTCTGGAAGTCTAGACTTAGCACATTATATATGATGTATATGTTAATAGAATAATATACACATTTTGAAATATTCTTTTCAAATCAACCTTGTTCAAATCCTAATTCTAAAAGCGAAAACAAAACAGGAAATAGAAAAGAAAAATAAAAGAAACCTAAACTAACTCCCTCCCTGGCGAATGGGCTGCCTGGCCCATTTGTGCTCTCGCTTCTCACCCGGGCCACAGCCCACCTCACCTCAGTTCACGGCAGCACCTGCCCTACCCTAATTCTCCCCGTCGAACTGACCTAGGGGCCCCCACCTGCAGCACCTCCCCACGTCTCCATATCCCTTCACTCGGGGGCGCTCGAGCCGCCAAACGTACCAGCTTCGGCAACGATGCCGCCGCACCACGCGGAACTTTTTTTATAAATATTAATTTTAAAATAAAAAATTCGAGATATGTATGCCTCGCCACGGGAATATCAGAATTAGGACCCTGTCGGCCGCCCATCGACCGATAGGGATCCAGTCGGCCGCCCGTCGACCGATAAGGGGCTTGTCGGCCAACGGTGGACCGACAAGCCCCTGTCTTCCGCCCACGCAACGATCAGGCGCCGAAACCGGACGACAGGGGCTCCAGTTGGCCACCGGTCGGACGACAGGGGCTTAAACGCCAGATCCCTTGGCGTTTGGTACTTCGCCCTCGGTGGAGGCGACGCTGGCGTCTCGCCCTCAGCCGGGGCGACGCTGGCGTCTTAAACACCAGATCCCTTGGCGTTTGGTTCACCGTGCAAACGCCAGTAGACGTGGCGTTCGGTACTGGCGACGCTTCTGTTCTGACCGCTAGCCGAGTAAGTGAAACGCCACAAGCCCTGGCGTTTGTCCATGAAACACCATAATTACTGGCGTTTGTCCGACTAAATGAAACGCCATAATCACTGGCGTTTGGCTTGTATAGACAAACGCCAGATCAGCTGGTGTTCGTCCTATTTTGGCGACGCTTCTGTTGTGCCCACGAAGGGAGCGTTTGGCCGAGTATGTCAAACGCCACGGGCACCGGCGTCTGCCTATCGTTCCACGGTTGGACGATAAGCTCCCTCCATGCGGTAAATCGGATAAGCTCCTGTCCATGCGGTAAATCGGTCGACGGTGGAACGATAAGGGCATATCGTCCGGCGGTTGAACGATAACCCTGATGTCGTCCAACGGTCGACCGACGGGATGCTACTTTTGAAATTGATGCAATCAGATATATAGATCTCGAATTTTTGATTTTAAAATTAATATTTATAAAAAAAAAGTCGCACCACGCGTCCTACACCGCTGAAGCCATCCGCCACCGAGCTCCTTCGGCAGTCAAGTTGTCTCTCCCTTAGCCCGCCCCGGTGATCTCTCGCTTCTCTCCTCTCTCTTTCCTCGGACCCGGGCTCTTTTCTCCTCAGCCTCCTCCCCAACTGAGCCAAGCTTTAGCCAAGCTCCCGAGTTCTTCCATTTCTGAGTACGAATCCGACTCCGGCGAGCTCAGCATTGCCATCTTCCTTGGTGCTCGAAGCCTCCCTGCCCTGTGAAGCTATCCTACGCACCCACCGCGTCGCTCGAGCTCAGCACCGTTGCCTAAGCCAACTCCTCGACCTCAGCAGGGTGAGCTCCGCCTTGATTCTTTATCCTCTTCTCTTTCTCTTTGCTACCTCACCGGAGCCTCGCCACCGCTCAGCCGGCCGCTCCTTTGTTCTTCTTTTGTTGCTTGAGCATCAGACAAAGTACACGAGAGTAATCAGTATCAATTAATCAGAGCAGTTAACCCTAGTAATTAATTCGAGTTTAATTAATGCTTTTTGGACATGCTTAATACAAACTGTCATTACTAATTCTTTTAATTAACTTCTAACATCATTAGTAATTTGTTACTCCCTTGGTTCACAAATGTAAGGCGTGCACAGAATTTTAGGTTCAACTTTGACCAATAATTAAACCAATACTATTGAATTATATGACATAGTAGTGGTATCATTGGATTCATATTCAAACGTATTTTTAAATGGTATCACTTTTGTATTATATAATTTAATATTATTGACTTAATTATTGGTCAAAATTGAACCTAAAATTTTGTGCACGCCTTACATTTATGGACGGAGAGAGTATTAACTACTAGAATTGATTAATCTGTGGACATCATTAGTATACTATTAATTAACATCCTAGTGCATTAATACTTAAACAGTGCATTTAAGGGTGAAAATCAATGTGCTGTTAGAAGTTGAGAGCATGACAGCCGGGCCCACGTGTAAGAAAAGAAATAAAATAAATAAGAAAAAGACACAAACACTAATACCCTATGACAGTGGGCCCATCCTGTCAGTTGACCAGTCAAAGTTGACCAGTCCACTTTGATTGGGACCCGCATGTCATAGTCTAGAGCTAGCTGTCATTAGGTGTTAAAAGTATTTTTATTCTTTACTGAAAAAAATACCAAAATGGGGATTAAAAATGATTTAAACCTAGAAAATTCGTAGGGATTTCAAATCAACTCTAAATGGGATGATTTTTGTTTCAAAATTCATCCTTTTAAATGTAGGACCAAATGGTATGACATGCATTCTCATTTTTGAACTTTGAAATTTTGAAATGTACAAGTTCAATTCAAATTTTGAAATTTAAATTTTCAACCTTGTAAAATACATAACTCTCATTCCCCAACTCCAAATGACATGAAACCAATGCCAAAAGATCTTAAAAATTAAATTGCCATCCCCTGCCATGCATGCCACACTCATCCATTCATCGCATTTTAAAATCTTATTGATGTTTGTTGTCTTCTTCAGGTGTTGGATTTCTCGAATTGGTAGAATCTGTTGACGAGGGTTGTGATCTCTCTTATCCTGAATATCAATCAGAGCAGGAACCAATAGTCTGGCAAGCAGAGCTTGTTGATATTACCATGACGTATTTATTTTATCGTCACTTACTACTCTTGCCATGTGTTGAACTAGTTGATTATCGATGGACTGATATTCACTTTTCTCTCCTATGATATGAATTGGAAATGATACCTAATCAAACGTGAACAAGGGAGTAAGAGTGATGAGGGGATAGTGACGGTGCAATTGGAGGGCGAAATTGGTCTTTCAACACCATTCACTAGGTATATTAGTTTGTCAACACCATTACCACTCGTCGCGGTTACCAATTGACACTCGATTATTCTCTATCAATCATATGTGAATCATGACCTCAGCGAGAGACCTTCCGGTGTGGATGTCATCCTCTTGGGGCTTTACAACCCACATTTGGAGAACCCCGGAGACCTTCTCGGTGATGCTAAACGATTTACATTTGTTTGTGATTGTGAACTAAAATTGGAATATCACCTGTCATGGTGAAAGATTGAGTTGTCTAACTCATTATCAGAATATGTCTATGTTCTTTTGGAATTGAATAACTTTGAACTCTTGAATGTGAATGTTTGGTAATTTTTTTGCAATGTCAATTGCCATGCTACTTCATTGTACTATGCCATGTTACTTTTTATATCACAAGTACTACTAAGTCTTGCGAGTGCGTTTGTACTCACCAGTAGTTGTCTTGCATGCATAGGAACAGAGCATCCTTCTCTCGATGAGTACTATCAAAACGATGCTTGAACTGGTTATCTTCGTTAGCGTTCTGATCTTTTGGACTGTACAGGGTTCTTTCGGGATTTTACGATACTAGCTTGATCTTTGAACACTATTATGTTTTACTTCCACTGTTACTATTTTCGTACTTATGAACTTTAAGTCTGTTGTTTGTAAAATAAGTACCTGCCCAAAGGTAATGGATATGAATTATTATCTAATAACTCCTGCTGTAGAGTTATGTGATGATTTCTAAGTTGTTTACCACGTCCCTCCCTACACATTGTGTGTATGCTATGAAGTGTATGGGGTGACAGTAGAGTAATGCTATCTGTATCTATTCCAATTATAGGAATTATCTTAGTTGAGTGACCCGCTAGCTAAGATGCGATTGCCGACTAGGCAGGGTGTGGATATCTGTGTCGGGCTTCCGAGCAACCCACTAGCTTGAGCTTCTACCAGCTAGGTTAGCGTGTGGACACAGATATCGAGATCTTTTAAGTAATTGATATAATTGTGACATAATATAGGCAGTAGGACTCTACATGGTGTTTTGGAATTGTATTTGACTCATTGAACAATGCTAGTGTCTAGTCGGCTTGACCCACGGTGATAGATATGTACGACGTAAGCGCGTACGGTATGTGGGTCCGGTGTCGAGTTGCCCAACGGTGATAGATACATACAACGTAAGTGCATATGGTATGTTGGGTAACTTCTCAGTCTTTGGCTTCTTATTGTTCACTAAGTCAGGTACTGATTCCGGGCCTCGACACTCATGATGTGGAAGTTATTTTAAATTTAAGAATTCTAGCTCATGTAGATGAATTTTTGCATGGCATTTTGAAAAAACATGGGTGTTTCACAGTTCAGAGTGCTTATAGACTTGCTTTGCATTGACACACAACCAATTTTGAGGCTGGCCAGAATAGTGGAGTGGCTGATGGCAATAGGAAGATCTATAATGTGTTTGAATTGCCAAGGTTCCTCCAAAAATACAAGTGTTTTCTTGGAAATTAGCGACTACCACTTTGATGGTGCAAAGTAATGAGCACTTTCACAAGAACGAAGTATCAATTTTGATGGAGGTAACTCCGACGATCCGACTACAACTGTGCAATGGACAATGTGCCTTAGCAATCGCTGAACTAACTCCGAGGGGTTATTGACCTTGTCGTGAAACACGATCAACCTACCCACGAGGGATGTATTCCTACAAGCATCCCAAGAACAAGCAACAACACGATAAAAGCAACTCACTTTGCAAATATAGATGAAGAACGGATATCATATATATTGGGATCCCAATAAGTAGTCTCGAACTGTGGTCGTTTGACACAACAATGAAACAATATAGTCTGCACGTACCTAGATCTATTCTCAGTGAAATCTGACTATTATAGAGACAGCCAGGGGTTATTTATAGATGGAACCAGAACCCTGACCTGAAACGGATTCGAAAACCTAAAGGTGGCACCATTGATTTAAACCAGCCTGGGAGGCAGTTTAAACTAGCCGACATCCGGACGGTGGCTCGGACCCTCCAGGTGGAGGTCCGGCTACTCCAGTACGCATCTGGACTGTCTTCCGGACAATCCAGGTGAAAGCTTGACTAAAAGCTTCCCTTTTGAGCTTCTTCGGTCTCTGACTCCAACGATCACGGCGGCTTCAATGTATGGGAATCATCATTGATGGACAAGGCTAGATGACGTAGAAGATGTAGCGGAAGTAGCGGTTCTCATCGTCGTCAATGATGTAGGAGAAATGATGGTCATCATAGTGGAAGTAGTAGGAAGCCACGAGTGTATCTCTAGGAGGTATGTCCTCATCACAAAGGAATAGATGGAGGCAAAATCTTGCAACTTTGCCAACTTGTACTATTTGTGGAATGGAGGAAGAAGACGGTTTTCATTCTGTGATTTCATGCACTAAGTTTCAAGCTCTTTGATTTGCTCTTCGTTCTGATTGGGGGTTGGCGCTTGAGAATAAGTTTGTGAAATCAACTCCTGCTTGGCTCCTTCATATTTTGTCTCATGAGGATATGTATACCCATTGTAAGTTGCTCTTTCTCTTTTGGTGGGCGTGCCATCTTCATAATGAATTCATCTTCGGGGCCGATAGCTTGTCAGTTGTGGCTACTATTTGATTTTTGCACAGCTATTTAATTCCTTTTGTCTTCACAGTACTAATGCTCATATAAATGATCCTAAAGGCAAATAAAAGTTGGTGACTGCAGGTCTAATGACCGTTGATAAGGGATAACATATTGTATGAGGTTGGAGACCTCCGCCAAAAGGATGGTTAAAGGTAAATGTAGATGTTGGTTTTAAGAATTCCTCAGAAATGATGTTCTCTTATCCCCTGGGGATAGCGAGATGAACCTACGCTGGTTGCCCAGCAGTAAAGGAGAATTACGATCTTAGATTTCATCAAGTTTTGGAGGTATTGGGGTGGTTATTCAGGATGAACGTGAAAGGATGTTAGTTTCAGCATGTGAAGCTCTGAATGTTTTTCTGTAGAGTGGAGGAGGCAGAGTTTCAAGCTTGTTTACAGGGTTGCAGCTGTCCACAATTTTTTGATCTCCAATTTTTGGAAACAGATTGCCTTGCTGTGCGCGCTCATCTGTCGTCGTCTGCTTTCGACATGTCCTTGCGTGATCTCAAGGTTGAAGTGCAAGATACTGTGCAGTGTCCACCGGAGGTAAATTTCGCTAAGATTGGTAGATATTCGATCACTGTGGTGCATGCTATCTCGCAACTAGGAAAAAGAAAGTTGTATGTGGGTGTGTTGTATGGATCGGTTCCAGTCTACGTGTCAGAATTAATCTATAATGATTGTAGTGACTCTGATTTAGTAATGTTACACTAGTACAGAATCGTCCATCCGAGGCGGTTAGGCTAAAACGCCTTCAATAACTGATATCCGAGGCGGTTGTAAATATCCAACCGCCTCAAATAAGGATTTCGGAAGAAACTGCCTCGGATAATAAAGTCATCCGAGGCGGTTGTAAATATCCAACCGCCTCGAATTATATATCCAACTGCCTCCTTATCCGAGGCAGTTATATATTTACAATCGCCTCGGATGTGTTCAAACCCAAAATTTCAGAATCCCACCAACTCCGAAATTTCAAAACCTGAAATTTTTCCCTCAGTGCACAGGCAGTGGACTATATAATTCAATTCAGTGCACGGCTAGATCTAGATTTTCTTCTTCTTCTCCCTTCCACTCTACTCTCCTCCCTTCAACCTTCCTTCTCCTCTCACCATTCCCATCGCAAGGAGGCTCTTCTCTTCCCATCATTCTTCCAGTAGGAACAAGGTGGAGGCTTCACGGTAGTTTCGCTTCGATTTGAGGTAAGGAAGATCTTCCCAAGTCAAGATTTGTGTCTTTTTCGGCTCGTTTTCTACTAGTGCCTAAATTTTTTATTTTTTAAAATTTTTTCTCATATTTTCTTGTAGTAGCTCTACTCCCTCATGGTTTGGAATCCATAAAAATTACTACATTTGGAGCTCTGGAAGAAGTTCAACGGAGGGTTCGGTAGCGGCGATTTTTCGTTTAGGGCAAAAGTCACTCTTAGAGGCCGAATTTGTCGGTGAAATTTTTTTATTTTAAAAATTTTTTCCTGTATTTTTTGTTAGTAGCTCTACTCCCTCACGGTTCGGAATCCACAAAAATTACTGCATTTGAAGCTCGGGAAGAAGTTCAACGGAGGGTCGGAATAGGCGATGTTTCATTCGAAGGGGCAAAAGTCAGTCTTAGAGGCCGAATTTGGAGTTAAAAAATTATACAAGTCTATAGACTAGTAGATTTTTTAGATGCGCCTCGGCGATACGGTCATTTTGAGTGGTCGTGGAGCCAAAGCGGACACCGTATGCAAAAGTTACAGCCGTTTATTTTTTAAACGGCTGGTATGTTATCCAAGGCGGTTGTCTTGTGGCAACCGCCCCGGATAGCTGATATCCGAGGTGGTTGCAATTATTCAACCACCTCGGATATCAGTTATCCGAGGCGGTTGAATAATTTTTCAACCGCCTCAGATAACTGATATCCGAGGCGGTTGAATAATCGCCTCCGATATGTGCCCTATATCCGTGACCACTCTATGGAGGCAGCTGCTATAACCGTCTCGGATGTGCTATTTGAAACCGCCCTCGGATATCGATTTCTATACTAGTGTTAATGGCTGGTTTCAAAAAAAATTATTCTATATACTTATGCAGTACCATTCCAGAGCTCAAGGAACTGGCTGCGGCTTGCCTACTTCCCCTCACTGCTCCCATGCATGCTCCATTGGACATGGCAACATTCTATTGGCTCTCCTTCTCTCGCTTGATCCCACAATTTTCCATTAAATAAAAATCGCTAAAAGGCAAGCAATAGAAGCCAGCAAGGTAAGAAGAGCGGTTCAATGGAGACTGGAGAATAGAGCAGAAATCAATAAGCGATAAGAGCATCCACAGCAGCTTCTCCAAATCTCATTTCGTAGCTTCTCCAAATCTCATTTCCTATATCTCCATATAGGGAGCTTCTCCAAACGATTCCTTCCCTATTTCTCTTTACACTCCAGCAGCTTCTCCAAATCTCACTCCCTATATCCCACCATCCTATATTTTATTGATATTCTATAACTACCACATTATTTTCAACAGCTATTTTTTCGCAACGGATATATTTCGAACAACGCTTTTGCCCAACAGCTATTTTCTTGAACGGCAAAATTTGAACGGCTTTTTCTTCGAACGACAAATTTTGAATGGCTATATTTCGAGGCCTATATATGCACAGCCATTTGCTCATCCTACATTCCCATCCATACCAGAGCCATTTGCTCTTCTTTCCTTCTCAACCAACACTAAAGCCATTAGCACTTTCTACCCACTCATCGTCCACCATGAGTCGTCGTAGTTTTTTCATGGAAATTGTTAGATTCATCGTCGTCTGATGAGGATGACCAAATTATCTTTGAGACCACCCAAATAGCACACGAACAATATAGACGTATGCAAGTTCGACGTCCTACTGGGTCCGTGGTTGGGCGTCAAGTGGTTCATCACAATAGACCTGTAGGCCTTGCAAGATTTTATGGCGACTACTTCTCATATGCCCTACCTACGGCTCAAGATTCTTCCGGCGCAGGTTTGCCACCGATTCCTATTTTGATTCATGCAAATTTGTTGAACCACAAGTGTACCGATAAATGTTCCTACCCGCGTAGGTTTAGAATGAGTCATCCTCTATTTCGTCGCATTTTGCACGCAGTAGAAGAGCATGATGATTTTTGTTGTGCAAAGAAGAAATAGCACTAGTGTTCAAGATAACCCTCTCCATTTAGAATGCTTGCTTACGAAGTTGCAGCTGATGCTACGAACGATTATGTTCGTATCGGAGAAAGCACTGCTATTCAGAGTGTCAAAAGGTTTGTAAAAGCTATTACTGAAGTATTCGGAGATGAGTACTTGAGATCTCCAAATGAGATCGATATAGCTAAATTACTCCAGATTGGAGATGAAAGAGGTTTTTAGATATGCTAGGTAGCATAGACTACATGCACTAGAAGTGGAAGAATTGCCCTTCAGCATGGCAAGGCATGTATAGTGGACTATTGCACGAGCCCACAATCATTCTTGAAGCTGTAGCTTCACAAAATCTCTGGATTTGGCATGCATTTTTTGGTTTACGGGGTCACACAATGATATAAATGTTCTCCATCAGTCTCCTCTCTTTGCAAAGTTAGCCGAAGGGCAAGCTTCGGAGGTTAATTACAATGTCAATGGTCACAACTACACAATGGGATATTACCTTGCAGATGTGATTTATCCTCCACGGGCTATATTTGTGAAGACAATATCATGCCCCCAAGGTAATAAGAAAAAATATTTCGCATAGGCTCAAGAAGTAGCAAGGAAGGATGTGGAACGAGCATTCGGAGTTCTTCAAGCTCGTTTCGCCATTGTCAGATGACCAACTTGTTTTTGGGACCAAGAAACCCTCTGAGAGACCACGACCGTTTGTGTTATCATGCATAACATGATAATAGAAGATGAAGAGGACGAAGGCACACAAGACTGCAATTATGATGGAGCCGGAGAGAATGTGACCATCTCTCATGAACACACCCCATAACTGTTAGAGTTCATTCAAACTTATCAATCTATTAGAAATAGGCAGGCTCATTCTCAGTTGCAAGCCAATATAGTCAAGCATATGTAGCAACGTTTCGGAGGGGACTAGTTTTATGTAATTCCAATGTAATCTCTATTTGTTCTTCATGTACGCACTCATTCGAATAATGTAATCGTTGTCTCATATGCTGCATTTAACTGTTGTATTCCTAGGTTAGAATAATCCATAACAGAAGTTCACAACATAATTTCCATAACAAAATATCTTCTCAAAGTTCAGTATAAAAGTTCTTATCAAAGTTCATCCAACATAGTTCAAACAACATAGTAATAGAAATACACACTGAGAGTCAACCTGACCCGCTGCACCTTCTAGCAATGATGTCACTCTGAAGAGAGATGTAGTACTGCCTAAGTGGATCGGCCATCGTAGAGGTGTCAATCTTTGTAATCTTTTCCTCTTCGACCATTCTCCTCAACTCTAACTCCTGCCTCTTTAGTTGTAGCCTCTCTTTTTCAGTTGCAATCCTTTCCTGCTCCAGTGCGTAGGCTCGTTCATATCTCTCATCTTTCTTCAAATCTCTCACCCCATCCGCATGACTCTTTCTGGACCAAATATTGTCCAATGCTTCCATGTAAACCTTTTCTGATCCATCCGAG
Organism: Stipa capillata; assembly: GCA_019208055.1. Taxonomy (NCBI): domain Eukaryota; kingdom Viridiplantae; phylum Streptophyta; class Magnoliopsida; order Poales; family Poaceae; genus Stipa; species Stipa capillata. Next base: position 100,224 of record JAGXJF010000886.1, read on the forward strand.
CTGCTAGAACCTTTACCTCGCCTGAACCGATCTTTCGCTGCTTTCTTTCCAATAGGCCTCTTCAAGAAGACATCTTCTTGACTTGGAGCCTTTCCATGACTGTCAAGACCACCTGCAAAGCTATTAGCAGGACTAGATGTAGTTGGAGTAGAGCTGATGCTCACCTTCTACTTCTTTTGGGACAACTTATTTGTCCACTTTGGATGGTGCTGCAACACATTCTAGCAGTTCAGGAACTGAAATGATTTTCGCTCTTCCTCCTTGTAAAGTGCACAAGCTTGAACAATCTACAAAATTGAATATCTCCTATTGACAACAAGATTGCAGAGTAATAAACTTGTCGACGATTGGTAAACCGCCAATCTTACAGTAGTCGTGAGACAGAGAGATTTGTTGAAGGGTAGGGACCCCTGGGACCGGTGTCTACCAGTATCGGGGAACATGGACCAAGGTTTTTATATAGGTTCGGGCCTCCTGTGGGATAATAACCCTATATCTTGTTGGTATCTATTGAATCTTGAGTAGCTTACAAAGGGGGATGTTAGTGGCTATCCTAGATGAAATCTAACCTAGATGAAATCTTGAGTAGCTTACAAAGGGGGATGTTAGTGGCTATCCTAGATGAAATCTAACCTAGTCGGGATCTTCTCCGAGTAGATCTAAATGGCTTGTGGAGTCTTCTCGTACAGACTAGGGCTTAATCTCCAAATGCTTCGTACTTGTATATGGCTTACTCCCTCTGATTGAACCTTTTCTTCCTTTGGGGGGAGGGGGGGTCCTCGGGTCTTTATATAGGGGATGACCCGAGTCGTAAAGGTCATGGGCTTATCTCTTGATTGAGATTTCGTCTTCCTTAACACAGGGATTAGCTTTCTAGTTTAGAGGGGTTTTACCCTTATCATGTAAGGACTCCTTATCTTCCAGATTCCTGAGCTGCTATGTTAGCGGCTCCGGATATCCAGGGTATCCATATACGGATACTACCCCGTATACGGTATTAACGTATTACTCGTCATCAAAACTAAAAGCTAAGTAGGGACATAAGAACGAACCTTATCTTCTCTCAACCCGATCGTGACAATCACAGAATTTGTTAACATGCTCTTGAATAGTGGACCAGCGGTGCAACAGTGAATTTTAGGTGCGGTCTGACTCGAAGTATTTGTTCTCATGAAAGTAAGAGTGAACTATTTTCCAATACGTAGCACAAGATTGTTCATTACCTTGCACTACATCCAAACTAATATTCAACCAAGCCAATACCAGCACAATGTCCTCCCTCTCATTGAAGTTTTTAGACCTCTTGATACTTGGCTTATTGGACGGAAGGACCTGCTCAACTAGGCACTATTGTTCCTCAATAGGGCTACACTCTAGGTTCTCTTCCCAATTGGCCCCATCATTTTCCCCACTCAACAAGTTTATGTAATATGATTCCATAATCCCTCTTCTGTGAACAAGAACTATAAAAAAGTTAAAACATTGCACAACTAGAATGATTCATGGAAAAATCATAACACTTCCAAGCAAGCAACAAAAGTGTATTACATTAAATTTCATACATCACATAGTTCTTCAAATACTACATTAAAACCTTAATTAGATAGTGGAGCAAGTTTGTCAAGTACATGACAACCAAAATATTACCTACTACGCATACGAGTTATCCTAACCACTAGTAAGAATAAAGCCTCTCCTCCTCGAAATACTCCCAGTATAGGCGTCTACCACTGTAGTCTGACTCGTAGACGGTAGGTCAATGATCTTCATGATCTACACAGTTCTCATTCTCCTGAAGCACGCGATCTACCTTTGCTAGCTCTTCTTCTGCGAGCAACTCGCTCGAATGAATGGAAACCTGATTAAGGTAAACCGCAAGATTTTTATTTGAAGGAGCACAGTATTCAAATTAGTACGACATGCACAAGTTGCAGGAGTAAGATTATCATCCACTAATTTTTTAATGTCGCAAGCTATACCCTCTATTCGTTTTATTGTCCAAGACCATCCTGCAAGCTCTTTATTCGGATCATTGTCCATACTTTCTAGAACAAAAATCCAAAAATAACTTTATTAGGATAGTGTTACTTCGCAATTGTAAAGACAATGGCTTTAGCAGGTGAACTACACAAGCAATGTATACTAATCTGGTCAACTACACAAGCACTGTATACATCTTCTCTATTTTAATCACCAGCATGACTACATCTTCTCTATCCTGCTTCAGGACAAGTAAATGACAGATCTGAGTTAAACTGCCAGGATACATCTTTTGTTTAAGTACTGCATGACACAAGCTATCTTCACTTCTTGTTGCTTAAGGCAGTGCATCCATAACTATATCGTAGCTATCCTCAACTGGAATTAAATAGGAATTTGCACAACTCAACAAATTCAACTGGAATTCATTCAAATGTCTTTAAGTACTGCACCTAACCACTATCTTCACTTGATGTTGATTAAGACAGCGCATGCATAACTAAATCAAATCACCATTCAGACTTATCTAAACCCTAAACCTTAGCAAATTTTATACTATATCAACATCTACCAAAGGAACACCCACATAGAAGCAGAAGAAACATCATACATTCACACAATGGGAATTAAGCTATGCTTCTCCAGTTATAATCAAAAATCCTTAAATGATTAGCTTGTACAGACATTGCCCGAATCAAATCACGCATATGGAATAGAATGGATCAAGCGTCTCATCTCTGCACCAGCACATAAATGGAACCCGTAAAAATCTCATCTCTACCACAAAATTGGAACCCGTAGCACAAACATCTCATCTCTGCACTGACGGTAAGGGATGAGGCGGCGCGGAGGTTACCTTGGAGTGCCGCGAGTAGATGTCGGCACTGGAGGAGGTAGCCGCATGGGTAGTTCACCAGGGATGCCGACCAGCTCCAGCACCAACGCCTACCTGTCGGAGGAGAGAAGCCAGACCAGGACGACCACTAGCTCTGCCCGTTGAAGGAGAGGATCCTGTGCAGCACAAGCACCAGCACCAGCACCAGCCCGCCGAAGGAGAAGATCCGGTCCAGCAGTAGCACCAGCACTAGCCCATCAGAGGAGGGGAGCCGGACCGGCACCAGCAGCAGCTCCACCCGTCAGAGAAGATGCTGGACTCGATTCCGACCAAGGTGAAGAGGCGGGACGAGGAGGATCCGTATGGACGCGGAAGCGGGAGGAGGGGGATTCCGACGGAGGACACTCAGGAGGAGGGGGATCCGGACGTTGCCGAAGCACCTGTGGCGTCAGTCCGGCCGTTTGGGGAGGAGGGGGATCCACGCGGACGGGACCACGGCTCGGTCGGCGCAAAGGGGAACAGCCTGGATCTGCGCAGAGGGGACGATGCCGGGGACTTGCTGCGGAGGGTCGATGGCAGGGGTGAGCTTCCAAGGGAGGATGGCGGCCTACGGGGACGAGCTGCGGAGCGAAGTAGCGTGGACGACCGTCGGAGCAGAATGGTGGGGACGGGCCGTGGAGTGCTCCGCGAGCGGCAGTTGCCCAGATGAAGAACGAAGGAGGATTGCTAGAAATGGGGAACGAGGGAGAGGAGATACAGAACCGGATGCGATAAGGAATCAGATAGCAAAACTGTTGGAGCCCCATTTTTTTTTGTTTTAGTCAAATTATACAGAACCGGATGCATAAGCTGCTCCAGCGCAGTGGACCTGGACGTGGTCCTTTGGGTGATGATATCCGCGGACAGCGCCGGGTCCGTGGGGTTCGAGGAGGCGGTCGCGCTATTCCCCGAGAAGGCCAGGAGCGTGCGACGACGGCGAGCTGCGACACCTCACGATTGAAATTGCGCTGGCAAGCCGCGTCCCTAAGAGCAACTCTAGCAGATTCCCTAAATCCCCTTGGTCTTTAAAAAAACTGCTATTATAAAGAATAGAGGGCAAAATTCTACTCTAACAGATTCCCTAAACCTCCCTCTATCCCTAAAAATTTTACAGTGCACTCTAAAAACAGGCCTCTAGCCTTTATATTTAGGGAATGGGGGAGAGAATATACAGTGCACTGTATAATAGAAAATTTTGGCGCCAGGACATTTTCTTCTCCCGCCGGCCCCGTGCTCCCTTCTCCCCGCCGGCCCCTGCTCCCTTCTCCCCGCCGGCCGCTCCCGCGCCTCCCGAGCTCCCGCCGGCTCCCGCGCCGCTGTGACCGGGCCCCTCAACCCCGTGGCTCGCGACGCCCCGCCCGCCCGCCGCCGCAACGCAAGGGCCGCCCGCAGCGCCGCCGTTCCTCCTCCTCCCCGAGCCGCTGGACCGCCGTTCCCCGCGCCGTTGCTCCCTTCATCCCCCGGCCGCTGCTCCCTTCCCCGCGGAGGTGCGCGACGCGGCCAACCGCGCGCTCGCCGTCGCCGCCCGCGGCCGCTCGCGGTGGAGCCGCGCCATCCTCGCCTCCCACGCCTCCTGCAGCCTGGGAAGCGCTGACGGCGGCGGAGGTTCTGGAGCAAGCGCCGACGGCGGCGGAGGTCTGGAGCGGGGTTCGCCTGGGAAGAGCCGCTCGGCGGGTACGGAGTGGCCGACGGACTGCTGGGGAAAGGCGGCGGCCAGTGGGTCTGCTCCGGGAGTTTGGAAACTCACCGGCGGCAGATCTGGTGGCGGCGAGTCGAGCGGAGGGGCGCGCTCGGGTTAGAACCTGGCCGCGGCGTTCCTCAGCTCGTGGCTCAGGCGGCGGTAGCAGCGTTCGGCTCGGCGGCGTCATCGGGGCGAGGCCGAGGGAAGGAAGCGAACGCCGGGGCGGGCTTGTCGGCTGGGGCTTGCTAGCCGGACGGGGAGCTCCGGGACGGCGGTGACCGGTGCATTGGAGCGTGAGGAGGCGAGTCGCCGGCGCGGGAAGGGGCGGCGTGCGGGGAAGATGGTGGCGGCGTGCGGAGAAGATGGGGTTGGGGGGAACGGGCGTGCGGGGAAGATGGGTGAAGAGGCAAAAAAAATTTATAAAGGGTGAAGTTTAGGGAATCTGACTTTAGAGCAATGCTTTGAAGTCTTTAAAAATTTTAAAGGGCACTCTAAACCTGTTTTAAAGGCTCTCTTTTTAGGGAATCTGTTAGAGTTGCTCTAAGGATCGAACCAGGTGCACTTTAGATATAAACTCTTGCTTAGTTTTGCTTCAAACATACGTAGTTTCCCCGCATAGAGAGGGAGCATGTGCCGTATCACGCTGTTCCCGTCTCTGATCGCGTGGCGTGCGTGCGTGCAGGAACGGGCCGGACGTGCGCGGCTACTTCGTGTGGTCGTTCCTGGACGTGTTCGAGTACATCTTTGCCTGCAGGTTCCGTTTCGGCCTGACATGGCGTCGACTACGCCGAGGCGAGGACGAGGTACACCCGGAGCTAGGCGTGGTGGTACGCTACCTTCCTCCGTGGCGGCGAGCTCCGGCCGGTCATGTCGGACGGCTTCAGAGCCTCCTACTCCGATAATCTACCGTGTCGGTCGCATCGGTAAGGACCTATGTAGACGCAGAACGTCAGAAACTGATGTTCGATCAGGATCGGTCAGGTATAATCCATTCAAGTTTGTGTCCTCGTCAGCTGTGTGTTGCATGTAGAGATGATCCTGGTGTGTAATCATTATTTTTGAAAGAAATCCTGGCGTGTAACTTTTTTTTAATACGACCTTTGGCATCTAAGCCTGTATTTGATATTACGATAGATTATAATAATTTTATTTGTCTAATTAGTTTTTCCTACTTTATCATTTAGCTAACTAGTTTTTCTAGTCGTAACCAATGACCTTTATTAGCACTTTCCGATGCATGATGAAGAGAAAAAACCAAACATAGAAGGATGCAGAGCGTGGATCTCCTTGCGGACAAAAAACAAAAGTGATGACGTCATCAACATTAATTGCAAAAATTTACAAATTCAAATATTTTTTAGCTCAAATCTTTTGTTTGATTCATGATTAACTAGATCTCATATAGTATATTTTGATAAAAAAATTTGATCTCATAAGTTATCACATGATAATGCAGATACCACCTTAATACTAACGAGTTATCAAATAGTTGAACATCACATCTAGCTACCATATATGATAGACTTTCTCTGATAGGTTCAACACATCTCGACTATCCTAAGGATAAATGACTGACGAGGTGTTAGGTTTCATAATTCTCCTCCCACATAATAATATGGTAGAAATGCGTGAGGTGTCAACTTTCTTGGATGGGCTTAAAAATTTGAGTTGGAGCGTGGGGCAACACTATGTACGGAGAGCCAAAGATAAATAGTCTGGTAACGAGAACGAACCGATCAGATAAGTATACACTATCACTATTTTCTCGGAGATGGGTTTAGAAATATAATGTGAATACATTATTATATGTTGAGAACTACATATGATTAGTTTGATTATTATAATGAATTGGTTAAATAAGATATATCGACACTATTTTCTCAAAGACAGGTTTAGATACATGTGAGGATGACATTATGATATGTTGATAACTACATGCATATAGTCTGCTAACTAGCTAATAACTTTTGAACTAAAACTTGCTGAAACATACTCAAGTGAGATCTTGTTTTGAAACTCTCGTCACGACGAACTCAATAGTGAAAACGGATCGTGCATCAAGTATATGGTTTAAGGTATATTAATTTGAAATTTTAAATTAGGGAGTCCCTTTGCTTAGATTGATATTTTTGACTAACTTGTATGCCATGTAAATCAGTGTGTTTAACTGCTTGAACTCCGGTACGCAGTTTTGAACAGAGAGTGACGTGGGTGAGCGGAATGCATTTTTGGAATGTGGTTGCGTAAGACTAACCAACAACATCGCTGGTTAGTTCGGCCGTAAACATGACACAGTTCAACAACCATAAATTAAACCTAATTTAATAAAGAAGGAATTTATTGTGCCAACATGTTACATGTTTTAGAAAGATCGATACAACCCACACACACGCACACATACGTTCACTGGAAACTATATGACCACCTCATTAACCATTTGAGCAATAGCTTAGTTCTTGCTAGTTGTTTCATGCCTCTACCTTACTTTTCTAGGTTGAGTAGTGGTCGCCAGGCGTGGATACTACGGGTATGTTTGGATTATAGCCAAAAGCTACATTGCAAATTTTTTTGTCATGACTAAAATTTTTGTTCTTGTTCGGATAATTGCTAAAATTTTGGCATGCCAATGTCCCTTTGTCAACTCTAGTTTTTTTTTCTTACCAATTTTAGTCAAATAATGGGCAAGCAAAATCTTGACCAAAACTTAGAGCCTGTTCGGTAGTGCTCCACAGCCACGAACTCCCCGACTCCATCGCCAGCAGCCAGCAGCCGGCTTCTCGCCAGAAATCCTGGAGCGAGCGAACCGTTCGGTTCGATAGCTTCTGCTCCCAAGCTCTCTTGCCAGGCTGAAAGCCCACATGCACTGATTTGGCAGAGCACGGGCGTAGGAGCGGCGTCGGGGTCGGAGCGTTGGAGGAGCTCGGTCGGGGTCGGGGCGTTGGAGGAGGAGGACGTCCTGGTGGCGGCAGAGCTCGGTATATGCGGCGTCGGGGGAGATCGTCCTGCTGGCGGCGGAGCTTGGTCGGGGCGGCGTCCGGGGAGGTCGTCCTGGTGGCGGCGGAGCTCGGTCGGGGCGGCGTCGGGGGGAGGTCGTCCTGCTGGCGGCGGAGCTCGGTCGGGGCGGCGTCGGGGGAGGGCGTCCTGCTGGCGGCGGAGCTCGGTCCGGCCGGCGTCGGGGGAGGTCGTCCTGCTGTGGGGCTCGGTCGGGGCGGCAGAGAAGGAGACCTGGTGCGGCGGGGCCGGCGGAGGGCGAGGGACGCGGAGGGCTGGGGCGGCGGAGGGCGAGGGCGGCGTGGCAACCAGCTTCGCCGCGGCGGCCGGCGGCGCAGGACGACGAGTGGGGATCGGGGAGGAAAATCAGAACATTCGTCCTCGGGGTGTTAGCGAATCGGTACGTTGCTTCACTTTGCGGTGGCATAGCCTGTAATATTGGTGAACTCCGTCTCACGCAGGAGCTGAGATCTCGGAAAATGGTGCTTCTCCAACTCCTGTGATTTTGCACTGAAACCAACAGCCAGCTTCTCAATCTCACCTCCGGGAGTTAGGCCGTTCGGCCCAGCTCCGCCCGCGGAGTTGGAGGAGCCGGGAGCCGGAGTGCTCCCGAACAGGCCCTTAGCTAGCCAAATTTTAGAAGGACAAACCTGAGCTCAAACCAAACACACCCTACACATGCCAATTCTGCCGTGTAGAATGAAAGGGCTTGTAGGTGCCATCTTCTCAACTATCCAGTTATCGTGGTGATGCACCGTTCCACTGTCTTGTCGGCTCCCCCTGCCTCTCCCTTCCACTCCGCCCACGTTAACCACAGTAGCTCGTCACTGCCGCCCCACCCTCCTTCCTCGTCTTTGTTGGCCACCACCGTCAGATCTTCCCACATCTTATAACACTTGATTGGCGTAAGACGACAGTCTGCTCGCTGCACCCAATCGATTCCATGTCCTGCGGTTGACGAAGCTACCACACCGCACACCTTGTCCTGTGCTAACTACCATCACCATCAGTTTGCCCCCGCCATCTCTAAGCCTAGGTGACACTAGTGAAACCCACCTCCACGAATCCCTGAACTGCCATCTTCCCGCATGACATGAGCTTCAACACGTGAAATGTATCGAAAGCCTAGATTAATCCCTAGTTAAAAAAACTAGGATGGACTACCGGTCGGATTGGAAAAAACTGGAACCGGTGACTCTGCTGACTCGGTTCAACTCAAAGACTGTCTCTGCAACCGTACCAGGAAAAACCAGTAAAAGGCTGGTTATTAGTAAATGATGAACTAGTTCGACTATATAATATTATTAATCGTGGTATATATTAACAAATAATATTATTTATAACTATATTTATGTATTGATCATGGTATGTATTACTAAATAAATATAATATTATTATTTAAAGAACTGAGAAGTGAATTAATAAATCAGTGGTTAGACCGGTAAATCAGTGAACCTGTAGCCTTATCGGTTCCGTCGCCTGTCTGGTTTTTTAAACTATGGATTTATCTCAAACCATTTGTTGGAGTACTTAGGGCTGTGGGCCAAACCCACAATCAAAACGCCCATACGGCCCACTGGTCTTACAGGAAGCTGCCCGTGCTGAAAAAACACCAACCCGACGCGCGCACCCGAAAATTCAAATGATAGAGACCGGGGCGAAAGGGAGGGAAACGCAAATCCCCAAAGATTTTCGTACGCCTCCAGAAATTTCTCGTCCTCTCATCGCTTCCCCCGTTGCGTCGCCCAATCTCGCTGCCGCCGCCGTTCGGCTCCGATCCCTTCGCCGCGCCCAAGCCCGCAGCGGATCCATGCTGGTGGAGGGGATGGGCAAGGTGATCGCGACGGTGAGCGGCTACCACGGCGACGAGCGGCACAGGCTCGTCAAGCTCATCTCGGAGACCGGCGCGAGCTATGTCGGAGCCATGAGCAGATCCATCACCCACCTGGTACTGCTGCTTGCTTTTCGGGATTCCCATTCCACTCCAGTTGATTCCTGTTGTTTAAATCGCACGGATGCTTCTCGGGTTAGGTTTGCTGGAGGCTTGAGGGGAAGAAGTATGACATCGCGAAGAGGCTTCGGACGCGCGTCGTGAGCCACCGGTGGTTCCAGGACTGCCTCAAGGAGGGGAGGCGCCTCCCCGAGGGTCCCTACATGATGGAAAGGTAGCCGATTTCTTCAGCTGATGTAATCATACAAGTGCTTGGCAATTGCTTGTGTTGTGTAAATGAATGAATTATGATGAATAGTTATGGGATTTTATGAGGAAATGTGAAATTGGGACTAAGAATTATATCCAGAGCTTTTTCATGATTTCCATGTGCGTGGATCTGTTGCAAGTATGCAGCATAAGCAGTTCTGCGGTGCCAAAATGATGCACGTTGTTGTGGACAGTTCAAATCCTCCTGCCGGCTTTGCCTCTAGATTCACGTTAGCATGATTTGAACCTTGTAGCACGGGCCAATGGTCATTTCTATCAGTGTGCCTTAGTTGATGTCTTGTAAACTAGCCAAAGTAGCATAATGCTGTTTTGTTATATCAACGTGTTTCTATGTCATGCTCAGAAAATCTTCTGTTCTGCTTGATGTCCAGTGGTGAAGAAGCAGGGCCAGTCCCGGAGCTGTCCACTCTGCCACGCAGGCGGTCCAAGAGAAATGCAGTTATGGAGGATACATGTTTGAAAGAGTTGCCTACTGATTTCTGCAATACTTCATATGCTAGCGATGTGCTCAAGATTGATGATTTAGATTCTGATTTCGAGCATCATGAATGGTCGGATTCATCCCTATTAAAAGAAGTAAGAACCATTATTTCCACTTGATTTGATTTCTGAGTTCAATCTCTTGATTCTCCGCTCAGTCTCCATGTTGTACGTTTCACCCTTCCAATTCTTTTTCATTCAGTTAAAATATCAATGCATCACTGTTTAGCATCTATTTCTGTAAATATTGCTGAATCTTGGCCTAGTTAGTGATTACTAACTACAATTTTGCTGTGACAGCAGATCATGTGACTTTCATGCTCTCTTTATAGTAAAGACATTGTCCTTGCTTTCTATAACTGTATAAATGAAGAAATGAATTGATAACTAAGTGATTGGTTCTGATGTTTTAGTAAAATACACCCTTAACTTAGTGCAACATGGCAAATTTCATTGAGAGGAATCAGCAAAGAAAAGAAATCTTCTCCGGTAAGTTCTGCAGGTGAGTTATGGCGTGAATGTGATGTGGACTTGGGTAAATGTAATCAAAGCTGATTTGTTATCTAGTACACACAAGTTTTGAGCACTTCTGCAAACATTCAAACCGATATTTATGTTATGCATGTTTTGACATGTTGATGACATGAATGAATAATTTTGGGGGGGTGGGGTGACATGTTCATAATAGGTTCATCTAAGTTTTTTTTTAAATAGCACTTCTAGGAACGCAGAGGCACATTACATAGTGAATAATTTATACATGGGTATGTAGTGAAAGTAGATAGAATGCATAAGTTTAGCAACTCAAATTAACAGCTTAAATGAAAACGATAGGGAAACCAAAGAGAGTTCTTGCTTTACTAAAACTTGGGTACTTGACAAACTATTCGTTCTATTATAATTTTTTGAAAAATACTGTGCAGTTATTCATCATGTTGAGTGGTTTCCCTCCGTTTCCCCAAAATAGTTGACGGTCTTAGAAAAATGGGATATGTTGTCAAAACTGTCATTTTGCCTGATATTGTTGTATGGAATTTGATTATTAAGTTCAAATGTGCAAAGTGAAGATAAAACTAGTAATATTGTATATTTGTACTGTAAATTTCCTGATGGAGTTTGGTTGCCCTGTTGGCTTCAGAATTCTGTTGGTGGTGGGAATTCTAAGAAGAATGATTCAGGAGATGTTAAAGGAAGAAGAAAGCGTTTAAAGCGTGCGCAGAAGTCAACAGATAAAGGTTTTATACATCTGCAAGACAATGTTTCAAGTGTCATGGTAGTTTGCAAATCCGTACTCTATTAGAACCATTTTGAAATAAATTTGTTTGTCTACCTGTTAGCCTAGTGAACTTTTAATTTCATTTCTTAGTGTCCTGAAAGTTAGGTCTTCATTCTGTTTATGAACCTATCAATATTTTTATTACACAGTGAAGTCCTGAATCCTGAGTCTAATCATTACTCAAGGACCTGTTAACGATTGAAACTGGAAAGGGCACCCATATGAAGCTATTCTTATTACTATGCAGATGACCTCGATTTTTCTGAGTTATCCATGCCCAAGATGAGAATATCCTGGTGTGGTCTTTGATGAATAGATATTAGTTGACTTCATGTTTCAGCTTGTTTTCTTTCCCCTTTTGCTGACTGCTTCATTTTCATTTGTGAACTTACGCATATATCAAATGAAAAAACAGATAAGAGAAGGGCTTCACACATCAAGTTGTACCTCATCTCGAAGCACACTGAAGCAGAAGGGAAACTTGTCCGGTCTCCTGCATAATGAGATTGCTAGCTGGATGGGCGAAAGAAATGATCCTATGAGAAAGGAATCACGAAGCAAGCATGCGTGTTATCTTACAGAAATCTCTGATGATGATAGTTTGACATACAGCTTTGAGGAACCACAGATGTTTGATACCCTGACTACAGAAGCTCAAAGAAAAATAAGGACAAATGCTTCATCATCATTTCGAAAATCTACCTTGGACAGTATATACGACTATGGTGAAACTAGTATGCATGATTATGAATCAGACAGAAATGGAGAGCAAGAAAATGTTGAATTGGATGAAAGGTCAAGGATCTTACAACCTGGTAATTTGCTTGGACATGAACCATCTTTCTGTACTCAGGAGAAAATGGATCAAAGTAACCTTGACATCATAGCTGAGGATGAAAAGGGATATGACGAGAAGCCCGCCAGGGAAGAATCATCCAGCCTGCAAAGACACGCAGAACTTTCATGTGTCATTTGCTGGACCGATTTTTCTTCCACAAGAGGAATCTTACCATGTGGACATCGGTTCTGTTATTCATGCATTCAAGGATGGGCAGATTGTCTGGTATGCGGTGTCAAGATATTTAGCTTAGTTCAATATATTGCTTAAAATCTGCTTATGCTGTCCTTTTTTGCTCATCAATATTTTGGAGATATATTTGTTGCTTTACTATATAACCCACTTGCTTGCTTGTGCTTAATGCATGTATGCTATTGGGGATAGCAGTTTACCACCTCATCCTGATTGAAAATAAATGTTACCAATTTACAGATCAGAAATTAAACAGATACATTATGGTTACCATTCCCAATTAGTTGTGTTTTTTAGAAACCCATTAGTTTGTGTATTTGAGTGGATATCTGGACATTAAACTCAACACGTATTGGGCAAAACAAGTTAACCAATGTCACCGAAGAACCTATTGTTCTAGTTTTTGGAGGCCATTTTCTGTTTGCCCCTTCGCTTTTTCAATTAGAAATTTAGAAACTGTTGCTTATATACGTGCATCTTCTGTTTCAGTCTGCAAGGGGAAAGGTCTCAACATGTCCTCTTTGCAAAGCCAGTTTCACCTGGATCAGTAAGGTGGACGAGGCCGGTACGTCAGATCAGAAGATATACTCGCAAACCATTCCTTGTGGAGCGTCTTCAGACACTTTTATGTTTGGTGTTGAAGGCTACGACCTTCCTGGATCATCGGTGAGCTTTTATCCCATTATGCCTTGTTGCTGTTTGATTTACGTTTGCTCTGTAACAGCAATGCTCACCTGTCAAACCCAATGTGCAGTCTGGGCAAGGAGCTTGTTACCAGTGTTACAGCCGTGAGCCCGAAGAGCTTCTACTGAGCTGCAATCTCTGCCGGTCACAGTGGGTGCACTCGTACTGCCTTGATCCTCCACTGACTCCGTGGACGTGCATACATTGCAGAGATCTACGAATGCTGTACCAGCGCTATCGCTAGTCTGATTTCTGAAAATTCTTGTACACTTTGTTCCTTGTTATCGGTAGGCTGCTGGAGATTCTTGGGGCCAGTTGCTCTCGAGAGCATGTTGATGGAGCTGATCATTCGATTCAGGCTTTATTTGGCACTAAAAAGTGAGAACTGACAATAAATGGGAGGTTAATTAATTGCAAGTTAGCACACACCGTGTGCTAAGCTCTATTTGGTACAGTTGTAAGCTTGTAATGTTAGAACTGTTACACTCTGCTGGAGTGGAGAGGGTACACAATAGGGAATGGATCGTGTCATCGTATGAACGCCATTAATACATGGAAAGGCTACTTACACTAATATTTGTTCTATATTACAAGTGAAGCTTATCCTCGTTTCAAGTATCACGTTGTTTTTTCTTTTCTTTTTTTGCTTTTGCGAAACTAGAGTAACACGTTGTTGAAAAACAACTACCTCTGTTCAGAAATACATGAATTATCATAACATTTTACAAAAAAGTGTTATTCATATAATGACTAACAAAAATATTATTTTATTAGATATAAAAATTGTTATTTTTAGAAATTTCGAAAATTGAAATTATCTAAAAATAAAAACCGGGCCCAAAGTGACCTATAGGTCGACTCTTAGGACCTGTTTAGTTGGGTTGTGGCTGTTGACAAAGCTGCTGTTGGCTGGCTGTCTAGAAAAGCTGCTATGGCTGTGGGAAAGTGAACATATGGTTTTTGGTTGATCCAAACCATCTACAACATTTTGTAAATTGAGCATTAAAGTTTCAGCACATTGCAAAAGGCTGGCAGAAGGCAGCTTTTCCAAACAGCTGAATTTGCACTGCAAAGCCCATAGCTAACGTTGGCAAAAGCTGTTGAAAAGCTGGCTGTTTGGTTGGGCTGCAGCTTTTTTCAGTGAAAAGCTGCTGAAAAGTCTAATCAAACACCCCCTTAGGAAGGTCCTATGTCCCTATAGAATTTTATTTTGAGAAAGTAGGGGTGCAAACTTGTAGCTAATAACCCGTATTATCCTATATTCGTATCCGTAAAAACGTGAATGTGATAGGCAAAATTAACATCGAATAAAGATAGATATGAATATAGATAATGCTTGTATTGTTTTTCTAGATACGAATAAGAATGTAGTACTACAAATTGCCTTGAATAGGATACTAATATGGATAATATATGGATTCTGACTATAGTTATGTGGGTCTACTTAACCTTTTCATGCAACCTCCTATTTGAGCAAACTAGACATGCTTTTTGGTTGTCACGACGAGGCGGATGTCAACGTGACCTCCAATTTTCTACTTGATGAAGTTCATCTAGCATATGTTTCAAGATAGTTGTAGGTTATTCACATCCAACCTGTCAACGTACTGATTAAGTCCTCATGAACGTTGTATAGTTTGTTTGTGCAGTCCTGGTCTCACGCCACTGTGGCCACGATGTAGGGGTTCGTTACGCCTTGTATAATGTACTTATACTACTCATTGATCAGCTCTTGCTTGCCGCCACGTCCGTCGATCTCTGGCACCAGCGACTTGGACATCTTGGTCGTGATTCACTAAATACAATTTTGCGTCAATTTCCCTTTCGTTGTACTCGCGAGAATAATCAACCTTGCCAAGCTTGTTGTCTCGGCACGCACTCTAGATTTCCTTGTACTCCTTCTACAAAGGCTTTATTTCCCTTTCAATTGTTACATTGCAATGTCTAGACATCACCAATTATAAGTATTTTCGGTTGTGCTTATTATCTTGTCATCCTTGATGATTTTTCACATTTTTCCTAGACGTTTCCGTTCCGTCGCAAATCGGACGTTCTTCCGACTCTGCTATCCTTCCATGCCTACGTTGCCACTCAATTTCGCTTGCCAATCGTCTCCTTCCAAACAGACAACGGCCGGGAATTTGATAACAACGCCTTTCGCGCTTTCCTCGCTCATCACGGCATTCATTTGCGTCTCACGTCCCTATACTCCTCACAACAGAACGGCCGTGCCAAGCGTATCCTGTGCACCCTCACAACTCTATGTGGGCACTTCTTTTTCATGCGTACCTGCCGCTGCGCTTCTGGGCTGAGGCGTTGCGCACTGCCAAGTTCCTCCTCAATGTTCGGCCGTACTCCACCAAGCAGATGCACACACCCTACGAGCTCCTTCTCAGCCGCTTGCCCGACTACTCCCAGCTTCACGTGTTTGGGTGCCTCTGCTACCCAAACACGACTGCTACCTCTCCCCACAAATTAGCTCCACGTTCCCTACCGTGCATCTTCCTTGGCTACCCGCATGGCCATAGTGAATATCGGTGCTATGACCCTGTCTCACGTCGTATACTAATCTCTAGACACGTTCACTTCGAGGAGTCTATCTTTCCTTTCTCGCAGTTACCTCGTCGACGCCGCCTACTACTGCGACTCTCGACAACGACGCGCCACCTCCCGATCCGGCCATACTTAAATGTAACCCGGTCCAGCGCGCATCGCTGTCCTGGATCGCCTCACCGCCTAGCCCGTGTACATCGCCTTTGCCTCTCGTACAACGGTTGTGCAATGACGCCGCGGTGTCGCCTCTGCTTGCGGATCAATCTGCGTCGTTTGCGCCCCGTGCGGTCATGTCGACTTCGCCCCGAGCATCCGCGTCACTCGTGCCACGTGTAGCCGCGGCGCCTGACTCATGTGCGGCCATATTGCCCACGCCCGGCGTCGCATCTATGTCCTCGTCGTCGATTCCAGCTCCCGTCGCGCCCACGCACTCCATGCACACGCACTCGCAGGCTGGCATCCACAAGCCGAACCCTCGCTACTTCGCCAACGTTGCAGCCACGGATCCGTCTCTACTTCCTTCGTCCGTCCGTGTCGCACTGCGGGACCCCCATTGGCACGACGCCATAAAGGCCGAACATGCTGCTCTGTTGCAGAACCGGACATGTTCCCTCGTTCCGCATCCTCCGGGCGCAAATGTTGTCTCCGGCTTCACCCAGCGTGCTGACATCGATTTCATCAAGACATTCTCGCGGGTTGTCAAATCAGCGACGATCCGCACTATGCTCCATCTTGCTACTTCCTGCGCATGGGCCGGTCCATCAGTTGGACGTGCGCAATGCGTTTCTGCACGGCATCCTTGCGAAACACGTGTACGCCCAACAACCAACTGGATTCGTCGACCTGGAGCATCCCAACCATGTCTGCCTTCTTGAGAAGTCTCTCTACGGCCTTCGTCAAGCTCCGCGAGCATGATACACGAGGTTCACCACATATCTTCGCAGCTTCAGCTTCATCCCCACTCGCTCAGACTCTTCTTTGTTCATGCTACGTCGTGGTGATCAAGCTGCGTATCTGCTCTTATATGTGGATGACATCCTCATCATGGCATCGACCGAGTTGTTTCTCTAGGATGTCATCAACAAGCTCAGCTCCGAGTTCGATGATGAAGGACTTGGGTCCTCTCCATTTCTTTCTCGGGATCAGTGTACAGCGAACATCAGCAGGCTTCTTTCTATCCCAGGAGTGCTACGCTGACGAGCTGTTGAGCGTGTGGGCATGTCTAACTGCAAGCCAACAGATACTCCAGTGGACACCAATCTGCTTCTGACGGTGATCCATATGACGATCCCTCTGGCTATCGCAGCATAGTCGGCGCGCTGCAGTACTTAACCATGACCCGGCCAGACATTGCTTACGTAGTGAACCAAGTGTGCTTGTGAAAGATCGAGGTTTATCGACTAGAAGGGGGGGGGTGAATAGGAGATTATCAAATCTTACTCAAATTAGTTGTTTAGCATGCAAGAGTGAGGCAGATTAGGAATGAAGCAACAAATGGCAAACTAGATCTAGCTCAATTGAAGAATAACAACAAAGTAAAGAGCTAGAAATGAAGATACAAGATTTAACCTGAAGTTCAAGTTGTTGGCAACAACTCTACGTCTTCGTTTGGAGAGGCTGAGCACTTAGCTCCGAAGATACACAATCTTCACCTTCTTTTCCTTGAGCCAAGTCCACTTAGTACTTACTCAATCACTCGTGGTGGATCTTGAGGTGATCCCCGAATCTTCACAAACTGTTGGAGGCGAATCCACAA
>JAGXJF010000887.1:2500-53409 GCA_019208055.1 Stipa capillata
GTAAATCCCAAAACACGGATTTCCTTTTCCAGACGCCGTCCTGCATGGGAACAGGCGGTTGTGTCTTACCCGGCGTAACGGGGGGCATTGTGTTCACGATGTCATAGATTTCTACCACTGTCTTCTCCCGGGGCGCCGAACGGATCTCAACAGTATTATCAAACAACTCCTTCTCTTGCCTCCATGGGTCGTTCTGTTTCAGCCACCTTCGGTGGCCCATGAACATGATTTTTTTGGAACCCTTTAAGTGTAGACTTGTTGTAAACTCCAAACACTTAACACATCCTTTGTATCCGTGAACACACTGGCAGGATTGATATCCGTACGCGGGATAGTCTTGGACCGTCATGAACAGCAGTGCTTTCAGATTGAAATATTCTTCTTGGAAAGCGTCCCAGACAAGGGCCCCTGGTTCCCATAGTGTAGCGAGTTCTTCGAACAACAACTGATGGTACACGTTCAGATCGTTCCTAGGTTGCTTCGGCCCTTGAATTAGAATAGAGAGGTGTATATACTTTCGCTTCATGCAGAGCCACGGAGGAAGGTTGTACATCCATAGAACCACGGGCCATGTGCTGTGTCTGCTGCTCATGTTGCCGAACGGGTTGATTCCGTCCGTACTCATACCGAACCTGATGTTCCTCGGATCTTTTCCGAAATCATCATATTGGGCGTCGATTGCCCGCCACTGCGAAGCATCGGCAGGGTGCCTCATCACGCCATCATCACTTTTTCGCCCCTCGGCGTGCCAACGTATCAGCTTTGCCTCCTTCTTGTTAGCGAATAAACGCTTCAAACGGGGAAGGACTGGAAGATACCAAACAACCTTTGCGGGAGCGCCACTCATCACTGGGTCCTCATCATCGGCTTGGTTTCTACCCCGCTTGAATCTGGATGTGTTGCACGTAGGACACTTGTACAGCTTCTCGTGCTCCGTGCGGTAAATGAAGCAGTCATTCGGGCACGCGTGGAACCTCTGCACGTCCAATCCAAGAGGGCAGACAACCTTTTTGGCTTCATCGGTGCTAGTAGGCAACAAGTTGTTTTTGGGAAAAACTTTTGCAAGATAAGCCAGTGTCTCGCCGAAGCCTTCGTCCGGACAATTATGGGCTGCCTTGATCCTTAGAAGTTCCAGCGTGACCGACAAACGCGTGTGCTCTGGATCGGAACCGGTATACAACGGGGTTTGTGAGTCTTCAACTAGTCTCATGAACTTAGCAGCCTCTCTTTCATCCTCGGGATTTATCACCACCTACTCCACCATGTGAACGTCCTGCACCATATCGGCCAAATTGTTTCCCGTTTCTCCTTCGGTGTCAGGTTCGATACTCCCCTCGTCTTCTTCGTCATCTCCGTGTTCGGCACCTTGCTGTAACACCTGATCTTCCTCCTCCTCGCCGTGACATGTCCAACGTGTATAGCCTGACACGAAACCCTTAAGCGCCAGGTGTACCATCACCCTCCCTCTCGTATCGAACATTACCAAATTTTTGCAATCGCGACATGGACAGCAAATCTTCGTGCCACCTTTTGTCCTCATATCTCGTTCGGCGACATCATGAAACTCGTTCAATGCCATAGCCCAACTCTCTGTCGCCCGGTTGCCGTACATCCAACTGCGATCCATCGATCAACACTTACGACACGAAACTAATCAGTTCGATAACCGAAAATCACATCAAATATATATACGAAATGAAAAGAACACTACGAGCATTATTACCGAGCGCTAGCGATCTTTTCGGTGAGAAATGATAATGGAGAGAGTGGAAGTGAGAGAAGGAGGAAGAGAATGAGAAAGAGCTAGAAATGGGTGAAGAATTATGTGGATGAGGAGGAGGGAGGGAGAGAGTGAGAGGATGAGGAGGAGGGAGAGAGTGAGAGGATGAGGAGGAGAGAGTGGGAGTGAGAGAGGATGGAGAGAGTGGAAATGAGAGGAGGATGGAGAGAGTGAGAGGAGGAGCAAATAGATCTAGATCTAGTCCATCTAAAGCTTAGGGATGAGGGTTGGGGAGAGGGGAGAAGTGGTTGTGGGTTGGGGGGGAAAGGGGGGCGACGGCGGCGGCGGCAGCAGCTCGGGGGACGGCGGCGCTCGCTGCTGGCCGGTTGGCGCGCGAGAACTGGCCAGCAGCACGGGCCGCACTCTGTTTTTATAGTGAGGAGCACCACTGACGGGCTCTTAAAAGGGCACCGTCAGTGATTCATAAGCAACGACGCACCAAATACCGCTGACGGACGTGAAAGTTAGCCGTCAATGAAGACAACATCTCCACTGACGGGTAGCACATAAGAGCCCGTCAGTGATATGGAACGTCATATGTTCGCCTTTTCCACTGACGGGCCACATTGGAGCCCGTCAGTGGAGGTGTCATCTCCACTGACGGGCTCTTAACAAGAGCCCGTCAGTGGAGATGACGTGTCATCTATCCCTCCTCATGTTCATCTCCACTGATGGGCTACTTTGGCGCCCTGTCAGTGGTGCTCCTCACCTTCTGCTTTGCTGCGTTCACCGCTGACGGGCTATTTTGCATCCGTCGGTGGAGTTCCCCTCCAGCGACGGACCTTTTTATGCCCGTCAGTGGAGGGGGTTCAGCAGAGAGTCTATCTGCAGTAGTGACGGAACGATATAAGCGCAGAAATAACAAATTGACTTGCCGTTTGAGCCAATCCAAATGGCCAAAACGGCATTTCCGATTCTATCCACTCCCATCTAATCCAACCACTACTGCTGTAGTTGTGCCGCCTCCCACGTGCCTCTCTTTCTTTGTCTCTGTGTCACGTGCTCCATGCAGCCATGTCCGCACGGGAGGAGGAGGCGGGGCGCTGCAGCCGTGGGAGATCCTGTCCTCCACCCTGGGCGTTGTGTCACCGAGCAGCGCCAGACTCCCGTGGGGCAAAGACCTCTTCGTCGTCTTGAACAACCCCGTGCGTCTGTCTCTGTCCTCAAGGTGACTGCGCATAAGGATTGTAGACTGGGGGGAAGAAAGTGTTGGGGTTGCTTTGAGATTTGTGTGAGACATGTGTCATCATTTTAGTGAGGTCTAACCTGATGAGGTAATAGACCTGGTCTTATAGAATTTTTTCCCACTAAGCACTGAACGTCCAGACTGCCGCCCGATCAAGCGCTTATTCCCTCACCTGCATGCCGCCGAGCAGCCCGAGGCATCTTCTGCAACCCACGCACGACATCCTCTTCAACCCTGCCCGGCCCGAGACATCGCGACCTCCTCCCTCTGGTGAGACCGCAGCCGCCCATGCGCTCCTACGACGTTTAGCGCCGTAATCTACCCACTGTCTCCTAAGTTTGGCCAACCGCTGCAATTCTCCTTCCCACCATCATCGCTGTCCTTCTATGCGTCTCCGACAGCGGTAGCCGTCGAATCCAGCAAGTGCCTACCCGCCTCCTGATCTGGGTTCCACCTAGCCGCACCTCCCTGCCTAAGCCCACGGAGCTCTCTGGTGGCTCCTCCCCTCATTTCGAACCCTAATCTAGATCTTGACACTAAGGCCTTGTCGTGCTCGAGAAGTAGTAGCAGAGGAGCTTGGGAAAGCGTGGGCGTCGAGAGGAAAAAGAAGCCCGTCTACACGGTCGGATGCAAAGATAGTAGGATACAACGATTACCATTTCTGAAAGCCCAACTACTAGCCCACGTCCCCCGCTGGGTCGACGTGGAGTTTAGTGCATGGTAGGTCGACAGCAACCTGATGCATGCATCCAAGCTTCTTTTTACTTCAGTTATCCAACCTTACACACAAAGAACTAGACATGGTTTGGTCAATCAGGCTAAGCTATGTGGACTCGTGGAGATACTTGTGGAGATAATATTATCCTGCATCGCATTCGTCACGAGAGGTATGTGTTCCGTTCCGTGCCAAGTTTTGGTCAAACCAGGACTCATGCAAAAGCAAGCGTGTCAAATCATACAAATAAATTTTTAATTAAAAGACAGTGTACCTGCCAGTTCCTCGAAAAAGAATAACACCAACAAATTGCTTAATTGGCAGTACTTTCTTAACGTGAGCTGGCGCGCGTGACATAACCTGCAAAATCCACTTTGATTAGGGAGCTTGTACGAAAATGTCAAAAAATATTGAGAGTACGAAAATGTCATATTGATCCTGCAGATTATTCTCAAACCACCGGTATGCATGCACGTGGTAGTCGTCTAACGACCAGTCATGGTTGCTGTAGTTGGTTGCGCGCGCCAGATGGTCTCAATATCACTATCATCCAGTTCAAGTGGTTAGATTAGATCAAATTAAATTGCATAATCCTGTGTGTCCGATCGAGTTGCTTTCACGAGAGTGGATATAGGACGTGGAGAGTTCCCAATCCGCATCCGTCCTAGTTGCAA
The DNA here is from genome assembly GCA_019208055.1 of Stipa capillata. Lineage (NCBI taxonomy): Eukaryota > Viridiplantae > Streptophyta > Magnoliopsida > Poales > Poaceae > Stipa > Stipa capillata. The sequence continues at coordinate 6,856 of JAGXJF010000887.1, forward strand.
TATTTCTCAACACGTCTATGAGATTTTATAACCCATTGATACTCTTCCGGCCATCGTTTTAAGGTAGAGCAATCATGGATACGCTTAACAAATTGATGTATGAGAGATAACATATGTACCTGAAAAATATATTGTCTTCGTTTCATAATACTTGGCATTATTGACCAATACATGTATATTTAAGCAATTATTTTTATATAGAAGTGGATCAAAATGCCCTTCAATTATATCTCATGCACGTAAAACGTAATATGAAGATATGAGGAACGGATATGTATTTTCAGGGGCATTTTGGAAAGCTACCTTAAAGAATTGGGAAAATGCCTAGAATTTTGAGAAGACCCTTTTAGTAAAATGATGACAAGTATTATGAAACAGAATATGTATAAATTGCCTACGTGTCAGTCACAAATCAGAAGTAGTGATGGAGGTGGGTCGCACATTCTAATTACCCACACTTTAGTGAAGTACATACATATATGGGGTATTACCCTCGGTAGGTACATCGAAAATTTCTCTTAATGTATATCACTTGCATGCTGCTATCCATATCACGCAAGTTTGTATTAGTGTCAAACTTAAAAAGGTGAACACTGATCCTTTTAGTATTATCTTGCTCGTGAGTTGCTACGTAAGTAAAAAAGAAAACAAACCCAATCACGTGGTTCGAACCTCTACGCAAATTGAATGGTCAAAATCGGCCTCTTTGATTCGCAGGATTCTAAAAACGTGAAAATACAATATCATGTCCATTTTAATTCTATAGGATTGACTTTACACCAAAGGTTATTTGATTACACCATACAAAAAACAAAGGATTTTTTCCAAGAGTCTAAGTCAATGGAAAACTCCTACGAAATATAGTGCAACGGAATCCGGAGGAAACATTTCTATGAAATGTAATTCTACAAATCAAACAACCCACATAGAAAATTTTTCTAAGAATTCAAATCCTCCAAAATTCCTATAAAAATCCGTTGAATCAAAGAGGCTCTTAGAACCTAAGAAATTTTTTTGCAACATACAAATAGCAAAATCGTGAAATATTTTTGAAAATATTTTTTTTGTAAATTTGAAGATATATATTTGTTAGAAAAAACTTCAAAACTATGTGCTTGTTGTTCCCCCAAAAGGCCCATATGGGCCCTATTGTCCTTTGGCTGACTAACTCCGGCTATATTCGGTCGAACAGAAGCCGACAAGGGCTTATCGTCCCGCGTTGGACAATAACCCCCTATCGTCCAATGGCCGGACGACAGTCTAGCTTATCGTCCTACGGGAGAATAAGCCCCTGTTGGCTGATAGTTGGACAACAAGCTTGTTTTTTCTTTTGCTTACAAAAAAGTTCACCCTTTTATTGTGCCATCCATCCTCCCTCTTCCTCTTCTTTATCTTCATGCTCTCTTCTCCTAGTTGATTTGGTCATTCAAAGCTGGAAGGAAAACTTGCCAATAGTTGGAGGATCAAATAGTGAGAAAAAAGAAGAGCTTGGGTGGATCCCGAGAACAATGAGTATTTCATAATTTTCATTAACAATTTTTTTGTGATGTATCAATAGCCGTACATGATTTAGATTAAACCGAATCAATGACTATTAAGTTCGTGGCTCATATTAGTCATGGTTCGTGGAGACATGTGATGATTCTCCTGCGCTTGTTTGGACTCGTCTTATGTCTCATTGCATTTAAAGATGTGCCACATATAGGATAAGAGGGGAAATTGGGGTTCCTCTTGAGGAAATCTTAAACAAAAAAAAATTCACCTAATTTGTCGTAGTTACGGGACAAGGTAGTGTACTTTAGGCACCCCCGATTGGTTACACTGACCTTCGGGAGTAGTAGAGGAGTACGAGCAAGTATGGTGTCCGTCGAGGTGAAGCGCGCGGGAGCACAACCGGCGAGACGGAATGTAAAACACTCGTGTCGAGGATAAATGGAAACTCTCGTGTCGGGACGAAGTGAAAACTCTCGTATTGATTTCAGGAATTACAGTTTATATCTGAAAAATGGGGGGATCTCCATTCTCTACCCTCATGGGGGATATTTATAGGGTTCGGGAGTAGAAAAAGTGAGATTACAATTATGCCCTTCGGACGACCACACACCCTCAAGGACATTTTGGTCTTTTTACAAAAATCCTTATAGAACATTCAAATACTCTAATATCCTAATACCCGCCACCATGACGACGTGTTGTCTTTATCGTCGGGACGGGGCGTCATCCTCAGCGTCTGTGGAGATGTAGCGTTTCCGTGACATCGTCGACAATACCAGCGGAGCTTGCTGACACCATCCAACACATGTCGACTCAAGGAGGGGGATCTTGACACCGTCGAGGAGAAGCCCGTCGGTTCGGGGTAGCGCGGGGGACCCTTCCCCCAACAGTAGCCCCTTGCCGGTTTGGGCGGTCGAGTGACGCCCGTCCGAGCCGGCGCACCAATTCCGAGGGGTTAGCATGCAGGCCGGGCTGACGACTTCTCCCTGCCCTTTTTTTCTTTTTTCTTTTCTCTTCTTTCTTTTTCCCCTCTTTTCTTTTTCCTCTTTTCTGCTCTTTCTTCTTTCTTTTCTTTTTCCTCCCTTTCTTTCTTTCCTTTTCATCCTTTTCTTCTCCCTTTTCTTTTCCTTTCTTCTTCCTTTTCTTTTCTTTTCTCATTGTCCTCCTTTCGGCCCGAGCGGCCTCTCCCATGGGCCACGGCCCATCTTTGTCTTGAGTCGGTGGGGGGGGGGTGAGGTTTCCGCCGTCCCAACTCCCCGAGCACCGTCACCGTTTCCCCCACGCGCCGCGCGCTGCTTCACGAACCCTGCGCGCCGCCGCCGTCGTTTGCGCGCCTCCTCGCCTCCCTGGGTGTGCGTCGGCGACAGCTCACCTCCCGGGCCCACGCCGCTGCCGCCGTTTCCTCCATGCGCCACGCGCCGCTTCACCTACCCCGCGCGTCGCCGCCGTCGGTTCAACTTCCCCAAGCACCGCCGCCGACCGCTCGCCTCCCCAGGCCCACTGTCGCTGCTATTTGGGCACCTCCCCGGACCCACGCCACCGTGCCGGTCCATCTCCCCGCGCCGCCGGTCCGGCTTCTCCACACGCCCGTACTGGGCCGCGCCGCTGCTGTGGGCCAGACCGCCGCCTCCTTCGCGGGCCAAGCCACTGCTGTGGGCCGCCCCGCACTGGGCTACACCTGTCGCCGGTGTGGGCTAGGCCGCCGCCTCCTTCGCGGCCAAGCTGCCGCCTCGGGCCGCCCCCGAAGCCGTCGCCGGCCTGAGCGTCGGGCCGCTCTTGGGCGGGCCGCCCTCGGCTATCGAGCCGCTTCCCTTGCCACTGGCCTTAGATTTCGGACAGAGGGCTATGAGATGCCGAGCCGGGCCAACATCCAGCGGGCCCAGGCTCCCTTGAGGTCTGACGTAGAGGCCTTTCGGGTGTGTGGAAGAAGCATGGTGAGAAGTACCTTCGCGAGATACGGAGGGCCCGTCTTGACGGAGGGTCTTCTGCTACAGCGTTCGACAGACCTTCTGGTGGATCCGACCTGCCTTTTCAGGTGTGAGACTTGTTACTTGTTCCTGAGCCTTTTGCTTATGTCGGCGCGCCAGGATGTCTTATTTTGCTTCTAGGTTTACTTTCATGTCATAGTTTTAGATGATACTTTTAGCCTGACATAGCCCACGGGCTGGGCCGTCGCGACGTCGACATGAGCCCCTAGCGCTTTAGACGTTTTGGGAGCTTCTTTTGGTAGGTTTAATGAGGTCAGAGCTTTCTTTTGTAGCCCTCATGTGACCTTGTCGGTTGGTGAAAATTCAGAAAATTGGTGTAGCCATGTTTTGCTTCTCGTGATCATTTCTTCTTTTTGCATTGTTTACAGGCTGTTGCTTCGAGGCGAAAGGTCGTGGTTAGGCGGTATGGCACCCAGCCCTAGTACGAGTGTCGTACAAGCATTGCTCGTTTGGCAGTTTGACGGATGCCGAACGGCGCGATGATGACATACGTTCTTTCACAAGCGAGGAGATAGCATCTGAAAGGGATCTCAGGAGTCGACTAGAGGGGGGGTGAATAGGTCGGCTCTAGAAATTAAAATGCCTAATGGGTTTCTCTTCTGGAGATAGGTCAATCCTAGAGAAAATATATGCAACTGATGCAGGTAACTGAGACTCAGCAAGATATATCAGATAAACACCAGTCACTCAGATAGTAAACTCAGCTGATGTAGAGCAAGTTATATTCAGAGCTAACTGAGTCTCAGGTGTGAGAGTCAGGTGAGTGCATCAGATGACGTAAACAGGAAAGGTACTAGCTTTAGCAGGAGCTAACTGAGTCTCAGGTGAGGAAACTCAGTTAGTGTGCAACAAATAAAGGTGCTCTAGTGATCTAAGCATACATAGATATCAGAATAAGTAAGAGCAGATCACAAGACAGAAAGTAAAGCACACAATGATTTGTTTTACCGAAGTTCCTACTTCTTGCGAAGCAGTACGTCTCCGTTGAGGAAGCTGTTCTCACAGCCGGCACCAAAACGTGCTCTTTCCTCGAGTACCTTTCTTGTGTGGAATCCTTTTATCTTGCTGCTGCAAGACAGGCAGACCCGAATCGCCCTCACAGACTCTTGGTGGCAGCCACACAAGACTTGGCTTGCTCACCAACTCCAAGAGCACTCCCACTCTTGGAGGAACCAGTACCTCGAAGATTACACCTGAAGGACTAAGTAACTCACTCTCACGATGGATGCACGCAGGCAACACTCACTTGGAGACCTAGAGCTCTTTCTTTCTCAGCAGGTTGCTTTCGGGTTAGAGGCAAAGGTTGGGTAAAGGTTCGAGGTTGAAAACCTCCCCAGGTTCCCTATTTATAGGGTCCCTGGCAGCTAGCCGTTACCCTCATGCCACGTCAGACAAAGAGCCACCAGACCTAACCTATCTGAGACTCAGCTAACGAGCACCTCTGGTAACCTACTAGCCACGGCTGAGCTACCCACCTGAGTCTCAGATGCCAAACTCAGGTGGACTCGGTTGCCTCAGGCAGCACCTGAGCACAACTCTGGCCGGCTCACTACAAGCCTACAACTGACCAGAGAGCAATGACCTCGCCACAGTCCCTGACCAGCTCGCTTAGACCCTTGGCACTGGTTCCAAGCTTCTTCACCGAAGATGACTGCCCTTGTAGACGCACAGCGAACCCTTGGTCCTGATCCACCAGCTTCCTAGCTCCTCCAGGACTTATCAAGCTTGCATTCACGGCCCTTGAACTCCATCAAGCAACCATCACCTCGCTTGCCCTCGAGCACAGCCTCGGCTTCCTCGCAACTGTGCCTCAGGAACCTAGCTCAGCTGGTCCTTCTGACCTTCCCAGTTCCTTGCTCTTTTTAGGGCTCATCATCAACAGTTGTCTCACTTCAGCTTTCACCTGTCCATCTAGTCCCTGTTCACACTCATTGCAAAACATTAGACACAGGTGAGGATTGCCAATAACCATCAAAACCAAACTCTGAGGCAAGATAGCCATCCTCCCAAGCTCCATGGGAGTGGATGCACTTTCAATCTCCCCCTTTTTGGTGGTTAGTGGCAACCCCTTTAAAACATTCATTTAGATAAAAAGAGTATTGCATTTAACCTTGTTTGACATCAACTCCCCCTTAAGATGTGCACAAGTGAGATTTTGCATTTGAATACAAGTGTGCAGATCAGATTTAAACATTTGAGAGTTGATGCAAGCACAGGTTCTCACAACATAACTGAGAATATAAGCACAGCGGAATAGCAGGTATGTTGGAGAGGTACTCAGCAAATAAGATAATAGAAAGGATTACATGCTTGAGTACAAATTTCAAATATCAGAGCGTCATGAATATATCAAATATAGAGCATGTATTAGAGCTAAAGAGAGTAATATCATGTATCAGAGCAGATCAGAGCAGATGTGATAAAGAGATCAATGCATTTCAATATATTGGAGCAATAACAGTCAATACAATACAAAAACGAGGTGTTCAAGACTGATAAACGAGAAACGAGGTGTTCAAGACTGATAAACGAGGTGTTCAAGACTGATAAAACCATTTTGCTGATAAAACCATTTTGCAGAACATAGAATGCCTTGACACACATGCAGTCTAGTCTACCCCCTTACATACTGCTCCCCCTGAATGTAATACTCTCCCCTTTAAGCTATTCTCTCCCTACTCTCTCCCCCTTTGCCACTAAGCACTAAAAAGAGATAGGAAGAAGAGAAAAAAAAATCCTTAGGGAGCTGGCTTTGGTTGCAGGAGGGATAGGATCTGATCAAATTTACTGTTGACTGAGGCCTTGAGATCTGCCATCTCACTCTTGAGTTCAGATTTCAGCTAAGCCATTTCGTGTTGCAGTTCATCTTGTCTCCTCTTGATGGCAGAGATCTGTACTGGCACAACCCGTTTAATGAAAGCATCAATAGCTGTGGGATTGTCTAGACGTTGAACCAAAGGAAGACTGTCTGATGAAAGGTTCACAGAGACCGATGCTTGTCGCTCAGCAGGAGGAGATGATTCTCTAGCTGAGTCTCGGGTGGGAGACACCTGAGGCTCAGGTAGGAGTGCTGGGAGATCAGCTGCTTGCTGAGGTGATCTGACTGAGACTCTGGTGGCTTGCTCTGGAGGCTCTGAAAAGCCTGACTGAGATGAGTTGAGGATGTTGTAGAAAAGAACTTCATCTTCATGGTCATCCTTCTGAGGTCTGAATTTGCTGAGATATGTCTTCTTGTCAAAAGAGAAGACTGAAGATGCTAAAGATGTTCTTTGGAGGATCATATGCATTAGATATGAGCCATATCTCATCTTGTCAGTTCTGTTCTTCTGGCACTCATTTATTTCTGAGAATAAGTATCTGGCCACATCAAACTTCTCTTTCTTGGCTATGAGCTCAAGAATTCTCCATACTGGATTGTATATGGCATCAGTTCCTCCACCTTTGGCACAGATGGATATGTTCAAGATCTTCACTATGTGCTTGGGTGTTTTCATCAATCCTTTGAAATTGGAGATATGCTTAGGGACTGCACCCTTAACAGGAGGAGGCACAAAGCCTGTAGGGAAGAACTTCTTCCTTTTCTCATTTGGAACCCAATCTGGCAGGAGACTCTTATCTTCTTCTGAGCCTTTGGATATGCTGATCTTCTGTAGCTTTGACCCTGATGGTAGATTGAACATCTCTGCAAACTCTGGAGCTGTGATGCACAGCAGTTGACCTCTTGTCATCCAGAGCATATAATCTTGATTGTTCTGCTCTACAAAGACTGTTGCATAGAATTCCTTGATAGCTTCAGAATCATAATCTTGGTTTAAACTGCATATCTGATCAAGTTGAACAGCAGTTAAAATCTGCTTCAGATTTCCTAAGCCGTTCTTGGCAAGGTTTTCCCAATCAATTGGCATGCTGTCAACAAAACCTTTCTTCTGCAGCAAGAGATGATAGCTTGATTGCTGCTGATCATTCCAAAACCTTGGATCAGTGCAATGTCTTCTTTTCAGATTTCCTTCACTGTCAAAATATGGATTTGTGGTTCTCATGGCAGTGTAGTTTGATGTGCTTCTTGAATCCAGGTTCATGGAGGCTAAACTGGTATCTGCCTTTGGTAGCTTCTTGAAAGCAGTTGCAGATATGAATTTCATCATTGATGTGTCAGATCGTGCAACTTTTGAGAATATAGCTGAGTATTTGTCTTCCAATGACTCATCTGACTCTTCTAACTGAGTCTCAGCTGGGATATCTTCAGAGTCAGATGCAGAGGGGGATGAGTCTGATTCTTCTGCGGACTCTTTCCTTCCACTGCTCTCTTCTTCTTCTTGGTATTCTTCATCTGATTCAGACAGCTTTTGCTTCTTCTTGCGAGGAGATGGAGGATGAGGATCACTTGGACTTGAGTAGGAGTCATCTGAGTCTTCTGACTGAGCCTCAGTTGACTGTGCCTGAGACTCAGTTGGCATCCTATGAACTGACTCAGGTGCTGGAGAAGATACTGCTTTTTCTTGCTCTTCAAGTCTTGTTTCTTCTTGAGCTGGTTCTAAGTCTGATAGAGACTGAAACACAGAACCCATGCTCACTGATACTCCAACTGATGGATCTGCTTGTGGCTCAGTTGGATTTTCATGTGCTTTAGTTGACTTCTCTTCAAAAGATGATCTTAGCTTATCCATAGATTCCTCCATAGTCTGATCAAGTTCTTTTTCTCTTGAATCAAGCTCAGCCAAAATGTCTTCAATTGATTCTATGGCAGCTTTCTGCTGAGGTTCCACTTCAGTGAGGACTAATTCTAGTCCAGCTGATGCAGCTGCCTGAGACTCGGCTGGCTTACTTAGCTGAGGCAGTGAACCACTGGCTTGTTGAAGGGGCACTGCATCAAGTGCTTGAGAACAGGATATGTAAAATATCCTTGAGTTTGTTTCAGCAATCTCATTTTGTAGATGCTTCTTACGAGCTTCATCAGCACAAGAGTTTAACTCCAACATGAGATTCTCTATTCTCCGTTGAAGAATGATATCTGAGAACCTTGTCCAGAGAGGCTTATAATCTTCTGAGAGTTGAGGGAAGAGACGATCAATTTGTTTGATCAGGTCTGCTTTCTCTTGTCCAGAGGCTTTTCCTTCTTGCTTCAGCAGCTTTTTGAGTTCTTCATGGATTGCCTTGTCCTTCAGCTGAGTTTCTCTTTGGAGTTTCACACTCTTTGGAACATCTGGTGATTCAAAGATTTGCTTTGCAAGGGCATCTATTCTTTCCTTCATTTGAGGCCTTTCCTCATCTGTGGCATTAGGCAACTTATCAGTTAGGTCTTGCCATTTTTTTATAAGTTTGCTGTGTTCCTGTCTTTTAAGAGCTTCTACTCTCCATTCAGCTTCTTCCTCTTCTTGGAGTTGCTTCTTTGTTTTCTTCTTGACTACCACAGCTTCTGATCTTGGCTTCTTTGGCACTTTGCTCAGGGATAAATCTGTTGGCTTGCCTGCAGCCCTTGTCCTTTTGAGTGTATCAACTACTGGAGCCTTCTTGACTTTGATAGCTGCCTCTTTCTCAGCAGCCTTCTTGGCTCTTTCTTCAGCTCTTTTCTTCTTTGCTTCCTCAGCCTGGGCTTTCTTTCCAGCTGCTTTTGCTTTCCTTTCTTGCTTCAATTGTTCTTCCTTGCTAGCTTTCTGAGCTTCTAATTCTCTCATTCTTTGAGCTGACTGAGCTGCAGCTATGTCCATCTGACGCTTCTCCTCTTGTAGCTCTTAGAGCCTAGCTTCTCTTTTGGCTAGCTCAGAGGGTGACATAGGCGCTTTTACTGATTTTTGAGCAGCTTCTTCTGCATCCAATTTCTTTCCAAGACTTTTAGCCTGCTCTGCCTCCCACGCTGACTGCTGCTTCTGTCTTAGGAGCTGGGTTCTCAGACCAATGGGTAGATCATCAGTTATATCCTCAGGCACATTCCTTGATTCAGACATCTGCATAGGTGAGATAGGATAAAGAATAGATAAGAGATAATCCTATTGCAGAGAAAACAGGAATATTTGGCCATTTTTGGATGTTTTTAGGAGAGTTTCACAAGTCATCTCATGCTCCCTGACTTAGCTACCTGACACTCAGGTGAGATAAATTGTGTAACTCAGGTGGAGTAGCAGAGCAACCTAGGTTTATCAAATCTTGCTGAAATTTGAAAATTCTGGACAATGAGTAGCAAGAAATCGTTCTAGAGGTTAAAGATACATCATCTCTTTCTAATTCCACAACTAAAAGCTACTCGAGAGCTTGGGATTCGCATTAAGGCGGAAACCACCCTAGTTCCGTGAAGAACAGCTCGAGGAGACTTACGTTTGGAATTTTGATTGGAGATGAAGGCGCCAAAACAATCAGGAGAGCTTTGGGAAGCTTCGGAGAGAGCGAAGATCGTCGGAGAAGTGCACGATCGTTGAGAATCAGATGGCGGCGATGGGCGCAAGGGCACTGAGACTCTGAAGAGGGTTTAGCGCGAACCGTTACAGAGGTGGGTTTTTATATCCCGAGTGGCCCTGTGGCACCTGAGGGTCAGCTAGATTGCTACCTGAGACTCAGGTAGGAAAGAAAAATTGAGCTGAGCTCCAGACTTAGGAATTTTCTCCGGAATTTTTGAATGTGTTCAGCTGAGACTCATGTGGAAGACTCAGCTGACAAGGTTTTCAATAGGATTACCAGAGAGAGCTTAAGGATAAGAGATGAAAGCAATAGAGAGAATTTCTTTTCAAACACAGCTTGCCAAACAATCAATCAATACAAAGCTAAAGCTGTGTTGAATTGAAATAGATGGTGAGATCCAACTTATCTATCCCAATGGTGAATCCATGAGTTCAATAAGATGCAAAACCAGCATGGTATCTATAAGACCTTAACCCACCTGAGGTACAACCGAGACTCAGGTGGCTGACTCATGTAGAATGCAGAGAATGAAAAACCAGAAATGCAATCATGTGTACACGTGTATCATCATTTCCTCACTGCACATTCGAGATATCCATGATATTTAGCTCATGCCTGAGGGTACAGAACCTATTCTCATCTAAAGGCTTGGTGAAAATATCAGCTAGCTGAGCTTCGGTTCTAACATGGCACAGTTGGATATCTTTCTTTTCTACACGATCTCTTAGGAAGTGGTGTCTCACTTCTATGTGTTTGGATCTGTGGTGTTGGACTGGGTTGTTGGCTAACTTGATTGCACTTTCATTGTCACAGAAGAGGGGTACTTGAGACATAGATATATTAAAATCCTTCAAGGTCTGCCTCATCCATAACAATTGAGCACAACACCCACCAGCTGCTATGTATTCTGCTTCTGCTGTGGATAGGGCTACTGAATTTTGTTTCTTGGAACTCCAGGATACAAGGGAACGCCCTAGAAATTGGCAGGTACCTGAGGTGCTTTTTCGGTCAACCTTACACCCGGCATAATCACTATCTGAATAGCCTACAAGCTCAAATGGTGCACCCTTAGGATACCATAGACCAAACCCAGAGGTATGAATCAAATATCTCAGTATTCTACGAACAGCAGTGCGATGAATGTCCTTAGGATCAGCTTGAAAACGTGCACACATGCAAACACTCAACATTATATCAGGTCTAGATGCACACAAATACAACAAAGAACCTATCATAGACCTATACTCCTTCTGATCAGTGGACTTACCTTGTTGGTTTAGATCAAGATGAGCATTTGTTTGCATGGGAGTAGATATTGACTTAGCTTTGTCCATGTCAAACTTCTTGAGGATGTCCTTGGCAAACTTCTCTTGAGAGATGAAAGTTCCCTGCTTGAGTTGTCTGATTTGCAGCCCTAGGAAGAACTTCAGCTCTCCTACCATGGACATCTCAAACCTTTTTATCATCATCTTGCTGAACTCATCACTTAGCACACGGTTAGTACTTCCAAATATTATGTCATCGACATATATTTGGCATACGAATAAGTCCTTGCCTTTAACTTTAGTAAAGAGTGTAGTATCAACAAGCCCAATTTTGAAACCATTATGTATAAGAAACTCCTTTAGGGTATCATACCAAGCACGAGGGGCTTGTTTGAGACCATATAAAGCTTTGTGGAGAACATATACATGATGGGGTCTTTTTGGATCTTCAAAACCAGGGGGCTGTTCTACATACACAAGTTCAGCAAGCTTACCTTGGAGGAAGGCACTCTTGACATCCATTTGATAAAGCTTGATGTTGTGATGATTTGCATAAGCTAAAAGTATCCTGATAGCTTCAAGTCGAGCTACAGGTGCAAAGGTCTCACCAAAATCCAAGCCTTCTATTTGAGTGTAGCCTTGAGCAACCAATCTTGTCTTGTTCCTCACCACTTGGCCTGTAGAATCTTGCTTGTTGCGAAAGACCCACTTTGTTCCTATAACATTGTGATCCTTGGGTCTTTCAACAAGTGACCAGACTTCATTTCTCTCAAATTGGTTCAGCTCTTCATGCATAGCATTGATCCAATCTGAGTCAGACAGAGCTTCACCTACATTTTTAGGCTCAAAGGTGGAAACAAAAGAGTAGTGAGCACAAAAGTTAGCAATACGAGAACGAGTAGTCACTCCCCTATTAATGGCACCAATGATTTGGTCTACAGGGTGATCCTTCTGCAGCCTGCTGATCACAGGGGGTTCTGAGTCAGCCGCCTGAGTCACAGCTGGAAGTGGGTCAGCTGGGTGTATCTGTGACTCAGTTGGCTCTTCCTGAGACTCAGCTGGGTGCATGGAGGCTTCTGAGTCCAATAGATCATTAGCTGGGTTGTACTCGAACTCAATGCCATTGACTTCATCCTGCTCATCAGCTGGGTCAGGTAGATTTGTAACTCCAGATGAAGCTTGCTCCTCAACTTGGGGCCTGACTTCACCTGTTGACTTGTGAAGTATATCTACCTTCCCTGAAATATCATTAGCAACTTGCCCATCTTGTGAGCCGTTAGATTCATCGAATGTCACATCTACAGCTTCTTCAACAACCTTGGTGTTGGTGTTAAAGACTCTGTAGGTGTGAGATTCTGAGCTATATCCAACAAATATTCCTTCATCAGATTTGGATTCAAATTTAGAGAGACGTTTGCCTTTCTTCAAAATATAGCACTTACAACCAAATACTCTGAAGTAGGAGACGTTTGGCTTCTTGTTGGTCAGCAGCTCATAAGGTGTCTTCTTTAGGAGTGGGTGAAGATATAGTCTATTGATGTTGTGGCAGGCAGTATTCACAGCTTCAGCCCAAAACCTTGCTGGTGTTTTGTACTCACTCAGCAGTGTTCTTGCCATCTCTATCAGGGTCCTGTTCTTCCTCTCCACCACTCCATTCTGTTGAGGTGCATAGGGACCAGAGAACTCATGCTTAATCTCATGCTTGTCCATGAAGGCTTCAACTCTTGAGTTCTTGAATTCTGTCCCATTGTCACTTCTCACTGCCTTCAAGTTGATGTTCCATTCATTTTGAACTCTGACAATGAGGTGCTTGAACCTTTTGTACACCTGTGACTTGTCCTTCAAGAAAAATACCCAAGTGAAACGTGACAAGTCATCTACAACAACAAAACCATACTTGTTACCTCCAATGCTCTCATAAGTAGTTGGACCGAACAAATCAATGTGTATGAGATCGAATGGAGAAGTAGTGGTCATGATGTTCTTGGGTGGATGAGGGCTTCCAACTTGCTTTCCAGCCTGACAAGCACAGCATGGCTTGTCTTTGTTGAATTGGATCTGCTTCAGGCCTAGGACATGTTCTTCTTTACTGAGTTTGTTAAGCAGCCTCATCCCCACATGTCCTAGCCTCCTGTGCCACAGCCAGCCTAACTGAGCTTTGACTATAAGGCAACATGGCACAGCTGCTTCTTGATCCTGAAAATCTACAAGATATAGCTTATCTACTCGATAGCCTTTGAAAACTTGTGAGTCATCTGTTAGTTTCTGGACATAGACCTCTTTAGGATAAAATGTGACTTTCATTCCAGCATCACATAATTGAGAAACAGATAAAAGATCATATGAAATAGACTCAACAAGCATTACTTCAGTAAGAGAATGTTCCTGAGATATAGCAATTTTACCACAACCCAATACCTTGCCTCTTGAATCATCAGCATAGTTGACATACTTGCAAGGAAGGTTATCTTTTCTTATCTCAGAGAACTGCTCTTTGCCTCCAGTCATGTGCTGTGTGCAGCCACTATCCATGACCCATTTTGTTCCACTGGAGGCAGAGCCCTGCACGATTAGTTTTGAGACTTAGGAACCCAAATAGCTTTGGTTCCCAAGTTAGCAGGTCTCTTACTGTAAGCATCAATAGCAGGAATAAGATTAACATTAGGGTTCTTAGCAGCTATGGCTTTAGAAAGCTTAGAGAACCTCTGAATCTTTCTCAGATTCTTATCTCCTGCAAACTCAGATGGAAGGGTTAGCAAATTTGCATTGCACCTGAGTGAGCTACCTGAGTTACAGGTGGCTTTCCCTGACTTCGGTACCCAACCGAGTGAGTCACCTGAGACACAGGTGACTACTGACTTTGGTACCCAAATGCTTGGTACCTTCTTGTACCTGCTCCAGGGTCCAACATATATTGCCTCAGGTTTGCCCTTTTTCCCTGTCTTAAGCACATAGCTTGGATTAGAGGGAATTTTCACATAACCACCTGTCTTTCGATGGTTTCCTGCAAGAGAGTTAGTATCATATTTCCCTTTCTGAGGAACAAAGTGATTCTGCAAGTATTTCTTGTTAGTAGCAGAGGAAATATATGATGACTTGTTCTTTTTAAGTGCAGGCGTGAAACCAAGTCCCCTTGTACCATTATTCTTTAGTACTAAGGTGGACTGGAGCCTAGCAAAGTTCTGCATGCCTATGTTAGCACTGCATAGGCCTATTCTCATGAGCCTTTTTAGCTCTTCATGCTCCTCCTTGAGCTCATTGTACTTTGCTGCATCAACAGAGTTAGTAGCAGTTGAAGTGCTTGATTCACTGGGTGAATCTACAACAAACACTGTACTAGAAGTAATAGCATTGATGCGAGATGCACAGTTTAAACAGGTTTCTATAACTGTAGGAGGATTTGCATCAGGTGTAACAGCAGTGCAAGATGAGTGAGTTTCTTTGAGTTTATCATGCTCAGAGATTAGGAGCTCATGTGATAGCTTAAGTTTGTTTTGAGCTTCCTGCAATAAGTAAACCTCCTCATCAAGATCTACCTTAGCATCTTGTGCATTATCAAGGGACACCTGCATGTCAGTTAGTTTGTCCCTGAGAGAGATGTTTTCTTTTCTCTCTTTCCGAAGGAGCTTTTCTGTCCTGTCAAGAATATCCATTAGTTGAGCATAATCAGGGAAGTCATCCTCAGTCATTACCTTGCTGCCTTTAGCCATAAGGCATAGGGCTGGAGTCTCAGCATATGCAGGATCTGCATCCTTGTCGAAGAGAGAGTCTGACTTGGGTGCGCAGCTGAGTGACCTAACTGAGTCTTCTCCTGGCTCAGTAGGGCTGCTGAGTGATCCACCTGAGACACAGATGGCTAACCCAGCAAGCTCAGTTTCTTCCTCTGACTCCTCCTCTGACTCTGAGTCATCTGAGACCCAGGCTTGTCCCACATAAGCTCTGGCAGCAGAGGTCTTCTTCTTTCTGAAGATGGGAGGCTTCCCTTCTTTGTACTTCTTCTTGACAATGATCTCCTTCTTCTTGTACTTGCCATCCTCTTGTCTCTTGCTCTTTTTGGGACAATCAGCAATGAAATGTCCTGAGTCACCACACTCAAAACACTTCTTGTCACTGAGTTGCTTCTTCCCTTTGAATCTATCAGCTGAGCCTGAGAACTTCTTCCTTCGATAGAACTTTCTGAAGTTCCGAGTAAGCATGGCAAGCTCATTCTCCTCATCAGTGGACATCTCTTCATCTGGATCTTCTTCTTCATCACTTGAGTCCCTGTGAGTGGCCACTGCCTTGAGGGCTATCTCCTTGTTCTTCCCAGAGGTGATAGCATGCTTCTTGGAGTGATTTAGCTCCATCTCATGAGTGAGCATTCTACCAAGGACATCTGTGGGCTTTAATCTGTCAAAGCCATCCTTTTCTTTCATCATCAGACGCAGAGTGTGATAAGGCTTGGGAAGCACAAAGAGGAACTTCTTGATCACATCTCCATCTTCCACTCTGTTGGACCCAAGGGCTTTCAGCTGGTTAGTGATCATGGTAAGTCTTGTGAAGATGGAATTGATGTCCTCTCCAGGTTGGTAATGGAAGTTGTCAAGTTCATGCTCCAGCACATCTTTCTTGGACCTCTTCAACGTGTCACTACCTTCATAGATAGCCTGAAGTGTGAACCATATATCTCTGGCTTCCTCAAAGGTGCAGACACGGTTGAAGTCATGCTCTTGCAGTCCCATATAGATAGCATTGGCAGCTCTAGCATTGTTCTTGATGCTGATCTTCTCTTGATCAGTGGGATTGCTCTCATCAATCACATCAAGACCTGTTGTGACAATCTTCCATACATCTGGGTCAAGTGCAGTAAGATGCATTTGCATCTTCCGCTTCCAAAAGGCATAATTAGTACCATCAAACATAGGAACTCTACCCTCATAGTTCGACATCCTTTAGACTCTGGCTGTTAAGCCAATTATGAGCAACGAGGCTCTGATACCACTTGAAAGGGATCTCAGGAGTCGACTAGAGGGGGGGTGAATAGGTCGGCTCTAGAAATTAAAATGCCTAATGGGTTTCTCTTCTGGAGATAGGTCAATCCTAGAGAAAATATATGCAACTGATGCAGGTAACTGAGACTCAGCAAGATATATCAGATAAACACCAGTCACTCAGATAGTAAACTCAGCTGATGTAGAGCAAGTTATATTCAGAGCTAACTGAGTCTCAGGTGTGAGAGTCAGGTGAGTGCATCAGATGACGTAAACAGGAAAGGTACTAGCTTTAGCAGGAGCTAACTGAGTCTCAGGTGAGGAAACTCAGTTAGTGTGCAACAAATAAAGGTGCTCTAGTGATCTAAGCATACATAGATATCAGAATAAGTAAGAGCAGATCACAAGACAGAAAGTAAAGCACACAATGATTTGTTTTACCAAAGTTCCTACTTCTTGCGAAGCAGTACGTCTCCGTTGAGGAAGCTGTTCTCACAGCCGGCACCAAAACGTGCTCTTTCCTCGAGTACCTTTCTTGTGTGGAATCCTTTTATCTTGCTGCTGCAAGACAGGCAGACCCGAATCGCCCTCACAGACTCTTGGTGGCAGCCACACAAGACTTGGCTTGCTCACCAACTCCAAGAGCACTCCCACTCTTGGAGGAACCAGTACCTCGAAGATTACACCTGAAGGACTAAGTAACTCACTCTCACGATGGATGCACGCAGGCAACACTCACTTGGAGACCTAGAGCTCTTTCTTTCTCAGCAGGTTGCTTTCGGGTTAGAGGCAAAGGTTGGGTAAAGGTTCGAGGTTGAAAACCTCCCCAGGTTCCCTATTTATAGGGTCCCTGGCAGCTAGCCGTTACCCTCATGCCACGTCAGACAAAGAGCCACCAGACCTAACCTATCTGAGACTCAGCTAACGAGCACCTCTGGTAACCTACTAGCCACGGCTGAGCTACCCACCTGAGTCTCAGATGCCAAAACTCAGGTGGACTCGGTTGCCTCAGGCAGCACCTGAGCACAACTCTGGCCGGCTCACTACAAGCCTACAACTGACCAGAGAGCAATGACCTCGCCACAGTCCCTGACCAGCTCGCTTAGACCCTTGGCACTGGTTCCAAGCTTCTTCACCGAAGATGACTGCCCTTGTAGACGCACAGCGAACCCTTGGTCCTGATCCACCAGCTTCCTAGCTCCTCCAGGACTTATCAAGCTTGCATTCACGGCCCTTGAACTCCATCAAGCAACCATCACCTCGCTTGCCCTCGAGCACAGCCTCGGCTTCCTCGCAACTGTGCCTCAGGAACCTAGCTCAGCTGGTCCTTCTGACCTTCCCAGTTCCTTGCTCTTTTTAGGGCTCATCATCAACAGTTGTCTCACTTCAGCTTTCACCTGTCCATCTAGTCCCTGTTCACACTCATTGCAAAACATTAGACACAGGTGAGGATTGCCAATAACCATCAAAACCAAACTCTGAGGCAAGATAGCCATCCTCCCAAGCTCCATGGGAGTGGATGCACTTTCAGCATCGTTTGTTAGGAGAGATGTATAGCGCCTTGTGTGGATTTTTTATGTTGTTATCGGCGCGTTGAGTGTACATTGTACTCAGATTCGTTGTGACGAGTATCTACCCCCCAACCATAAAAACTAGTGTCCGAGACGTTGTCGAGGGCGATCATATCTTTCTGAGGGCGTGGCCCAAAAATTATTTCGACGTGGCGATGGAGATGTTGCTCACGTGGCGGTGAGGGGATTCTCTATGCCACGGTGGAGCTAAAGTTGTCCCGACACAGTGACAGAGACGTTGCTCACGTGGCGGTGAGGGGATTCTCTATGCCACGTCGGAGCGTGCTCTACGCCATGGTGGAGCTAAGGTTGTCCCGACACAGCGATGGAGATATTGCTTACGTGGCGGTGAGGGGATTCTCTACGCCGCGTCGGAGCGTGCTCTACGCCACGGTGGAGCTAAGGTTGTCCCGACACGGCGACGGAGACGTTGCTCACGTGGCGGTGAGGCGATTCTCTATGCCGCGTCAGAGCGTGCTCTACGCCATGGTGGAGCAAAGGTTGTCCCAACACGGCGACGGAGACGTTGCTCATGTGGTGGTGAGAGGATTCTCTACGCCGCGTCGGAGCGTGCTCTACGCCACGGTGGAGATAAGGTTGTCCCGACATGGTGACGGAGACGTTGCTCACGTGGCAGTGAGGGGATTCACTACACCGCGTCGGAGCGTGCTCTACACCCCGGTGGAGCCAAAGTTGTCCCGACACGGTGATGGAGACGTTGCTCACGTGGCGGTGAGGGGATTCTCTAGACCATGGTGGAGCGTGCTCTACGTCACGGTGGTGATAAAGTTGTCCCGACACGGCGACGGAGACGTTGCTCACGTGGCTATGAGGGGACTCTCTACACTGTGTCGGAGTGTGCTCTACACTACGGTGGAGCATTGCCTTGCTTCCTCACGACGGAGGGATAATCGTTATCATCCTCGTTGGACCGGCCACGGGCCAGCTGCTATTCTTCATTTATGCAGATAACACTGCGGCTCGCAGGCCCGTTACATAGTTGTGACAGAGGTAGTCGCAGTAGCCCAGGGCGATGCCCTTTATAAAAGATGGTGCTAACCGGCGTAGCAGCTTGCTAATAAAACTAGAAATGAAATACATGAGGGCAAGGAGAAAAACGCAGGGGCCGACTTGGCATTCCATGACAATGCTTCCACACGTGAGCTACACATAGTACTTGCAGAGGTTGTCGGCATTCCAGCTATGCTTCAACTCTGCTCCGTCAAGGGTTTTTAAACAGAATGACGATGGGCGCATGACGCAGATAACTTCGTATGGTCCCTCCCACTTTGAGCTTAGCTTTCCATCAGCTTCGGGGTTGGCCTTCTTCTTAAGCACAAGGTCACCTACTTGGATGGGCCGCGGGCGAACGGTCTTGTTGTAAGCCTTCGCCATCGAGGCTTGATATCATTCGATGTTGAATGTGGCTTCTTGCCTTACGCGTCAAGGCCATCCAGTGATGCTTGACGGGCTTCATGCTCCAGCGGTGATGTACTGCGGAGTGACCCTAGCCTGACTTCTTCGGGGATTACTGCCTCCTCCCCAAACAGGAGCTTAAAGGGGGTGAAGCCGGTTGCGCGGCTTGCCGTCGAATGGGTGGACCATAGCACGCTGGGGAGCTCATCTGCCCAACCCCCCTTGGGTATGTTGAAGAGGTGTGTTCGAAGGCCGGAGAGCACAATACCATTAGCACGTTCCACCGCGCTATTCACCTTCGGATTTGTGACTGACACGAAGCACAATTTAATGCCAAGACCAATGCAGAACTTACGGAATGGGGCTGCGTCGAACTGAGTGCCATTGTCGACAGTCAGCTCACGTGGCACTCCGAAGCGGTAGATGAGGTTCTTCCAAACATACTTTTGAACAGCGAGCGACGTTATGCTGGCCAACAGCTCGGCCTCGATCTACTTGGAGAAGTAATCAGCTGCAACGACCACAAATTTGTGGCCATGACTTTTGACCTTGAACGGGCCGACGAGGTCAACCCCCAATGCGCGAGTGACCACAAGGGGGGAATCGGTTGCAAGTCATGGGCAGGGAGATTTGTTCCCCGACCCATCCACTGGCATGCCGGGCATGTCTTGACAAGGTTCTGTGCATCACGAAGGGCGGTTGGTCAATAGAAGCCTTGGCGAAAGGCCTTGGATACAAGGGCGCGCAGCGCGAGGTGGGAGCCGCACAACCTCTGGTGGATTTCTCGCACGAGATCGGCTCCTTCTTCTTTGGAGACGCACCGAAGGTACAGCGTGCACACCCCATGCTTATAAAGGACTTCTTGGTGAATAATGAAGCCCCTGGCCTGGCTCTTCAGTCTCTGTGCCTCGACAGGGTCGTCGGGCTCTGTTTCATCTGTGAGGTAACGGAGGATTGGCGTCCTCCATTCTTACTCTTCAATGTGGTGCACCTCCAGGAGGTCCTTTGTTGCTGGCGCCGTGATGACCTCATAAAAGACGCCTGGTGGGACCTCAGCTCGTGTGCTTGCAGCACGCGCCAGATCGTCGGCGTAGGCATTCTCTGAGCGCAGGATGCTGCGCATGGTGATGCCGACAAAGTGCTTCTCGGTGGCTCGTGCAAGAGCGAGGTACTTGATCATCTCGAGGTCCCTGGCCTGATAACTTTTGTCCACGTGCCCTGCTATAAGCTGGAAGTTGCTCTTGACCATCACCCTCCGCGCTCCTGAGGCCCGTGCCTTGCGCAGACCGAGTAACAACGCTTCGTACTCGGTGATGTTGTTAGTGGCCTTGAACTCAAGACGTGCGGAGTACAAGGTGCGTGACCCCTCAGGCAATTCTAGGACAGCCCCTGCGCTGGTACGTCGGAGCACCAAGAGCCATCCACGTATACTGTCCACAGCAAGTCTGCATGGTCTTGGTTGACAGGATATTCTGATGGGACCCATTCCGCCACAAAGTCAGCCAGCACCTGCGACTTGATCGCCATCCTGGGGAGAAAGTCGATGACGAATGGGGCGAGCTCGGCCGTCCACCTGCCGATGCGTCCGGAGGCCTCTTTGTTGCGGAACATCTCTCCGAGGGGGAAGGAGGATTGCACCCGAATAGAGTGAGCAAGAAAGTAGTGCTGCAGTTTGCGGGACACCATCAACAACGCGTATACGAGCTTTTCTAGCTCAGTATACCGTGCCCTGGCACCTTGAAGTGCTTCTAAAACATAGTATACTAGGTGCTGGATCGTGTTTTCTTCTTTGGCCAAGACGGTGCTCACCACGGCCGGGGTAGCTGCCAGATACAACAACAGGCACTCCCCTTGGGCAGGGCTTTGCAACAGCGGTGGCGAGGTGAGGTACCTCTTCAGGTCATCTAGGGCTGCTTGGCTATCCACCGTCCACTCGAAGTTGGTAGACCCCCGCAGAGCTTTGAAGAAAGGAAGACCCTTCTCGGCAGATCTGGAGACAAACCTCCCGAGCGCCGTGAGGCCTCCGGTAAGCTTTTGTACTTGACATTCTCAGGTGGGCGCATATCGAGGATGGCTTTGATTTTTGAAGAGTTAGCTTCGATTCCCC
Source organism: Stipa capillata (assembly GCA_019208055.1). NCBI lineage: Eukaryota > Viridiplantae > Streptophyta > Magnoliopsida > Poales > Poaceae > Stipa > Stipa capillata. Next base: position 28,060 of record JAGXJF010000887.1, read on the forward strand.
TTCTCGACACGAGGAAGCCAAGCAACTTGCCTGCTTGAACACAGAACACACATTTTTCTGAATTGAGCTTCATGCCGGCTCAACGGAGGTTGTCGAACGTCCCCTGTAAGTCCGCTGCGTGGATGGCGGCTATCATGCTTTTGACAATGATGTCATCAACGTAGGCCTCGATGTTGCACCCGATTTGGCTGAAGAGGTCCTTGTGCACAAGCCTGGAGAAAGTAGCTCCGGCATTCTTCAACCCAAACGCCATCCGGATATAACAAAATGTCCTGGAAGGCGTGATGAAGCTGGTCTTTTCCTCGTCTTCCCATGCCATCCACACCTGGTGATATCCTGAGTAGGAATCGAGGAAGCTCATGAGTTCACACCCGGAGGTGGCATCAATGAGTTGATCGATCCGTGGCAGCGGGAAGTTGTCCTTCGAGCATGGGCGGTTGAGATTGGTGTAGTCCACGCACATGCGCCACTTGACGTTGGCCTTCTCGACTAGGATAGGATTGGCAAGCCATTCGGGATGCATGACCTCGCGGATGACTCCTGCCTTGTGGAGCTTGTCAACCTGCTCTCGCACCACGATCTGATGCTCCACCAACATCTTTCGCAGCTTCTGCTTGACAGGACGCGCATCGGGGTTGACGAGCAATTTGTGCTCAATGATCTCTCGGGGAACGCCGGGGAGGTCCTCGTGCTCCCATGCGAACATGTCTCCATTGGTTCGCAACGTGCTGAGGATGGCCTCCTCATTGATCGGGTCAAGGTTGACCCCGACGAGCACCGCCTTGGCCAGATCACCCTCTGAGAGTAGCATGGCACGCGTCTCGCCATCGGGTTTAGGTTTTGGCACCCACCACCCTGATGTTGGTGGGTCGGGAGCCCCTTGCGTAGCCTTGTCACCTTCTGACTGGATGGTATGGACATACTAGATGGTCGCTTGGATGTTGCTGTCGATCTTACGGGACACGTCCTGGTTGCCCCGCACCGTGATGACCCCTGAGGAGGCTAGGATTTTCATGCAGAGAAAGGCGTGGTGTGGAACCGTACCAAATTTGTTCAGCGTGACTCGGCCAAGGATGATGTTGTATTGGTAGGGGACGTCGACAACGTCGAAGACAATGCTCTCCCTACGGATGCAATCGCCGGCTCCAAATTCTACCGGAAGCTCAATCTTGCCGAGAGCCAGGACTGGCTCGCCCCCAAAGCCCAGGAGTGGTACCCCCGCGGGGGTGAGACACATGTGGGGGATTCCCATCTCGACGAGTGTAGACGCGAAAAGGATGTCCGCCGAGCTACCTCCATCAATGAAGACGCGGTGCACCTCGCAGCTGTTCATGACCACCGAGATGACGAGAGTGTCATGGTGGGGAAAAATGATTCTGGCGGCGTCCGCTGGGCCGAAGGTCACAGTGGCGTTGACCCACGCGGGTAGCTCAGTGGGCGGAAAGGAACCGATGTGGTTGACTTGATGGGTGTAGGCCCGGCGTTGCCGCTTGGATAAGTAGGTGTGAGCATTGCCTCCGGTGATGGCGTGCATGATTCGTTGGGGGCCGATGGCTTGCACTGCTTCTCCGCCACGTGGCGGTAGCGGCGCGGTGGCGGTAGCCGTAAGGCAGGAACCCCTTGCTTCCGAGCTCGGCCGGCCGGCTCAGCGATGCCCCTACCGCTGGGGCGTCGTGGCTGCCGGTGCTGCCGGGCCGCGATGAAGACATCGCACTCCGTCGTGGAGTGAGTGCTTACTCGGTGTACTTCACAGAACTTGCCTTGTGGCTTGATACTTCCGCCGCTTCTGTGGTTGCCGTGCCTGGCCTGGCTATTGCTCTCGCAGTTGCGGTGGTCGTCGCGCTTCCAATCTTGGTGATCCAGGCGTGGGTGGTCTCGTCTTTCACTGCTCGCTCGGTTCTGCCCACTGCCTTGTCACTGGTCTTGGCTTTGATAGCGTGGTTGCAGGACGGGAGCCTCGCGCTCCTCCACATGGTGTACCCCTTGTTGGCGTGGCCGACGCTTGTTATGATTCTCCGCATCAGGCGCGAACTGTGCGGCTGAGGCCAAGGCTTCGGCTCTTCTCTGATCTCTCCCTTCCTCGGCATGGGAGTAGGTGTCCATGATGTCATAGAGCTCCCTAATCATTCTTGGCTGCTTCCTGTCGAGCTTGGCTGCTAGGTCCTCATCACGTATTGCACGACGCGCGACTTCACACACGCTTTGGTCGGTGATGTCGCGGACTTGGCATTGGAGGTTTGAGAAGCGTTTGCGGAATGCCTAGAAGCGACTGTGCATCTGCTCGCAAATGTGCTCCCACGAGTACACCGAGCTAGGAGGCAACGTGAGGTACCACGTGCGAGCTAATCCGGTGAGCGTAAGCAGTAGACTTTTTGCCATCACCGCTTTGCCCCCTCCGGCAGCTGATACAACGGGCCTCATACACACGGGTGTACTCTGTGGGGTCTGTCTCACCGTTGTACTTGGGAAGGTCCGCCAGGCGAAACTTGCTTGGCCACGGGTTAGCCGCAAGCCCCGAGCTAAGCGGACTGAGCACGCCCGCATGGTTGACGACCTCCTGCCTTGGCGGGCGAGCGGCCGGTGCGGTGGCCGGAGCTAGGATGTAGGCGTCAGGTGAGGCAGCTAGGTATACGTGTTCTTTGCCCGGCGTCGACCCGGGTCTCGCGCCCCTTGGTCGCTGGTGCCGGCTCCGGCATCGCGGAGGATCATGTGTGCCGTTTGTTGATTTCGTCCGATCTCTTCACGGGGAAGGGGGGGGTTCGGCGCGTGCTTGCACGTTTGCCAAGTCTTGGAGGAGCTCATCGGCTGCTTGGTGATTGCGCCGGATATTCTCCCGTGCTCCCGCTATGGCTTTTTCTTGCGGCCGACGAACAACGTCGGCCCCGCCTTGGGTAGCTGCAAGTTATGCCTGGAGGTCCACAGTTTCTCGGGCTAATGACACCGCGTGGAGGGCCTCGACTTGGGCTGTTTCAAGTTAGACCCGGAGCTGCTCCACCTGCTGGGCTACGGCCACAACCTACTGCCTTAATGCCTCCCTCTCTCGCTTAGCATGAGTGAGGGCCGCAGAGGTGTCTGGACCGGTGGCCTGGGCATTGATGGCAGGGACGATGTCGTTGTTCGTTGTAGGGGTGGCCGCGCGTGTTGTCATCCTCGCGGCGACCTGGGGGGCGACAGCCGTGGTGCTTGGCACCAGATTGGCGATACTTGCGACCTTTCGCTTGGTCCCCTTCTTTGCCTTCGCCCTAGGAGGCATGCCTTCTTCCTTTGCGAAGGAGCATGCGTGTGGTGTTGAAGACCAACACGCGCGTGTTACGATCGTCGGTGATGTCCCCAGGCCTCCTCTCAAAGGCATCTCAGATGACACAACTTCTTGCTCGGTTCCCACAGACGGCGCCAACTGTCGTAGCTACGGGACTAGGCAGTATACTTTAGGCACCCCCGATTGGTTACACTAACCTCCGGGAGTACCAGAGGAGTACGAGCAAGTATGGTGTCCATCGAGGTGAAGCACGCGGGAGCAGGACCGGCGAGACGGAATGTAAAACACTCGTGTCAAGGATAAATGGAAACTCTCGTGTCGGGGCGAAGTGAAAACTCTCGTATTGATTTCAGGAATTACAGTTTATATCTTAAAAATGGGGGGATCTCCATTCTCTACCCCCATGGGGGTATTTATAGGGTTCGGGAGTAGAAAAGGCGAGATTACAATTATGCCCTTCGGACGACCACACACCCTCAAGGGCATTTTGGTCTTTTTACAAAAATCCTTATAGAATATTCAAATACTCTAATATCCTAATACCCGCCACCATGACGACGTGTTGTCTTTAACGTCAAGACAGGGCATCATCCTCGGCGTCTGCGGAGACGTATCGTTTCCATGACATCATCGGCGATACCAGCGGAGCTTGCTGACACCATCAAACACATGTCAACTCAAGGAGGGGGATCTTGACACCGTCGAGGAGAAGCCCGTTGGTTCGGGGTAGCGCGGGAACCCTTCCCCCAACATAATCGAAATGGGAAAGATTTTACCCAAGAATGGCTGCCCCGAAATTTCGCAAGCACTGGGCAAAGTTGCGCAAGAGGTGGATGAGGGTGTCTTGACTCAAAGAGCTTCCAGGAGCACAATTTAGTGAGTCAGCCAAAACAATAAACTCCCGAAGACTCAATACATGGCACACATTAAAGTTATTATTATGATTTAGGTTGTCCCTTTTCACTTCGCTATTTCTTATATGGTGTTTTGTAATGCTAGGCGAACCCTAAGGATGCAAAGTTTCTGAACAAAGAAATTGAGAATTATACATGGATGAAGTTGACATTTGGAGGTTGCTACCAAATAACTCGATCAACCAAAGGTGTTGGATCACAAAGGGTGTTGGATCATCAAATGGTGCAATGAATGATGACGACGACTTCTTGGAGGGCTCTCTAAAACGATGCACATATATCTGTCCTGTAACATCATCAAAGGGTGGAGATGATTATGATGACTTCGTAGAGGGCTCTCTAAAGCAATGCACCTACATCCGTTCTACAACATCATTAGAGGGTGGAGATAGTGATGATGACTTCATGTAGGTGATGAACCAACATGAGCATTATGTATTATGTTAATATGAATTGTAGCTGTTAGTTAAAAATTAGCTATAAAGAATGTCATTTAGGGAACAATAAATAATGAACTTGCGAACTACAAATACAAACAAAAGCCTGACCCTGCCATACATAACAAATACAACGAGATAAAACATTGAAATCAAGCTACTCCTACGTTACAAGTGGAAAAATACAATACAAATGGAGTACGATTAAATTGTCGCCAGGCACTATCGCCACACGTACTAATCCGTAATGTGGTGTGAATGGTAGGAGCCCACTAGATGTAGTTGACAATTATGGTAGTGGTAAGTGCATACCCAATCTTCGTTGGCATAGCAGCACCACGCTACATAGTCACTTCCAATGTCTACCACCACATCTGTCTGCTTGCAGAGCTCCTCGTTTATGTTTTTCTTTGCCACGAGTTGCTCCTCTAGCTTTTGATTCTTCAAGGTGAGATACCCCATATGTGCCCTAATGTGAGAATGGTTTGTTGGGTCAATCCAAGATGTGAAGTTACAATCGCGTGTCTGCAGAAAACAATAGTAGATTAGAATTTGTTGGCCACCTAGATTGACAGAGAAGTATGGAGGAAAACAACTTTCCAAGAAGTGTGTGAAACACCAAAAGCTACCGAAGGATCAAGGATATAGTCTAGAAAAAGGTGAATAGATAAGTTTCAAAAAATAATTCTAATTGCACTATAACAACCCTAGTATGCTAGTGAGAAGATGGAAGCAATATACAACAAAGATAACGGTCAAGAAGATTGCAAACGTGGTGAGATGAAATTTTTTGTCAAAGTTCAGATCCTTGGTGTGATCCAATGCCTCCGATGAGGAAGCTTGATCCAAAGATCAAAGCCAACACCGAATCATGCTCTTTCCTTAAGAGGCTTGCCCTTGCAAAGCCTCCCTCTCTTCTTGGTAGTTCTTTACCTCGTAGTAGGATAACTCCAACCTTCACAAACACTTGGGGCGATTCATAGCTCTAAAATGCTCTCTAAGGACTCCTAACCGTCTTGGAGGTGCCAACCTCCAAGAGTAACAAGAGTAAGTGGAGCTTAAAGAGAATCACTTGCTAAATGCTCAAATAGATCACACCCTTTCTTCTCTTTTCTTTCCTATCAAAGGATCTCTCAAAGATGTGAGGAGGGGAAGAACTCAACAGGCAGGAGCAAAGCAATGGGGAGGAAGAAGAAGTTTGTGGCCAGGGTGGGTCAGGGTATATATATATAGACAATTCACAAAATCTAGTCGTTATGTCACTTTTTGCATTGTCCGGAGGCTCTAGACGAACTCGACCCTGAGGGTCTGAGATTAAAAATAACGGCTAAATTGTGCTGCCCAGAGGGTCAGCCTCACCCCTCGGAGGCTCCGAATGTTTCAGAATGGAGAATTTTCACAGACCCGGATGAAAGGATCGCAGGAGCCGACTGGAGGGGGTGAATAGGAGGCTCGCCAAATTTAAATTAACTACTCAATTTAAACGCGTATAAGCCTTAACAGGTAAAGAGGTTCAGCTAGCTGTGTAACAGACAGACTACTCAGGCAGCAAATGATATGAAGATTAACACGTAGCTGTCACACAGGTAGCTAACACAGGTGACGAGAGGAGCCCATCGGGGTAGGCCCAGCACAGCGAGTCGGCCCAACAGACTCGGTGAGCTCTTTGGAGGCCCACTCGGAGGAAGGCCGAAGAAAGGCCTGCAACAATACAACATCCGGGTGCCATCAAGACGGGCGTTACAACTCATCAAGGCATGCGTTTCGTCCAACATGAAGACTGGCGTTACTCGGACGGTTACATGATGTAAATACCTCAATTAATTTAGGCGGTTACTGTAGCTCAGCTGACTGGCCGAGTCGGCTGATGTACAAGCCTATATAAGGCACCCCATGCAGAGGGGGCTGGGGGCTAGACTCTCGTTCCATAGGCTAACAACTAGCTTCATCTTCAACCTCTTGTACTCTCTTTCACACAAGACTAGTAATACACACAGCAGGAGTAGGATATTACCTCCGCCATTGGAGGGCCTGAACCTGGGTAAAAGTTCTTGTGTGCACCGCCTGAATCTTCCTTACACGCTCCCCCAAAACCTACTACAAATGGATATTGCCGTGAAATCCCCGCGACAGTTGGCGCGCCAGGTAGGGGAGGCGTGCATTGGAGCCACGATCCGGGCGGGATCTTCTCCAACCACTAACAGCAAGCTGATCACCGGCGATGCGCCGTTCATGGCACACCCCGAAGGCTCGGAGTTCATCTTCCGCAGCCTTCATTTCGTGGCCGATGTCTTCGGCCAAGTGCGCCTTCAAGATCCGCATTCCTGCCCCGCGGTGGAAGCGAGGTCAGAGCTCTGGCTCGGATCTCTTTCTGCTCCGGGTAATGACGTGGAGCGCTCCCAGTTCGTCGCCATGGTGGGCGCCGAATCTCTCCTCCCCGTCTTGAATTCCGAATCCGACGGGGACGAGAGCTCGTACAGCCACACCGCCTCGGCAGAGGTGTACGTGGTTGGGCCCGGCGAGACGGACGATGCAGGTACGTCTGCCGCAGCGGCCAGGGTGGCAAACGAACACTTGCTGACGCCCATCGATGGACAGTCGGAGGCCGAGAGGGCCTTAGAGGCCTCTCGGCGAGCCCTTCTTGCTGAACGAGAGCGCCTCGATCAAGAGAGGGCGGCCCTCGAGCAGCGAGAACGGCAACACAATGAGCCCCACGGTTCACGCAGTCGCGCGAACCGGCAAGCTTCTTCCGCTGCCCGGAGGAGTCGGGCCACTCGGGCCCCACTCTTTGGGCGAGAACAGGATGATATCCCTATTTACCAGACACCAGCCCAAAATCTCTTTGCGGCTGCCGCGTTGGCCGATTCACTGCCGCGCCCGGCAGATGGTCCCGCGGCAGAAATCCACCGCCGAGTCGTCACTCTGATGAAGACGGCGGCGGAACAGCAACACGAGGCCGGGTCAGTCAGTAACCGACTGGCCTCCCAAGCAACTCAGAGTCGGCCTTCGGCGGCTCCGAGTCGCCCCATTACCGTTGGCTCGTCGCAGCCGAGTCGGTCCACGAATCGGCCTGACGCTCGCCAGGAGATCAACCGACTCCAGGCGGAGCGGCGACAAGCCGGCTCCCTTCGAGCAAACGATGCCCGTGATGCTCGGGATGACATCGAGGGGCGACGAGCGGCCAGATTGCGGGCCGAGCGACGCGCCGGCGAAGTCAACCAGCCGGGTGGCTCCGCCTCCACCGGTCCGCTTTGCTTTAGCAGGTGGATTCGGTCTGAGCCGTTTTCGGACCGGTTCCGGATCGCCAGCGGCGTTGACAAGTACGATGGCACAGCTAAGCCGGAAACTTGGCTTGCCGACTACTTGGTCACCTGCAACATTGGAGGAGGCAACGAGCGTGTCGCCCTCCGAAGCCTACCCCTGATGCTAGAAGGGTCGGCTCGGGCATGGCTTAACAGCCTGCCCGAAGATAGCATCTATGACTGGAGGGACCTCCAAGAGGCCTTCGTCAAGAACTTTGAGGGCACATATAAGCGCTCTGGGAACGCCCAAGACCTGTGGCTCTGCGTCCAGGAGAAGGGCGAGGCGGTCCGTGATTACATTCAGCGTTGGACTCGGCTGCGCAACTCGATCGAGGACGTCACCGAGACGCAGGCCATTCAGGCCTTTTCCCAGGGAGTCAAATACGAGCTCCTCAAGCACAAGTTGGCTCGGTCTAACATTCAGACCATGGGCCGACTCATGGAAGTCACCAGCAAGTATGCGACGGGTGAGGAGGCAATGCGATACGAGGACAAAGGCAAAGCAAAAGCCGAGTCTTCGAGCCGGAAAGTCCCCGCCGACTCAGGTCGGAAGCGTGCGGACAATCGGCCCCCGAAGCGGAAGGCTGGCGGCGGAGATGGAGTCAGTGGAGCCGACTTGGTCGCGGCCGCTGAACGTGGCCCCCAGCACGGCGACGCTGGCCAAAAGAAAGAGCGCCCTTGGCAACAACGCAAAGCGCCGAAGCTCACCTTCGAGGAAATCCTCGACAGGCCCTGCTCTTTCCACAGCACCGCCAATTATCAGGCGGGGCACTCGACCCGGGAGTGCAGCTTCCTGAAGCGCCTCCAGGAGGAAAAGCAGCCCGAGCCGAAAGACGGCGGAGAGGGAGGCTCTGCCGCAGGCGGCGGCGCTGTGCAGTATCCCCCTCAAAGGGGGGTACTCATGATCTTTCAGGGATCCGACTCCAAAAGGGGTCGGAAGCTGCGCTGTCGTGAAGTCAACACGACGGTGCCGGCTGTCCCTCAATGGTTGGACTGGTCCGAGGTGCCAGTCGCCTTCAGTCGATTCGATCACCCGGACCGAGTCCATCACCCAGGCAAGCATCCCTTGGTGGTGGATCCATAAGTCGGTGGGTTCAAACTCCGCAAAGTCTTGATGGATGGTGGCTCCAGCATCAACATAATCTTCATGGATACCCTGAAGAAGATGCAAGTCCCGGAGACCCAGCTTCGCCCCAGTAACACTTCCTTCCACGGAATAGTACCTGGGAAGTGCACCAAGCCTCTGGGGCAGATCTCCCTGGAAGTTGTGTTCGGCGAGCCGAACAACTTCCGGGTCGAGACATTGACCTTCGAGGTAGTCAGCTTCAAGAGCGCATATCATGCGATCTTTGGCCGGCCGGCTTATGCCAAATTCATGGCTAGGCCGTGCTACACATACCTGAAGCTGAAGATGCCGGGTCCAAAGGGCGTCATCACAATCACTGGCGACTTTGAGCGCTCCAACGAGTGCGACCTCGCCAGCGCGGACATAGCCGAGTCCCTGATTGCGGCTCAGGAGCTGGAGAACATCCAGGCGTCTGTCGACCCAGACCAGGCTCCACCCTGCAAGAAGGCGGCAACCGAGTCCACCTTCCAGTCGGCCAAGGACACCAAACGTGTCCAGGTCCATCCTGAGGATCCGACTAAGACGGTCCAAATCGGGACTGACCTTGAGGCCAAATAGGAAGACGCGCTCGTCGGCTTCCTTCGTGAGAATTGGAACATCTTTGCATGGAAGCCTTCTGACATACCAGGTGTTCCAAGGAAGTTCGCCGAGCACTCCCTTAATGTCGCCAAGGATGCGAAGCCAGTGAAGCAGTCTCTCCGTCGCTTCGCTGAAGATCGGCGCAAAGCAATCAGAGAGGAAATCGCCCGACTCCTTGCAGCCGGGTTCATCAAGGAAGTTTTTCACCCGGACTGGTTGGCAAACCCGGTCCTGGTTCTTAAGAAGAACAAAACTTGGCGCATGTGTGTGGACTACACGTCCTTAAATAAAGCATGCCCCAAGGACCCGTTCGCCTTACCCCAAGTGGATCAAGTCGTCGACTCCACAGTCAGTTACGAACGTTTGTGTTTTCTAGATGCCTATTCAGGCTACCACCAGATCAAAATGAAAGAATCAGATCAAATAAAAACTTCTTTCATTACCCCGTTTGGGGCTTTTTGTTATATCACCATGCCTTTTGGTTTGAAAAATGCTGGCGCTACATATCAACGTTGTATGCAAAAGTGTTTGCATGACCAGATAGGCAGAAATGTCCAGGCTTACGTCGACGACATTGTGATAAAGACAAAGAAGACCGCGGACCTTTTGACCGATTTGGCTGAAACTTTCGCCAATCTCAGGAGGTTTGACATGAAGCTCAACCCGGAGAAGTGCGTCTTCGGAGTCCCGGCTAGCAAGCTACTCGGCTTCATCGTTTCCGAGCGAGGAATCGAAGCGAACCCGGAAAAACTTGACGCCATCATCAAGATGGGAAAGCCGAAGGATCTGAAGTCTGTCCAGCGCTTAACCGGGTGCGTTGCTGCCTCGGTTCATTGCCCGACTCGGTGAGAAGGCCTTGCCTTTTTACCGACTCCTCAAGAAGTCCGACTCCTTCGAGTGGACGAGTGAAGCTCAGCAAGCCTTCGAAGATCTCAATCGTCTTCTGTCCACACCTCCGATTCTCGCTGCATCAATGGAGGGTGAGCCCATGCTGCTATACATCGCGGCCACGAATCAAGTGGTTAGCGTTGTTCTAGTGGTGGAACGTGCAGAAGAAGGCCGAGTCCAGAAGGTACAGTGACCCGTCTACTACGTCAGTGAAGTCCTTTCCGAGTCGAAGCAGCGCTACCCGCACTACCAGAAACTCGTCTATGGCGTGTTCCTGGCGACTCAGAAGTTGGTGCACTATTTTCAAGCCCACTCGGTCACCGTGGTTAGTCATGCCCCTTTGTCTGACATCATCAACAATCGGGATGCCACGGGCCGAGTTGCTAAGTGGGCGATAGAGCTAATGCCGCATGACATCAGCTACGAGCCCCGCAAAGCAATCAAGTCACAAGCTCTTGTAGACTTCCTCGTCGAGTCGACTGAAAGCCAGTCTCTTCCGACTCAGGTGCAGTTGGAGCACTGGGTCATGTATTTCGATGGATCGAAGATGCTTGCGGGCACGGGGGCTGGAGTTGTGCTGATCTCCTCCAAGGGCGACAAGCTGAATTACGTGCTGCAGATCCACTTCGCCGCCTCCAACAACGTGGCGGAATACGAGGCGTTACTGCATGGCTTGCGCATTGCAGTTTCACTCGGCATTCGCCGACTCCTTTGCCGTGGCGACTCGGATCTGGTGGTGCAGCAAGTAATGAAGACTTGGGACACCAAGGATCCCACCATGGCGGCATACTGTGCTGCTGTGCGCCGGCTAGAAGGGCACTTCGATGGCCTCGAACTTCACCATGTTCGTCGAGCAGATAACGAAGCAGCCGACTCCCTTGCCAGGATCGGCTTAGCTCAAGAAAAAGTACCACCCGGAGTGTTCCTTCAGCAACTATTCTAGCCATCCGTCAAATTGGAGTCGGCAACCGAGTCGTCTGAAGCCGGGTCGTCACACCCAGAATCGGCTCAACCGGCCCGAGAAGACGTCTTGGCGGTCATTCCTCTCTGGACTCAGCCGTTCCTTGCATACCTCTTGCACAAGGAGCTACCTGAGGATCCGACTGAGGCACGCCGCATTGTGCGTCGCGCTCGAGCTTGCACCATCATCAATGGTGAGCTCTACAAGCGCAGTACCACTGGAATCTTCCAGCGTTGCATTTCGCCGGAAGAAGGCCGAATGCTGCTTGAGGAAATCCACTCGGGACTCTGCGGCCACCATGCTTCGTCACGGTCCTTGGTCGCCAAAGCCTTCCGACACGGTTTCTTCTAGCTCAGTGCTCATGCTGATGCCGAAGAACTCGTCCGAACTTGCGAAGGGTGTCAAAGGTATGCTCGTCAAATACACTTGCCGGCTACCGCGCTCAAGACCATTCCGATCGCATGGCCTTTTGCTGTGTGGGGACTCGACATGGTTGGTCCGCTTAAAACAGCCTGGGGAGGTTTCACTCATCTCCTTGTGGCCGTGGACAAGTTCACAAAGTGGATCGAAGCCAAGCCAATCATGAAGCTTGATGGTCCGACTGCCGTCAACTTCATGAAGGGAGTCATCTTCCGATTCGGAGTACCTCACAGCATCATTACCGACAACAGCAAGAACTTCACTGCTGAAGTTTTCCGCCACTTTTGCCGGGATCATGGGATCCGGATTGACTATGCCTCCGTGGTTCATCCGCAGTCCAACGGCCAAGTCGAGCGTTCCAACGCTCTAATTCTCCAAGGCATCAAGCCCCGGTTGTTAGTCCCATTGCAACGGGCTGCCGGCTCCTGGATCGATGAGCTTCCATCTGTCCTCTAGAGCTTAAGGACGACTCCAAACCGGTCGACTGGCTACACGCCGTTCTTCATGGTTTACGGAGCTGAAGCTGTCCTGCCGAGTGACATCCTCCACGACTCCCCGCGAGTCGCAGCATACGTGGAAAAGGATGCCGAGTCAGCACGACAAGATGACCTTGATCTCTTGGAAGAAGCGCGGGAACTCGCCCTTTCGTGCTTGACCATCTATCTGATGGGATTCGTAGCATAGAAAACAAAAATTTTCCTACGAGATGCAAACGAAAACCTAGATCCAATCTAGAAAACCAAGATCCAATCTAGAAGAAGCTTGCAACGAGAGACAGATCATATCTACATACCCTCGACGAACACGTCAACGCAGCGGAGAATTTGACCGTTGTCGATGAAGCCCGCAGCCTCCCGCAGCTAGGTTATACCTCCCAGCCGCGAGAGGGATCTTCTCGTGTTCCAATCCGATCAAGCACCGCAACGAGCGGCACCTCCGAGATGTGCACACGTACGGCTCGATGACGTCTCCTCCTTCTTGATCCAGCAAGGTGAGGTGGAGAGGTAGATGAGATCTCCAGCAGCACGACGGTGTGGTGGTGGATGCGGTGGAGAAATTCCTGCAGGGCTTCGCCTAAGCAGCTGCGGGAGAGGAGTAGATGGGAGAGAGGGAGGGGCTGGCAGCTAGGGTTCAAGGGGGGCTGCGCCCAGCCCTTTATATAGGCTCGGTACTGTTCACGTGAACAGTACGTGAACAGTAACTTGCCTCCCAAGTTCCCCTTTTCCTTTATCTTTAGATCTCCTATTTTTAAGGGATATCGATCTTATCCATCTAGGAAGGGGGGTACTGTTCACGTGACACTATTCACGTGTGTACTGTTCATGCAGTACCCTTGGTCCATGTGGACCCCTCTGGGATAAGTGGGCCCTACTCTAGAACCCTCCGGAACCTTCTAGAACTTCTCCGGAACTCTGCCGGAAAAATCCCGAACCTTTCCGAAGCCCTAAAAATACTTTCCCATATATGAAATTGTATCTCCGGACTTCCGGAGCTCCTCGTGACGTCCTGGATCCCATCCGAGACTCCGAACAAAATTTCGGTCTCACCATATTAATATCTCATTCTCTACCCTAGCATCAACGAACCTTAAGCGTGTGACCCTACGGGTTCGGGAATATGCGGACATGATCGAGACACCTCTCCGATCAATAATCAATAGCGGGACCATGGATGTCCATATTGATTCCCACATATTCAACGAATATCATTTATCGGTTGAACCACGATGTCGAATGTTCTATTCCTTTGTCTCACGATATTTTACTTGCCCGAGATTTGATCGTCGGTATCACCATACCTAGTTCAATCTCGTTTCCTGGTAAGTACTCTTTACTCGTTCCGTAATACAACATCCTCTGTGACTAACTCCTTAGTCCCTTGCTTGCAAGCGATATCGAATGTGCATTACCGAGTGGGCCCAGAGAATATCTCTCCGTCACGTGGATGGACAAATCCCACTCTTGATACATGCAACCCAACAAGTACTTTCCGAGATACCTGAAAGACACCTTTATGATCACCCTGTTACGGCGTGATGGTTGATGCCCTCAAAGCATTCTTCCGGTACTAGGGAGTGGCATTATCTCATGGTCGAAGGACTAGAACATTTAACATATGATAGCTGAAGCAAATAAAACTTAGTGACACGATCAAATTGCTACGCTCAACTTGGGTCTATCCATCACATCATTCTCCTAATGATATGACCTTGTTATTAATTAACAACTCATGTTCATGGTTAGGAAACCTTAACCATCAATTAATCAACAAGCTAGTGTTAGAGGATCACTAGGGACACGGTGTTGTTTATATAACCACACAAGTAATAATGTTTCCAATTAATACAATTATAGCATGGAGAATAAACTTTATCATGAACTTGAAATATGACAAATAACAACTTTATTTATTGCCTCTAGGGCATATTTCCAACAGTCTCCCACTTGCACTAGAGTCAATAATCTAGTTTACATTGGTAAAGGTCTAACACCCATGGACTCCTGGTGCTGATCATGTTTTGCTCGTGGAAGAGGTTTAGTCAACGGGTCCGCCACATTTAGATCCGTATGTACTTTGCAAATCTTTATGTCACCTTCTTTGACATACTCACGAATGGTGTGAAAGCGGCGCTTGATGTGCTTGGAATTCTTGTGAGACCTTGGCTCTTTGGCGTTCGCTATGGCACCAGTGTTGTCACAGTAGATAGCCATAGGGTCTAACGCGCTAGGAACCACACCAAGTTCAATCATGAACTCTCTCATCCAGACACCTTCCTGTGCTGCTTCAGCAGCAACCACATACTCCGCTTCAGTTGTAGATGCCACGATGATGCTCTGCTTCGAGCTTCTCCAGCTCACTGCTGCACCATTCAAAATGAATACATATCCTGATTGAGATTTAGAGTCATCTATGTCTGTGTTGAAGCTAGCATCGACGTAACCCTTTACGACAAGCTCTTCATCACCACCATAGACTAGAAACATGTCCTTAGTCCTCTTCAGGTACTTAAGGATATTCTTAACTGTTGTCCAGTGTTCCACTCCTGGATCACTCTGGTATCTGCTCGTCAAACTAAGAGCATGGGACACATCCGGTCTAGTACACAGCATGGCATACATGATAGAGCCTATGGCCGAGGCATAGGGGATATTACTCATCTTTTCTCTATCTTCTGCCGTAGCCGGACACTGAGCCTTGCTCAATATCTTACCTTGCAACATGGGCAAGAACCCTTTCTTTGACTCATCCATTCTGAACTTCTTCAGAACCTTGTCAAGGTATGTGCTTTGATTAAGTGCTATCAGGCGTTTTGACCTATCTCTATAGATCTTAATGCCTAATATGTAAGCAGCTTCACCAAGGTCTTTCATTGAAAAATTCTTATTCAAATAACCTTTTACACTTTCAAGAAGTTCTATATCATTTTCAATCAATAATATGTCATCCACATATAATACCAGAAATGCTACAGAGCTCCCACTCACTTTCTTGTAAATACAAGCCTCCTTGTAATTTTGGACAAATCCAAAACCTTTGATCACCTCATCAAATCGAAGGTTCCAACTCCGGGATGCTTGCTTCAGTCCATAGATGGAACGCTGAAGTTTGCATACTTTACCAGCATCCTTAGGATCGACAAAACCTTCGGGTTGCACCATGTACAACTCTTCCTCAATGTTACCATTAAGGAACGCAGTTTTGACATCCATCTGCCAAATTTCATAATCGAAAAATGCAGCAATTGCTAGTAGAATCCGAACAGACTTTAGCATCGCTACCGGTGAGAAGGTCTCATCGTAGTCAACTCCTTGAATTTGTCGAAACCCTTTTGCGACAAGTCGAGCTTTATAGACGGTCACATTACCATCAGCGTCTGTTTTCTTCTTAAAGATCCATTTGTTCTCAACGGCCCTCCGACCATCAGGGAGGTCAACCAAAGTCCACACTTGGTTATCATACATGGATCCCATTTCGGATTTCATGGCGTCTAGCCATTTCTTGGAGTCTGGGCCCATCATCGCTTCCTCATAGTTCGCGGGTTCGTCGTTGTCTAACAACAAGACATTCATGACAGGATTACCGTACCATTCAAGAGCGGTACGTGTCCTAGTCGACCTGCGAAGTTCAGTAGCAGCCTCGTTTGAAGTTTCATGATCATCATCATTAGCTTCCTCTCTAGGTGGTGAAGGCTGCACTGGAACATCTTCCGTCGCTGCGCCACTCTCCAATTCGAGAGAAGGTTCATCAACCTCGTTCAGCTCTACTTTCCTCCCACTCACTTCTTTCGAGAGAAACTCCTTCTCAAGAAAGGATCCATTCTTGGCAACAAAGACTTTGCCCTCGGATCAGTGATAGAAGGTATACCCAATTGTTTCTTTAGGGTATCCTATGAAGACACATTTTTCCGCTTTGGTTTCGAGCTTATCAGGCTGTAACTTCTTTACATAAGCATCGCATCCCCAAACTTTAAGAAACGATATCTTAGGCTTTTTACCATACCATAACTCATATGGAGTCGTTTCAACGGATTTTGATGGAGCCCTATTTAAAGTGAATGCGGCTGTCTCTAATGCATAATCCCAAAACGATAGTGGCAGATCGGTAAGAGACATCATAAACCGCACCATATCCAATAGAGTGCGATTACGACGTTCGGACACACCATTGCGCTGTGGTGTTCCTGCTGGCGTGAGTTGTTGAACAATTTCACACTTCTTCAAATGCATACCAAACTCGTAACTCAAATATTCACCTCCACGATCAGATCGTAGAAACTTACTTTTCTTGTTATGATGATTTTCTACTTCACTCTGAAATTCTTTGAACTTTTCAAACGTTTCAGACTTGTGTTTCATTAAGTAAATATACCCATATCTACTTAAATCATCCGTGAAGGTTAGGAAATAACGATATCCACCGCGCGTAGAAGAACTCATTGGTCCACACACATCAGTATGTATGATTTCCAACAATTCACTTGCCCGCTCCATTGTTCCAGAGAACGGGGTTCTAGTCATCTTGCCCATAAGGCATGGTTCACATGTATCAAATGATTCAAAGTCAAGTGATTCCAAAAGTCCATTAGAATGAAGCTTATTCATGCGATCTACACCAATATGACCTAAACGGCAGTGCCACAAGTATGTGGTATTATCACTATTTACTTTGCATCTTTTGGCATCAATATTATGAACATGTGTGTCACTACAATCGAGATTTAACAAGAATAAACCATTCACAATGGGTGCATGACCATAAAAGATATTACTCATATAAATAGAACAACCATTATTCTCAGACTTAAATGAATAACCGTCTCGCAATAAACAAGATCCAGATATAATGTTCATGCTTAACGCAGGCACCAAATAACAATTATTGAGGTTTTAAAACTAATCCCGAAGGTAGACGTAGAGGGAGCATGCCGACGGCGATCACATCAACCTTGGAGCCATTTCCAACGCGCATCGTCACCTCATCCCTTGCTAGTTTTCGTTTATTCTGCAGCTCCTGTTTCGAGTTACAAATATTAGCAACCGAACCAGTAT
Organism: Stipa capillata; assembly: GCA_019208055.1. Taxonomy (NCBI): domain Eukaryota; kingdom Viridiplantae; phylum Streptophyta; class Magnoliopsida; order Poales; family Poaceae; genus Stipa; species Stipa capillata. The sequence continues at coordinate 45,495 of JAGXJF010000887.1, forward strand.
CAAATACCCAGGCACTACTACGAGTACTAGTAAGGTAAACATCAATAACATGTATATCAAATATACCTTTCTTCTTGATGTTGCCAGCCTTTAAATCTGCCAAGTACTTGGGGCAGTTACGCTTCCAGTGGCCACTCTCCTTGCAATGGAAGCACTCAGTGTCAGGTTTAGGGCCAGCCTTGGGTTTCTTCGCGGGAGTGGCAACTTTCTTGCCAACCTTCTTGAAGTTTCCCTTCTTGCCCTTCTTCTTGAAACTGGTGGTCTTATTGACCATCAACACTTGATGTTCCTTCTTGATTTCCACCTCAGCAGCTTTCAGCATCGCGAACAGTTCGGGAAGCGTCTTCTGCATGCCTTGCATATTATAGTTCATCACAAAGCTCTTGTAGCTTGGTGGCAGTGACTGGAGAACCCTGTCAATCCCCAACTGATTGGGAATGACTACACCCAACTGACTTAGGCGATCGGCGTACCCAGACATTTTGAGTACGTGCTCACTGACGGAGCTGTTCTCCTCCATCTTACAGTTAAAGAACTTCTCAGAGGCTTCATAGCTCTCCACACGGGCATGAGTCTGAAATATCACTTTCAGTTCCTCAATCATCTCATATGCCCCGTGTTTCTCAAAACGTTTTTGGAGATCAGATTCTAAACCGTACAGAATGGCGCACTGAACTATCGTGTGGTCATCTTTGCGAGATTGATAGACATTCCTGACATCCTCAGGAGCGTCATTAGCAGGGGCCTGACCCAGTGTTGCATCAAGGACATAAGCCTTCTGTGCAGCAGTGAGGATGATCCTCAGATTGCGGTACCAGTCCGCGAAGTTTCTTCCATTGGATTTCAGTTTCTCTTTCTCTAGGAACGCATTAAAATTGAGCGACGGAGCTACGGGGCGAGCCATTGATCTACAACATATTTGCAAAGGCATTTAGACTATGTTCATGATAATTAGTTCAAATTAATCAAATTACTAATGAACTCCCACTAAACTCAACATCCCTCAAGTTGTTTAGTGATACATGATCCAAATCCACTATCCCAAGTCCGATCATCACGTGAGATGGGGTAATTTCAATGGTGAACATCAACATGTTGATCATATCATCCATATGACTCATGTTTAACCTTTCGGTTTGATGTGTTCCGAGGCCATGTCTGTACATGCTAGGCTCGTCAAGCTAACCAAAGTATTTCCGCATGTGTAACACTGGCTTACACCCGTTGTATGTGAGCGTAGAGTTTATCACACCCGATCATCACGAGGTGCTTCAAAACGACGAACTTTCGCAACGGTGCATACTAAGGGAGAACACATTTTATCTTGATATTAGTGTGAGGGATCATCTTATAATGCTACCGCCGTACTAAGCAAAATAAGATGCATAAAAAGGATAAACATCACATGCAAGAATAATGTGACATGGTATAGCCTTTTCTTCTTTTGTGCCTTTGATCTCCATCTCCAACGCACCGGCACGATCTCCATCATCACCAGCATGACGCCTAACTCCTTGGGCGTCGCACATGATAGTCACCACCACATGTTGCAACTATAACTGTTGCTACCACTAGCGATAAAGTAATGCAATTACATGGCGTTTGGAGTTGACACGCAGGTCATACAATAAATATTAAAGACAACCATGTGGCTCCTGCCGGTTGCCGTACTCATCGACATGCAAGCCGTGAAATATTACAAAACATGATCATCTCATACATCACATATATCACATCACATCTTGGCTATACCACATCACATGCCCCCTGCAAAAACAAGTTAGACGCCTCTACTTATTGTTTGCAAGTTTTACGTGGCTTCTAGGGGTTGTATACAAGAACCGTTCTTACCTACGCAAAGCCACAACGTGGATTCAATTATTGCTATAAACTTTTCCAAGCCTCCCGTTGCAAATTAGATTTCACTATAGCAAGAGAGACAGACACCCGCCAGCTGCTTATGCAATACAAGTTGCATGTCGAGCGCAGAACCGGTCTCATGTGCGAGGACATGTAAAGTTGGTCCGGGCCGCTTCATCTTGCTATCCCGCAAAATCCAAAGTGCACGAAAAGAGGTAGCAACAAGAGAATCAACGCCCACAATCCAATTGTGTTCTACTCGTACAAAGCATCTACGCATAGATCTAGCTCTGATACCACTGATGGGATTCGTAGCATAGAAAACAAAAATTTTCCTACGAGATGCAAACGAAAACCTAGATCCAATCTAGAAAACCAAGATCCAATCTAGAAGAAGCTTGCAACGAGAGACAGATCATATCTACATACCCTCGACGAACACGTCAACGCAGCGGAGAATTTGACCGTTGTCGATGAAGCCCGCAGCCTCCCGCAGCTAGGTTATACCTCCCAGCCGCGAGAGGGATCTTCTCGTGTTCCAATCCGATCAAGCACCGCAACGAGCGGCACCTCCGAGATGTGCACACGTACGGCTCGATGACGTCTCCTCCTTTTTGATCCAGCAAGGTGAGGTGGAGAGGTAGATGAGATCTCCAGCAGCACGACGGTGTGGTGGTGGATGCGGTGGAGAAATTCCTGCAGGGCTTCGCCTAAGCAGCTGCGGGAGAGGAGTAGATGGGAGAGAGGGAGGGGCTGGCAGCTAGGGTTCAAGGGGGGCTGCGCCCAGCCCTTTATATAGGCTCGGTACTGTTCACGTGAACAGTACGTGAACAGTAACTTGCCTCCCAAGTTCCCCTTTTCCTTTATCTTTAGATCTCCTATTTTTAAGGGATATCGATCTTATCCATCTAGGAAGGGGGGGTACTGTTCACGTGACACTATTCACGTGTGTACTGTTCATGCAGTACCCTTGGTCCATGTGGACCCCTCCGGGATAAGTGGGCCCTACTCTAGAACCCTCCGGAACCTTCTAGAACTTCTCCGGAACTCTGCCGGAAAAATCCCGAACCTTTCCGAAGCCCTAAAAATACTTTCCCATATATGAAATTGTATCTCCGGACCATTCCGGAGCTCCTCGTGACGTCCTGGATCCCATCCGAGACTCCGAACAAAATTTCGGTCTCACCATATTAATATCTCATTCTCTACCCTAGCATCAACGAACCTTAAGTGTGTGACCCTACGGGTTTGTTGGAAATATGCCCTAGAGGCAATAATAAAGTTGTTATTATTCTATTTTCATGTTCATGATTAAGTTTATGTTCTATGCTAAAATTGCATTGGTTCTTGAATATGAGATTCAGAGGAAAACCTAATTGCATGTGTGGAATAATAAACACCATTCAGATCCCTAGTCAGGCCTCTGGACTAGCTCATGTATTGTTGATGATCTTGTTTTCCTGATCATGGGCATTGTTAATGTAACAAGGATGCCGGCAATAATGGGAACACATTGTTAGGGTAACAATGGTGTTGGATAGACCCCTTATGAGATACTGCGAGATCACTTCGTCAATATGTTGTCAGTATCTTCTCATGATGTGTTAACGTTTACTTGCGTCCTTAGACCATGAGAATACCATAGACCCGGATACCGGATGGTTGCTTTGGGGTCATCAAACGTTACGCCGTAACTGGGTAATTATAAAGGTGACTTCCAGGTACACCAGAAAGTATATAGTGGTTCTAGATATGTCAAGACTGGGATTTGCCCATCCGGCGATGGAGAGATACACTCTGGGCCCACTCGGTATTACGGTGTCCAGCATCGCCTGGCCAGGTATTGTGACTAAAAGGTTAGTCACGGGGATACCGGAATACGGAAACGAGAAAAGAGTACAAACCGGTAACGAGGATAACTAGGTATGGTGATCAAGGAGTTGATCACAGGGATACCGTCAAAGTCTCGCCTCGGGTTGTGTAATGTATCGTGAGGCAAAAGGAATTGTATGCGACAATACAAGGTTTGCTCGATAAAGATCTTCGATGATATGTGGGAGTCGTTATGGGTGTCCAGATCCCGCTGACGATTATTGACCGGAATGTATTCCGGACATGTCCACATATACTCGAACCTATAGGGTCACACGCTTAACGTTTTAGCGACATTTAGGAATGCTACGATTTATGGAGAACGAGAGAGAAGGGTTCCGAAAGTGTTTCGGATGATCTCGAAAGTGTTCCGGGAGGTCCCGGATGGTTCCGGTGATGTCCGGAAGTGTTCCGGAAAGTATTGGAAGGTTCTAGAAGGTTCTGGAAGGTTCTAGAAATTCTAGAAGGTTCTAGAAATTCTAGAAGGTTCTAGAAGGTTCTAGTGGAGTTGGACTCCAACTCCAACAGGGTGTCCCTGCTGGAGTAGGACTCCACCTGCCTAGGGAGAGCTGCCCCAACCCCTATAAATAGAGGGGCAGGGCACCTCAAAGGGTATCCCAAGCAGCCCCAGAGGCAGCCCTAGTCCCTTGGACTAAACCCTAGGCCGGCCATCTCTAGATTGGCCACAGCCTTCTTTTTCTCTCTCTTCTAGATTGGATCTAGTACAGCTGCCGGCGCGCTGCTGCTTCTCCTTCTCGTAGATCCCTGCTGTTCTTGTGTGCTGGTCCACACATTACGGCGGTGTCGCTGATCCGGTACGCGTGGATACCTCGGAGACGTCGTATACTTCGGCGTTTGATCGGGCGAACTATTCACGAGGAGATCGCTCTCGCGGCTGGGAGGTATAACCTAGCTGCGGGAGTCTGCGGACTTCATCGACATCGGTCAACTTCTCCGCTGCATTGATGTGATCGTCGAAGGTATGATATCGTTACCTACACCTCGATAGTGTTTCTTGGTTTGGTTCGTGCGCGGAAAAATTTTGTTTTGCGTAGCGCGTTCCCCAACAGGGTTCGGGAATATGCGGACATGATCGAGACACCTCTCCGATCAATAATCAATAGCGGGACCATGGATGTCCATATTGATTCCCACATATTCAACGAATATCATTTATCGGTTGAACCACGATGTCGAATGTTCTATTCCTTTGTCTCACGATATTTTACTTGCCCGAGATTTGATCGTCGGTATCACCATACCTAGTTCAATCTCGTTTCCTGGTAAGTACTCTTTACTCATTCCGTAATACAACATCCTCTGTGACTAACTCCTTAGTCCCTTGCTTGCAAGCGATATCGAATGTGCATTACCGAGTGGGCCCAGAGAATATCTCTCCGTCACGTGGATGGACAAATCCCACTCTTGATACATGCAACCCAACAAGTACTTTCCGAGATACCTGAAAGACACCTTTATGATCACCCTGTTACGGCGTGATGGTTGATGCCCTCAAAGCATTCTTCCGGTACTAGGGAGTGGCATTATCTCATGGTCGAAGGACTAGAACATTTAACATATGATAGCTGAAGCAAATAAAACTTAGTGACACGATCAAATTGCTACGCTCAACTTGGGTCTATCCATCACATCATTCTCCTAATGATATGACCTTGTTATTAATTAACAACTCATGTTCATGGTTAGGAAACCTTAACCATCAATTAATCAACAAGCTAGTGTTAGAGGATCACTAGGGACACGGTGTTGTTTATATAACCACACAAGTAATAATGTTTCCAATTAATACAATTATAGCATGGAGAATAAACTTTATCATGAACTTGAAATATGACAAATAACAACTTTATTTATTGCCTCTAGGGCATATTTCCAACACTATCAACAGAACTTGCGCCGCTATCACAGTCGGCAAGTTCGGGGCCGAGTCTTCAACAAAGGTGATCTGGTCCTCCGACTGATCCAAGACAAGGCGGGCATGCACAAGTTGTCTCCGCCTTGGGAAGGTCCATTCATCATCAACCAAGTGCTTCATAACGGCGCGTACCGATTGGAGGACCCGGCAACCGGCGCAATCACTGAACGGCCATGGAATATAGCACAGCTGCGTCCCTTTTACACTTAAACTTTGTACTTCAAACAGTTCATTGTTTCATTATGAATAAAAATTTGTTTCCTTCGAGCGGCACTCGGGAAGCATTTTGTTCATTTAACTTTCATTTTCTGACTATGTTCCCTTTGGTCAATCCCCGGGGGCTACGTCTAATAAAACCGAGTGGCTTCACTTCGGGCAATACCCGGAAGCCACCGCAAACCCACTGGGTGATTTATCACTCGGCGCAAGTTATTTCGAATCTCCTAACTTTGTTTCTACACGAGCGTCTAAGTAAACGTGTACGGTACCTAAGGCCCACTCTTCGTCCCCAACTACAGTCGCAACCCGGCTGTCCGGTTGGCAAGAGCAAAAGCTAAAGGTCGGCCTGCACGCGAAAGGATCTGACTCGGTGGAAAAAACAAACTCGGACGAATCAAATAACTTGTGCAAATTAACTTGTGCAAAAGTTAGAATGAATTGAAAAGCATTTTCATTCATAGCAAAAGTCTTTACATTTTTTCTACTCGGCATACCGAGAGATATTACATGGTAATTTTTATTCTTCTGGAGTTGCTTCTATGCGCTCCTCCAGGTCGGTGAAGTTGGCGATCCGGCTGGCGGCGGCGCGGACTCGGGGAAGGAGCTCTAGAGGATCCACCGACTGACCCTCCTCGTCGATGGGGGCACCAACGGAGATGTCATCGACATCCGCGTCGGGATGGTGTGCAAACACCATTGCCAGCGCCATGCCGGCTCCCGAGCGGGCTGCCGACTCCTTCCACTCCTCAACTTCCGCTGGGCCCTGCGAGAGCTTGTCGGCGAGGGCGAAGATGCTGGAACCCGGTTCTTCTCCGGGCTAGAGCTTGGCGCAGAGGCCTTGGGCAGCCGACTTCAAGTTTTGCACTAAACTCTTGACTTGGAGGAGTCGGTCCTCCATAGTCACGACGCAGTCGGACATCAGTTCTGGTGTCCAAAGTGCGTCGAGTGCTGACCTCGCCGGGTTTGATAGTGCACGAAGTCGGAGTGCTGCTTGCCTTGTTCGCTCCTCCAGTTCTGGGCAAGCATCTGGGTACAAATTATTGCAAAGGAAATGAACAAAGAAGCGTGCAAAAAGAAAGAAGCAAAGGACTCGCTGCATGTGTAGCAGCACCGACTATTAGAAATCCGCCAATCCACATGTGGTGTGTGAACGAAGAGAGTATCCAAATGACATGTGTTATTTTGCAATAATCCATGTTTGTAGCACTCCCAGTCGATGATGGCTGCGGCGTGTCGCTTATCCGACTCGTCCATCTTCTTGGCGAAGTCGTCGATGGATGCCTGCAGTTCTTTATTCGCGGCGTGCGACTGCTCGTATTGCTTCACCAGCTTCTCGTGCTCCGACTTCAGCTTGGTGGCAGCTTGCATTTGATCGCGAGCTTTGCGTAGCTTGTCTTCATACTCGACCACTTTGGCGTCGAGCATTTCAGAGGCTTTGAACATCGGGATCATTGACTTCATTTCTTTTTGAAGTCGGGCATTTTCAGCTTCGATGTCTGCCGACTCAATAAAGTCAGTACTACAAAAACTTCAAGGGCAAAGGAGCTGAAGACTCGGACACTTACTCCCGAGGGCGGCAAGCTTTTCTTCAAGCCGTCGACTCTTGGCCTTCTCTTCGGCCAGCGCCTTCTCCAAGGAGGCATTCTTTTCCATAAGGACCGGGCCGTTTCCGCCCAGTCGGATTGCAGCCTGTTCAAGGAAAAGATTTGTTAGTACCCGAATTCATAAATCTCCAACCGGCTCAATCAGTCGGTCGGAGACTCGGGGGCTACACCCACTGGGTGCATTGAACGTGCTCCCAGTGTTAAGAAATAAACAAAGTTCGAAGACAACTCACCCCGACGGAGGACTCAAGGACCTCGGCCGAGTCCGCTAGGGATTTGGCCGCATCGGCGAAATCCCTAAGCCTGGAGCTAAGGGCAACGACGCGGTTGGCGGCTTCTTCCGTGACTGCCAAGTCCCCCGTGCTGCAACTCGGCAGCAACAGTGCGGGGACGAGGCTTCCCGACGAAGCTACCCGGAATCTGT
>JAGXJF010000888.1:0-265344 GCA_019208055.1 Stipa capillata
CAGTACTACAGATAGCATTTAACGGGACGCCACCGGTACAGACGCAACAGGGAGCCGTTGACACAATTATTAGTACAGGACGGTGCCCAAACACGAAACGTTCTGCACAAATCACGAAGAGGATGCCGAAACAAGCGGACCGCACAGTGCAGACAAGCTCCAGTTAGGAAACGTCCGTACAAATAATGCAGACGGTTCCCAACTGGAGCGTCTGCACTGTGCACAACCGTCACAGACGGCTCCAAACAAGGAACGTCTACACTATTTGTACAGCGGTCTAGTTAGAAGCATGCTGCACTAAATCAATACAGTACAGACGGCTCCCAAACCGGTACCGTCTGCACCCACTATTTGTACAGGACGGGCCCCAGTTTGGAGCCGCTGCACAAATTCGATACAGTACAGACGGCTCCAAGTTGGGAAGCGGTCTGCACTATTGGTACAGACGGCACCCTATCTGGAGCCGTCTGTACTAACGTAGCTCGCTCACTCCTCATTCCCACTCCCTCGGCTCCCAACTCCCTGCCGGCTTCTCGAGCGCCCGCAAGCGCCGCCGCCACCGGAGCACCGCACGGCCGCCGGCGACCTCCCTGGCCGACCGACGCCACCCGCCGACCGCTCTGCCGCCGCCAGGCCCGCCCCCGAAGCTCCCCGCCGCCGGCCGTCGCCTCCACCTCGCCGCCGGCCGCCTTCCTCGCCACGCCGTCTCCCGGTAAGCCGATCCGTTTCGCTTTGTCCCTCGCCCACCGCCGGTTGCCCGCCGGCGAGCTCGGCTGGCGTCTGGCCGACCGCCGGAACCTCAGGCGACTTAAGGGAAAAAAAAAAACAAAAACCAGTGGGACCCACTGTCAGAATATATAATCTTTATTTATTATTTTGTATTATTTTACTGAGGAAAAGATCAAAAAAGGTATATAAAATTAATTAAATCTTTATAAACATCAATAGAAAAATCATTATTAGTCAGAAAAAAATGCAAATAATATATCAAAATGTTCAGAAAAATAAGATCTACGCAATTATGTATTTTGATTCGTGTTTGATTGTAGAAAAAATAAAAATTGACTAAAAACTCAAATTAGGGTTTCGGAAACCGCCGAGAAATTAGGATCGCGATATTTTGAGACGTCCGGACTACGATGAACATGCATTCTATTTGCATTAGTACTTAATTTTATGTCATTATTTGAGAACATGCATTCATCTCAGGACGTGTTCCGCATTTTATTATGTTTATTACCCTTAAACCTTAAACTGCAGTACGATTTCTAGATAAGCTCCTTTTTCCCGATGAGAAGCTAGGTCGCTTTCTTTATTAGGTCAAATCTAACACTAATTTCCTTGTTGTGCAGGTGGTGTAGCTTGATGGATCGGGTGTGATGTACGGTTTCGTACCGAACCAAGCGTACCTTGACGGTGTGACGAATTTTCTGAGAGTTGCCGAGGAGGATAGTTGAAGAAGGTGTTGAATTATATATATTGTCATTGTTGCGATTGTAGCAAATGAGAGATCATTTCTGGACACAATCAGCCCTAACAGATCCAAGCAACATTGATTATTAGGGGATTCAAACCGGACTACTGCGTGTTGGACAAAACATGGTGAAGATGCAGAACATGTCACAGGAAGACGTTGGGCCTCGTCGGAAGAACCCGAAAGTCACGGAAAGGAGAGAACTGGCGACGAAGTAGGTGCAGACGATGATTGTGGCCGCCACGAGGAAGTAGGTGCAGACGCTGACTGTGGGTGCGCGGAGGGACGATGATAGGTATGGACAGATGCTGCGCCGATGCCGACAGTGATTTAAGCTTTAATACTGAGAGAGACTTACACAAAGTTCAGGTACTTGATTGAGGACTCAGAGAAACTGTGTTTCGGGTTGCAAGCCAAAATTACACAAAACTGTCCATCCGTGCTCGAGCTGCTCCAAAATGAAAGCCAGCATGGTTGGTCTTTGGATCAGACAAGAGTTTCACGGCGCTCTAGGTCTCCTCTCCGAGATGCTTCAGGATGGTAACGAGCTGCCAAAACAAGTACCGAGCAAAGCAGGTGGTTTGTCCCCTGGGGAATGGACGGTAGAAAGGTACCTGCATGTCGGAACGACTGTATCCTGTACCGTAATGAATTATCGAACTTGGTTCATGTCCAGTGTGCAAAGCATCCGTTACAACCGTAGAGGCCAACAAGGGCGACGGCGAGTCTGCCATCGAGCAGAAGAAAGGAATTCCCGCTAAAGGTGGTGTGGGTACCTGCCCGTAATTCCGCGTCTGGAAGCGTTTGTTCGCGAACCCAAAAGAGGCCAAATTGTTGTGCTGGCCACTCGGAGGACGTAAGAAAGGGAACGGTTAAGGACACCTGCCGATTCCGGCGACAGTGGAGAAAAACATCGACATGAACCTTCGAAAACTAGGTGCGGAGCCGAGGAATATAAGGTCGCGTTGCGCACAGGACGGAATGAATCCTTTCGGCAACATGCGCAGCGGCACAGCACTTGGCCAGTCGTGCTCTAGTAGGTACTACTACCCACCTTGGCTGTGTATGAAGCGGACTGACATCATGGATGTCACTGCTAGCAAGGGCCGAAGCAACCTGGGGAGAATGATATTGACGTCTATCTACCTAAGACCTTGGGCGAAGACCTGGAAAACACTGTGGGCCTTGAATATCTCCGCAACGAAGGGGCGCAGGTATGGATGCGTACAAACAAGAGGACTTCACCCTACACGGCCATGTGTTCTGCTACGGTCAATGATTTGCCTGCCCTACGCACCTTTCGGGCCAGAGTCAAAGAGCCAGACACGGCTCGCCTCAGTGCGTGGATCGGTACGGCGACAGTAGTGTGGCTGGCCCACTCCGTAATGACGAGTGTTGCATGCGGCACGTAGGTTCCTGTAAGAGGATATCACCGTACCGCCACATGAAGCGACCATTTGACGGGACTGAGGTGAGAGAGCTTTATGTCCAAGGCATTGACAGCGCGCAAGAGGTGTACGATGACGGTATAAGGATATCGACGTGCTCTGGAAAGAGTGGTAAAGCGAAGGCCTAGCGCATGGTCGAGAAGAAATAATATTTTGTGGAGTCTGCCTACTGGCAGCACCTTGAAGTTACGCCACTGCATCGCGGTATGCACGTATGAGAACGAACGTGTGTGACAGCGCTGCTTGGTCTCTTACTCAATATTCCAGGGAAGACGAAGCGCCGCCTCAACGCACGCCTCGAACTTAGCTAGACATGAAGATCAGAGCCGAGTTGAGCACCTGAGCCCTCCAACAAGGCAGAACAAGGCTTCACTCGGCAGGCTATAACCTGAAAAAGCCGAGCGACGAACTACTGCTGTGTATCAGACCGGTGCTGCAAGGTGTGAAAGTTCGTCCGTTACTCGCCAACATCTCGAACACTTGTTTCGATGGAAGATCTAAAATTGGTCGGCATGAAGTCCCACGATGCCATGTGTTGATGACACAGAGTGCTTCTGTTGCAATCCGAAATATCCAGACCGAGGCTAATCTCTCACCGCGGACACAATCACTGAGTGCTGTGTTACTTCCTCAACACAATCTCTCAGAAGGCCATCGATCCCGAAGCAGTGTAGATGGGTTGCAGGCCGAGTCTAGGTGAGACACTATGCTGTCATCTCTGAGATGTGTACTGTCCTCCGTCGTTTTTTGATATCATGGTCCATGTTACCGTCCACCTCGTGAGAGAGATAAAGATCTGTGGACGGATATTTCTACGCACAGATGTACCGTTGCCAAGCGCGGTACATGCGGAATCTCAAGCAGTCGCTCGAAACAATAGATCGTAGTCCAGAGTGGCAGCATCAGTCGAAGGTACACAAACCGAAGACGTGGTCGAGTTCTGTGTCGATTACATGGACCAGCTCAAACAGATAGGGGTGCGACGTCTCGCACGAGGGGAGACTGGATGGCAAAGGACATAGGAAGGAAACACTACCTCCCTGACTACGCCGTCGTTATCTCAAGCCATTTCGCAGTCTGCAACCATGACTGAAGTTGCCCGTCTAACCAACATGCATAAGACGAGCTGCGCAGAGAGCGAATCAGACCGTACGCTTGGCTTTACAGACAGCACAACCGCAGCTTCAAACACTGTTGCGGCGTTCGAAGTGCTAATAGTACAACAGAGGAGAATATTGGCTGGTATGGCCAGATGGCCAAGTACACGATCCTGAAATTTGAAGCCTACGACATAAATGGGTACACCTTTATACCAGAGCACAGGATACGAAGAGCACGGTACAAAACAGCGTGTCTCCGCATAGATGCCTTCCAGGCACAAACGTCGTAGTGTGCGTTACTACGGGTACATGAGGAGATCTGGGAACGCAGACTATGTACGTTTCAGGATCCCCTCTTCGCGTGCCGTGTGTCGCACATCCTCAAGTGTTAAGGTCGACAAGCTACGGCATGACTACAGTGGACTCGAACGTGCCGCATACAAGAGGACCATTCGTACTCGCTAAACAAGCTACTCAGGTCTTTATGTCCAAGACCCGGCAAATCAGAAACTTCACGAGTCCTTCAGGGAGAAAAGAAGGATTGTCGGAGTTGAGAATTGTCGTGGACGAGAAGAGTACAATCAATTTGATGAGTACCCTCTTGGAGACGGCACCGCGCTCAACGAAGAACAACTACCGTTCGGGCCACCTGCTATCTGCGCGTCGATCATCAAGAAGGGCTGGTTGTTAAAGGAGATTAGGTTGTTTTGTGTGATGTAACCATAAATTGTACATATGAAAATATGAATTTATAAAAAAAGTTCAACTCGTTTGGAGTTCATATGAAGTTTCTATGAATTTTACAAGTTTAAGGCATTTTTTGCATTCAATTTTATGAATTCCCAATGAATCAGTAATGTCTATTTTCATTAATTTACATAAAATCACCCCAAATCCGTAAATAAAATTGTGGATTAGCACGGTTAGTCTTGTTGCTCTCAGCCGTGTTCTTTGTAGCATTTAGAAGGTGGGGATGAGTCAATTTAAGAAAAAGCCCTAAGGAAAAAATCTCCAATTTTGAAAAAATCCCCAAAAATCACCCCAAATCCCTAAATAATTTTGGACTTACATAAAATATGGTTCACATTGTTTAAAAAATGCCATTAAATGCAATATGAAATAAAAAAAAGGTAAAAAAAGAAAAAATGCCAGCCTACCACTGGGGTTTTGGTTTCCAAAGCCTGCACCCAAATCAAGCCCATCACAGGCGACAGGCTTAAGCCCAAGTCAAGCCCATAACAGGCGACTCGGGCACAGGCCCGTACTGCCCAGCGGCCCCATGGCCAGGCCCATAGGGAGGGATATCTGCCGAATACATTGGTTGAGAGAAGCTCGACGACCCGTGCAACCGATGGGTATATAACCGTTCAAAACCAAGGTGAACTAGCGAGTGTGGGACTAAAAGTCCCACCCCGCGTACGCTCTGCGCGGCGCCGTATTAGTGCAGACGGCTCCACATTGAGACCTGTCTGCACTAACGTTAGTGCAGACGGCTCCATATGGAGAACCGTCTGCACTAATCAGTGTCCCGCCTGCACTATTAGTACAGACGGCTCTCAATATGGAGCCGTCCGCACTGACGTTAGTGCAGACAGGTCTCAATATGGAGCCGTCTGCACTAATGCGTGGGGACGCTTTCCAGTGGGAGAGGCGGAACGCGGAAGGTGGAAGGCAGCGCGCGGGGGTAAACGGGCCGGCCGAGGCGGCCAACAGGCTTCGGCCTCTTTTCCTTTAAAGATTTTCTTTTTCTTTTATACAGATTCATTCCTCCTGTCATTTTATGTATAAATATTTGTCCAAAAATTATGAACTTTTACAGGCGCCTTCTAACATTATTGGAACCTGCTGTAGAAGTTTGAGGTGATTTGGAGTTCATTTGAATAGGGTTCTAGTTCAAAGCTAGGGTTGACCTAATTCGATGATTTGAGCTAGAGCTAGGTCCTATCCTTCTCCAAAAATTCTGAAATTTGGCATGAAGTTAATGTTCCCCTATTTATGTCCATCCCTGAAGTTTGGTGAATTTTTATACTCATTTGCTTGCCCATTTTCTATGATTTCAGAAGTTTAAGTCATTTCTAGTAATAGATAACCCTATTTCTTGTAATAAATAACCTTGAAATTTTTTCTACCCTCAGATATACCATTACATGTTCCATGTCAAAATTTGGCATTTTTCGGGGTTCGTTTGCTATATTTAAGTCATTTAGTGCATTTCTACGCATTTAGTGAATATAATTCAAATTTGAACTGCAAGTGCATGAAAAATTTGGCAAAATTATGATGAAAAAATCCTATTTGTGGTCTTTTAGTCTATGTTTAGGCCTTATCCAAGAAAAGGAAAGGAATTCCAAACATCAAGGTGCCAAGACTCGACCCCGAACATGGAGGTTATTGGTTTTTTAATTCGAAAAAATACAAACGAAGTCAGAAAAACATGAAACTTGGCATGGTGCCCTCATATGGCATCAATATGCTGTGGTAAAAATTTGAGAAGGTTTTGCAAAAGTTGTGACGTACACTACTTAGAAACCCCAAGATCTCGAGGAAGAATCTAGGTTTTGAGAGGGAACGGGTCAGATTTGAAGGCAAAGTGACGATTGCTTCATCGGTTAACCTTGAAATTTTTCTACCCTCAAGATATACCATTACATGTTCCATGTCAAAATTTGGCATTTTTCGGGGTTCGTTTGCTATATTTAAGTCATTTAGTGCATTTCTAGGCATTTAGCGAATATAATTCAAATTTGAACTGCAAGTGCATGAAAAAGTGGGCAAAATTGGGTTGAAAAATCCTATTTGTAGTCTTTAGTCTATGTTTAGGCCTTATCCAAGAAAAGGAATGGAATTCCAAACATCAAGGTGCCGAGACTCGACCCCGAACATGGAGGTTATTGGTTTTTTAATTCCAAAAAATGTAAACGAAGTCAGAAAAACATGAAACTTGCCATGGTGTCATCATATGACACCTAGAGGCTATGGTAAAAATTTGAGAAGGTTTAGCACAAAGAAAAATGCCATTAAATGCAACATGAAATTAAAAAAAGGTAAAAAAAAGAAAAAAAAGCGGCAAACCACTGGGGCTTTGGTTTCCCAAGACCTGCACCCAAATCAAGCCCATCACAGGCGACATGGGCCGAAGCCCAAATCAAGCCCATCACAGGCGACTCGGGCACAGGCCCGTACTGACCACGCCTGCGCCCCAGTGGCCAGGGGACGGACGATCGGACGAATATGACTCGGATGAGAGAAGCTCGACAGCACCGCTCAAGGAACGGTATATCCAAAACCGGTCGAAGGCTTCGTAAACTAGCGAGGTGGGACTAAAAGTCCCACCGCGTCGCTCTGCACGGTGCATTAGTAGTCCAGACGGTTCTATAAAGGAAAGCGTCCGCACTAATTAGTGCAGACGGCTCCATATGAGACCTGTCTGCTACTATACGCTTAGTGCGGACAGGCTCCATATGTGAAGAACCGTCTGCACTAATGTAGCAGGAGTCCCTGCCTCGCAACATTAGTCCAGGACGGCTCCATAATGAGACCTGGTCTGCACTAACGTTAGTGCTGGGACGGCTCCATATTGAGAACGTCGTGCACTAATGTAGCAGGGTCCCGGCCCACAAACATTAGTCACAGAGCGGCTCAGTGCTGCTATCTGGACCGTCGTGCACTAATGGTAGTGCGGTAACGGCTCCATATGGCGACCGTCTGCCTATTTAGTCCGGACGGTGTGTATTGCGGACGTCTGGACCTAGCACTATGCTAATACAATCCCCTCTGTTTCCTATCCGCGCCGCCAGTTCAATTTTCGTCTAGTCTCTAGCCCTAGTCTTCCCAGCGCAGCGCTCGCCGCCACAGCGCACATCGCCGTCAGCACGAGCATTCTGCCCCGCCACCGCGCCGTCCTCGGAAGCATCAGGCCGACTCCGCCGCCCACGAGCTCCCGCCGCTCCGACCGCTGCCCTCGAGCTCCCGCCGACCAGAGCTCCCCGCCGCCCCGATGGAGCACGCCAAAGCCACCCCCGAGCTCCCCGCCGCCTCCGAGCGTGCCCTCGAGCTCCCGCCGCGCGCGCTCCACGCCGCCCCGCAGGAGCACCGCCAACCGCCCCCGAGCTCCCGCCGCTCCTTCTCTCAGCGAGCCCCACTGTTGTTCTTCCGGTGGGTTCTTTGCGTTCTGTTTTCATCGTACTGCTTGAAGCTATCTTCAGTATTGTTAGTCCCTATGGGAAATGTACAATGCGATCTATAGGTTTCTGGGTTAGTCAAATCTTATATGCGTTTAAATCTTTTTACTTAGTCACTGTCTCAGAATGGGTGTTGACTTAACTATATTCTCTCTCAGCTTACATCATGTACATGTGAAATGCCTCTGCTTCCAACTCTAAATTTTTTGCATGCATCAGTTTATCATACTAGGTCACATGGCGAATTGATATAATTCTTGTAATTTTTTAGACTTAAGCTATACTTCATCTTCCTCAATTTTGTTGTAGATATTTATGAGTTCTAATTAATTCTCAAGGTTCTCGATATCTGATTTTCTACTATTTCTCATTGTAGTAGTCTGGGCGGTTGTCAATGTTAATGTTTGGGATTCTCTCTATTATCTTCAGTTCTGTGCAGCTGGTTTCTTGGTCTTATTATATCAGGTATATTTTTCTCGGCTGTATTCTTATTCGTTCATTTTTATTCTTGTTTTTCTAAGTGTTGTCTCTAATTTACTATGTGATTTGTTGTAATGAAATGATAGTCTGGTCTAATGTCTTTGCATAAATAGTCTTCTTTTTATTATACATTGACTACAGTCTTTTTGTAAGTTTGCGCTCTCACTTCATTAGCTTATAGCTTTTCGGCAGGACTTTCGACCACTTAACTCATCATCTTCTATTGCATCGCGCAGCTCAGTGTGTGCATTGCATCTATGTAGTAACTCGTCGTCTCATGTTCGCTTTTCTACAGGAATGCAATATCAGTGATTGAATTGAAAGAATAGATATTGACGTAGCGTTCTTAGTTTGCTTTCCTTTTTATTAACAACAGATGCCTTTACACTTGTCTTAGTCATTCTTTATTTCTATGTGTATGCGTAGATCAGTTATTGAACTGAAAGAACAGATGCATTACTTATATTGGCTACGTGTGTTCTCGTATCGTCACTTTGGTCTTTGTATTATCAAAACTTACTCTCGAGAATGACATTGCCAAATGACTGAGTTGAGGAAAGATGTACATGTATATATCTGTCTTCACCGTCTCCCGTCTTCACACTTGCCCACTTAATTATTTTATTTAAAGTACATGCACCAGAGACACCAAATCGTCTTGTTTTTCACGATCGAGAGAATGGAGAGAGTGATAAAGAATAACTTTATCTAGATAAACGAATGAAGTGAATAGAGAAATGAATTCATACGGAGTAGTTGTGAAGAGTTATTGTGCGAGTATAATGAGTGAGAAGAAAACTTCGAGAGAAAGGCTCAATGAAACGAGTGTACGAGATGTAAAAGAAAAAAACAAAAAGTGGGTGGTGAGAGTAATAAACGAGAAAGAAGTAAATAGAGAGTCATTTAGATTTAAGAGTATAAATTTACAATGCACGATCCAGGAATGGGAAGATATGGAGGGAAGATGCCAAAGTCGGAGGCAAACGACATTATATAACTCAGTAGCCCTCAGTATAAAAGAGTTAAGGAAGATATTTATGATGAGATTACGAACATTAGCACTATTACGAGGTGTTGTTTAATTCATAAAGTATGTTTCTTATATGAAAATGTTACAATCTAGTCTGGTTACGGCATATCTGAATTTTTCGTCTTTGGAAGATGGCGTCGGAGGGGATGAGCTCGTGAACAGCCGGTGGCCTCTTCTCCCGACAGACGAGCGCACGTGTCTCCTCAACCGGCTCAACCGCTCTACCGATGCTCTCCAACTGCAGAAGGCATCGTCTCGTGAGCAACCGAAGAATCGTGGCAGAAGCGAAAGCGAGGTGGCCGAGGCAAAATAAAATGCCCACGGGTCACTACGAGACGATAACTCAAGTCAGTGCGGAGGGTGGGCCCAGTTATGCCCGTCAGCAGGCTCAGGCGGCATTCGTAGTTAGCGCGTGCGCCTCACTGGCGAGGGAAAGATCCCGATAACATACGCCAGCTGGCCGTCAGTGCCCGATCACGAGAAAAGAGTTCCTGTGGAACACAGCAGGACAGTTCGACTTCCCGGAAGGTACCGAGCAGGACCGTCGAAAGACAGGCAAAAAGCGAGATGGGCAACGCGTGGAAGACCTTCAAGACGCGAGCGTACTAACACGTACGTCAAGAACGATCTTATGCCCTACAGGCAGGACCGAACAATTACCGGTACCTGGAGGATCAATGGGCGGAATTCGTGAGAGGTGCACGTCGGAGGAATTCGTGCAGCGGAGTCGGCAAACAGGGCGCGCCAGGCATGCAACGATTCACCCCCACAGGCTCGGAAGCGGTGGGTATGCGCGACAAGGAGTTGGAGATGTGAGAACACGAGGACGAGCGCGTCTCAGGAGAGTCGCGACACGCCGTTCTCCCAGATCCAGAGAGGCGGGCCGGAACTGGTATCGCGCCACGAGAGCCAACATGCTCGGCTGATGGCACCGTCGCCTTCAACAGCCGAAAAACGTCAGGTGCCTGAAAACATTATGCGACTGTCAGAACACAAGCCGCTCAAGGAACTTTCACAACAGCCGGGAGAAGGACATACTAACCTCGCTCCTGGAAACAAAGAGCACCCGGGTCGAAACGCGTGGCCTGTGGGTGACGGTTCCATGGAAGCTATGGATCCAGGACGATGCGGAATCAGCACAGGAGTCGGAGGAGAAACAAAAAGCAAGAGCGCGAGCAGCCGAGCGTGAGGATGAAGAGAAGAGCTGATGGACGAAATATTGCAGGCCTAGAAGAGAGATCGATGCAAGGGTCGAGAACGGGTACGGTCAGATAAGGCAGGAGATGCAGCCGTCGGGGCCGAACGCAGCCCGCAGCCTCATCCCCACATGGTCGGCGCCGGAGTAGCTGCGCATCCGTAGGAAAACGAGAATGCGAAGACGTGAAGAACAATCCCCACCGCAGCACGTTCGAGATGACGAACTGCGCCGACGATCTTACCTCATTTCGACCCTATTCTGCTGAAGACGTCAATGGAAAGATTCCCTCTCGACGAGATAGCGGTGGCAACCAAGTGAAAGCTCCTCGTGCCCAGCAGGTTTGGCCCCGGTTAATGCTTGAGGATGGCCAGGGGTAGTATTTCCACCTTCAGAAAAGCACGATGACGGGCACGGAGTTCCGCTAGCGGCGGAAACGCTAAGGTAGCCAGTGGGACATGGTGCATGCGAATTACAGATCCTTCAGGACTTCCTGTACCGCCGGAGGACGAGTAACGACATGGGCAGGCCCTCCCACGTTCATCCAGTGGCCGAAAAGAAGTACATTTCCCTGGGTTGCCCCTCCACCTCCTCCACGGCCGCTGTCTCCGGTGCATTACGGTAAAGATTTCTCCGCCGTCCTCCTCCACCGAAGGTGAAAAAGGGCTGAAATCCGCCTCAGCACGATCTCAGCAATTCTAGCAGATCTAGCAACCAGGCTCGCCAACACAGCTCCTCAAGCTCAGCGTAGGGCCACCAGAAATAGCACAAAGTTGGCCAAGGGCAAAGAGGTAAACGAAGAACCGGGAGATAAGAAAATACACGAACGGCAGCCGCTAGTGACACGGGCGGCGTTAGAACAATTGTTGGGCAGCTCAGATTTGCACGAATTTTTAACATTGAAGAGGTCCAACGAGGAGACAGAGGATTCCTTCAAAAATATCTGCGCCGCGACAAGCGGAAACATTTCATCATCCAGGTGGAACCTGTTACCATCGAGTTCTCGGATTTATCAGACCTCTACCGTCATGACGCCCTCGAGTCAGCCTATAAGATGCTGGGACACTGTAAGTGTTCTCAATCACTGTTTTAAGATAATGAAATTGCCTAACTTATGATACGCTCTTTTCAATGACATTATTTTATGTGCAGACATATGAATCAAGAGGCTAGACAGAGAACCTAATATCGGATTCCCGATCCTAGGAGTGGTTCATATGCACAATGGTCCAATTCAGCCAGAACGAGGTCGAGGATTACATTTCGGACGACATGCCTCATTTCAATGTTACTAAGCACGCCATTCTTCTACCGTACAAATATGGGCTTCACTGGATGCTCGTCGGTATCGAGCCAGAAACGTCTACAGCCACGTACTTCGACTCTAGGGACTACCCACCAGACAAGTACGCAGATTTGACGACGGGCTCAACGGGGGCGTTCAAGAAATATGTTTGACCAAGGGCGGGCTTGTGAAAACAACAAAAACCGAACCTACCCACCGATTTCATTTCCCGGTAATAATTTCCTCCTCGCCCAAGAATAATCACCTCGCACGTTCAATATGTATTCGGTTAAAAAACTAAATTACCGCAAAGTAACCATGATCTACAGTGCCAAAAGCAAGCCGGCCGGGCAGCAATCTCTGTGGATACTATGTGGCGATATATATGAGCAGATCGTTGGCTTCTAGTCCGGCTAATTCTGGAGGTAGGTCATTACACTATAGACTTCCATTTTTTCATCGTTCGGAGTCATGCCAACATAGCTATTTAATTCCCTGTGCAGATTTCTGAAGTTCCATACAGATGAGCCGACACTGAGCGACCGTGTCTCTGATTGTTCAAAAAACGGTTAATAAGCTTTCATCTTTAGAGAGGTGTTGAAGGAGACCGGAGAGTTCCATTGTCCTCAAATTGCTCTCAATGGACTTAGAGTTTTTTTCCCTAACAATGCATGTGTAAATGACTTTGTGGTTGTTCGAGAATGATCTTTTAAGTTGCTTCTGTGTGGGGGGGTGGGGGTGGTGTGGTGGGGGTTGGTCAATGTTATGTCTAAGATCAGTGATTAATTGTGGTCTGTGATGCTATCCCGTGATTATCACTTTGTTTCTAACGTTTTTCACTGCCGCCCCGGCATCTTTACCCTGCCGCACGGCTGCTGCGACAGCGGGGAAACGGTAGTTTCCGCTGCCGCGGACAAGCAGGCAGGCTAGGCACACGTCGCCCTGCCGCAATGCTGCCGCGGCAGCAGAAGCAGAGAAAACCTCTGTTTTCGCTGCCGTGGAGCAGGCTGGTAGCACTGTCGCCCACGCCACTACTGCCGCGGCAGCGGCATAGACATTTTCCGCGCCGAGGCAGCAGGCGGACGAAACATAGCCTTGGCGCACGGCTGCCGCGCAGCTGTGAAACGTCCGTTTCAGCTGCCGTGGCAGCAGCGGCCCACCTGGGCACTACCGTTTATAAGCCCTGCAGGCACTCTGCCGCGGGGGCAGCGGAATCAGCCATTTCGCTGTCGCGGCAGCAAGCAGCAGCAAGCCGCCTTTGACGCAGGCTGCCGCGGCAGCCGAAACGTCTGGTTTCAGCTGAAGGGGCAGCAGGGACGGCGGCATACCGTAGCCCTGCCAGCCTGTGCCGGCGCAGCGGATCAGCCATTTCGCTTGCCGCGCAGCAGGCGGGCAGCATGGCGCCGTGCCGCACTGCTACCGCGGCAGAAAGAACGGGTTGTTCTGCCTTGCCGCACGCGCAGCAACGTCTCCTAACACAGCATTTGATGAGACGGTTCCAGGGGTAGAACCGTCTGTACAATTAATTCTGCAGGGTCGGTTTGAAAAGGAACGTCTGTACAAATGCTTTTGAATTACTGTTCTATGCATTTGTGCAGACGGTTTTGTTGTTGGGAGCCGTCTGTACAAATGCTTCGGAGGCACTGTACCAGTAGTAGTACAGACGGCTCGTGCTGTGGAGCAGTCTGTACTAAGTGTTTGTGAGACGGTTCAATAACCGTACTCACTGCGAGGCAGTGCGCATCTCGACTCGCCATCATCAACCACCGGGACGGCTTCCAGACCAGCAAGTCCGGGTTCTCTCACGCCAGCGGCAGAGCCAGCCAAGTCTTGAGGCACCCCTCAGGGGGGCCGCCACTGGAGGATCCAACGCCTACCTCCGAACGCCCCTCAACGCTGCAAGGATCTGCTTCTGGAATCACTATCAGCTCCTGACATTCGGGGAGGGAGCGCGACGATGATGCAGTTGGAACAGGTGCAGAGCTAAAAAGAAATACAGAACTTAGAACCTAAGCAACATCAAGAAGAAAAAAGAACTCGGATCACAAGTTAAAGGAGACCCCTACGTCGAGCTCGGCGGGATCGCCCTCTTCACTGGTCTTTGCGAAGTCATGGAACTAGAAGGCCGCTTAAGGGCATATCGCTGTTGAGACAACAGGAACCACGGTCAAAGAACTCGAGTAAAGCAAGTCAACACCGACTCCCCAGAAAAACAAAGCAAGAAACTTATCGGGGCGGCCTGACCTCTCCCGCTCGACGTCGCGGACGATTTCCTGCCCCTGGACGGCGGAGCCTTTTGGGTTCGGATCGCCCTGACGTGCGTCGACTCCTCCACGAAGACATCGGCGCCTTCCCACGGACCGAGTCCCAAGAAGGGACGCTAAGTGCGAGCCAGAAAGAACTAGCACCATTATAATCAACTACTCGAAAGCTGGAACGCATAATCAAAGGAACGCTATGAGGAAACGCTTACCGAGATGATCGTGGCTCTTGTCAGCTCGTCCCAGTAGGCAAGTGACTCGATCTCCGGGTCAGCACGGGACTCCCAAGACGAAGCCCGGGTGCCATTGTCACCCCACTCGGCTTTGAAGAGGTCGTCAACTCGGCCCCGAACTTCCGCTGTTTCAACACAGAAAGGCGTGAGGACGTGAGAGAAAAAGAAGTCGACCACAATTTGAGTTGTCAAGGAGAAGAAGCGAAGAAACGTACCTTCATTCGCCAGTATGAGGCCGACTTCATCCGACTACCCGGGAAGTCCTCGAGTTCTGTGGCGCACCCGGTTTTAAGGCCGGATAAGCCCTTGTGTTTACGGTACCGGTCCCTGGATCAGTAGCCGATACCCACAAGTTAACCTGTGTATCAAAATCATACACGCACTTATTAGAATAGAATACGTAATCCGATCTTCAAGACCGAAAAACTATATCTTTAGCCCAACGGCTAGAAATCTTGCAGCGGAAAATCGAGCGGTGATGGGGCCCACCAGTATGCCATTCCCAACAGGCAACTGACTGGGGGTTCGCCCTAGTTATCGTGGTTACCGACGTCGCTTCGAACGGTCGACCTTCTGTCTGGCCAAATCAACAAGCCAGGTGAGTACATTGAATGTACTCGCAAGCACTCCACCAGGGAGTTTATCACAGATACATGCATGCAAGGGAATTATCAAGGAATTGGCTCTAACCTAGGTTTCATGTTGTGCGGGAAAGTAAGTTTGCATTTGAAATATATGCAAATAGATATAAAAGCAATTTTAGCAAAACATCTCGATGCAGCGAGATAAGGTACCTGCTTGAATCACTCTACCCGCTACAACGGGGAGATCATCTCTGTGCTTTCCGCTACAACGGCAAAGCATGGTACTCGCCCGGTTCCTCAGGGAGACACAGCTCACCTCGTACTTACGGGGATACCAACGAACACACGGCAATCACCCGGTTCCACAGGGAGACACAGCTCACCTCGTACTTACGGGGATACCAACGACAATCACCCGGTTCCTCAGGGAGACACCGCTCACCTCGTACTTACGGGGATTCTAGGGTTTGCCCGAGTCCACGGGGAAATCCCTTCTTCACTCATTCTGCCACGACGGGCATTCCCAAGTCACCCTGCGAACACGGCGGATCGCGTCTTTAAACCCATAACCCATGTTTTTGACTTTGAAAGCCAGTCTACTTTAGTGTGGCCCGACCAAGTTCGTCCATGACCGTGGACACGACTATTCGAATAGTTTTAACCCTCTGCAGAGGTGGTACGGCTTTACCCACACGATGTAGGTCACCCTGGGCATACCGGGCCCAGTATACTACCAGAGCTAGTACAACGAGACTCTTCGCCGGTGTGAACCCAGCCATGAACCCGTCCGAAGGACATGTCCCAAACCTAGCTTGAGTCAGTATCATCGCTACAAGGAGGTTGGTGTTCCAACGTTGTGGCGAACAATGCCTCGCTAAACTATTGTATTTGTTCTTTACAGGGGTTACACTACCCCATTTGCACACTACTAACTGCCCACGGGTTCATGCTAGTTCAGGCCGGGTACTATGTCAAGTCCTTCCCACAAAGGACATGTGGCCGTACGGTAAGACCTGGCCAAACGGCACTTAAGATTGGTCCTTAGATGATCCGAGAAGGACTCCACACCCCTCCCGTAAACGGGCAGCGAGAACCACGACAGGCCTTACCTCGCTCTTTAACAAACTCCCTACATTCACCCTTCATCACCGACCCAGATCAAAATCTTCTCCCTTTTCAGCTCGGTTTCACAAAACCATTTCCGGTAAAACATACAACCCATGGCTATGCTACCTTCATACACCTGTGGACACGACGGTCCGATTCTCAAAAGTTCACCACATGAAATATGGGGTGTTATTACTTTTCCTTTTTAAAACCCTAATTTCACTACGGCCGGGCTAAGCATGTATATAAGTTTATACTCTACCCTAAGTTTTCCGATAATATTCCCGGAATACGTAGTCCTTAGGGCTACAAGGAGTTCAGGATCGGACTAGGGTTTTCTAAGCATCGGCATAGCTACACTACATAAAATAACGATTATAAAACGTAGCATGCATGTTTCAAAATTTAAAATAACATTTCGTAATCTGGGTTACAACATGATCAAGGGCGGAGAGCTTGCCTGGCAAATGTCGGCCTTTGACTGAGATTCGCTCTTGGTACGGCAACACATTATTTCCTCCTGCCGCGGTATCGCTATGTCGTATCTACACGTCGAAGAGCAATGAATAAACAACGGTGTGAGCAGAACCCAACAACAGCAAATAAAGAACCAGAGCATCAGGATTATCATTTCATGGTGGGTTAGGGTAGCTAATGATTTATAAACCATTAAAAGTTTAGAAAATGCCTTGGGTCTTCATGACCAAGGGCATTGTTTTTAGGGTTAGGGCCGAGCGAGGGTTTTACTGACTTCCTGCATATTCAGGCGCACAAACTCTACTCTTTGGGTTTTAGGTTGAACCAAGGGTTGGATTTCATGCCGAAGGTGATGAGGTTTTAATTATACTTACCGATGAACGTCGCAATTAGGTTCTGTGGTGCATATCTTATTTACCTGTACACTGCACCTTACGGTTTTGGATGTTCACATCAGGGGTCGTATATTTTCCGAACATATATGCGTATGAGTGGATCAATTAGGGTTTCAAAAGATTTTATGGACTTTGCATAGGCATGGTTTACAAGTTAAAGGTCTACTGGCGCTCACATGTTATATAAGCTTCAATGATGCCTAGCGTGAAAAACAATATGACTAGGGCTGCATGACACATGCATACTAAAACTATATATATACCAGTTGAATTTAATTTCAGAGACGGTTTTGCCTGGTGTTTACTTAAACGGACAAGCATATAGGAAAACTGCTGCTGGAGACGAGAGAAGAAAAGGATTAGAAAAAGAATGGCTTGGATGGCTTGGGTTACTCGGACGGCTGGTCTTAGACCTTAGCAGAGCTTCGATGCACCCGAGGTCCATCTGTTGGGGAAAGAAAAGGGCAGGCTTCGGGGACTGTGGAGCACAGGAGGAGAAGGGATGGAGCTGCCGCGTTGGAAGAAAGAAGAAGAGGAAAAGTTCTGCCAACAGGGAAGAGGATGACGTCGAAGGCGCAAACGAAGAGTACGTCGTTATCTCTGGAGAGGTGAGAGCAGAGGTGCTTAAGGAAGAATACGCCTTTCAGATTATGAGGCGTCGACTGGGATAACAGAAGTGATATTACATTTTTCACAGGGGAAGACGTACTTGGGGAAAGGCAAGATGGAAAATACGTCTCCTGACCAAGAAAACGCATTCTCGGGATGAAGCCTCCTCCAAATAGTCAAGGGGCTGGCTCCATTAGGTTGAAAAGGGGAAACACAGGAGCTAGGGGTGGCTGGTCGGCGATAGCAGGGGAGAATGGGGCAGCGCGCGGGGGTCCTCTTCAGCGGCACCTGCGGCAGCGGCGAGGCCGGTCACAGCGGGGCCGATGGGGAGCAGCGGTGCGGGGAAATCGCTCGGCGAGGGGGGGTCAAGCTGCTCACCATGCCGGTGAGTAGCGGCACCGGAGGCCAGAGCGAGGGAAGGGAGGCGCGGTGGCAGAGGGCCTTGCCGGCGGCGACGACCTGGGGTGGACGGCGGCATGCCAGGGTGAGGTCGGGGTGGATTGCGGCAATGGGCGCTTGCCTCGGTTGGCTCACCGGCAGCGGTTTGAGCAGCTCCCAGTGGCTCCCTGTTGCTGCGCTCAGGAGGCGAAAGTATGGAAGGGAGGAAAGGCGTCCGTGGCGACGTGGAACTTGCCGGAGAGGCGTGACCCGTGGCGGACGGCGACGCCATGCCATGGGGAGTCGTGGTGCTGAGCGGGGAGGAGTGTGGCCCGGGGCGGCGGCAAATCCAACCGGAGGCAGAGCTCGGCAGAGGGGAGCAGCTTGGCTGGTGCTAGCTCGTGGAAGAAATGGAGCTTGAGCAGAAGTGGGCCTTGAAGCTATGGGAAGCTGCTCGGGATGGAGTTTTGGGGAGGGAGAAGATAGCTCAGGCAGAGGGACAAGGAGAGATGAGAGAGCTTGAAGAAGACAATGTTAGAGAGGGACACACGGGGCACATGAAACATGCGTGTGGCACTGATCTCTGCTAGGGGAAGGAGTGCACGGTTTGTGCGGATGCTGTGGGGGAGGAGTTCTGTTGTTTGGGGAGAAAAGAGAGGTGGCGTGAGGAAGAAGAAGGGGTGGCAGAGAGGACTGGTGTGGCGGGAGTGCTGCTGCTGGGTGCATGAAGAAAAAGGAGCTCGATATGGGCTTGCTCAGGTCAGAGGGAGGAAAGGTGAGGGAGATGGGACTGGCTGGTTGAAAATGGAGTAAAGGAACAAGCTTGGTCAGCTGCTGCTGCTGTGGTGGTGCGGCAGTTAGGGAGTTGGGGAGCTGGCGTGCTGCAGAATTAAAAGAAGGCAGGAGGGGCATGGGGTAGCTGGTACTAGGAAAAGAATTGGCTTTTGCTGCAGACAGGGAGCAAGGTCACAAGGGAAGGGAGCAGCTGACTTGGGAGGTGCTGGTGTTTAAAAGAAGACATACGGCAGTGCATGCATGGCAGGAGAAAAGGGTGAGTAGCTGTTCTGTTTTGAGGGAAAGAAAAGAATTAGGACTTGGCTTGCTGGACTGGGCAGAGATATTTGGGGATGTTCATTCAAAATTTTAGGTTAGAGATGCAAATATTTTTGCATATGTGGGTTCCGGGAACACTGGAAAGTGTCGTGTGATTTATTTGGAGATTTTATGAGAAACATTTGGGGAGGGTTGCAGTTCTAGGTTCCATACTTGATTCAAACTCGAACGCGAAATAGTTTGAAATATTTGCACGGGACCTCAAGGTATTTTTGCAGGGTTATAACAGGAAGGGTCTGGGATATTTCTGGAGTTCTTACAGGACTCTTGGTGTTGTGGGCAAGTATGGTGAACGGTAAATTAGGTTTTGACCACAGTAAAAGAATAGACGGGTAAATGGTGGAAAGATAGACGGTTATTTGGTAGGAGTATAACAGGACATATATTTTACATCCTGGCATGGTAACACGGTAGAAGGGGAAAGACGTTCGTATAACATATGGCAAGGAGAGAGAGAGACAACCTGTGGTGGTTAGGGTTTTACCGAGAAAAGAAATAGACTAGGTTTGGAGCGTATGTGTCCACATACACTTGGGTATTTTAGCATATATGTGGTTCGTATGCGGATGGAATGGACATGCGAGGTCAC
Source organism: Stipa capillata (assembly GCA_019208055.1). Lineage (NCBI taxonomy): Eukaryota > Viridiplantae > Streptophyta > Magnoliopsida > Poales > Poaceae > Stipa > Stipa capillata. Next base: position 19,940 of record JAGXJF010000888.1, read on the forward strand.
CGAGAGTTGGAGTTTGCAGGCTGTCACTGAAATATCCATGAGCATGTGTATGAAGTTGTGGCAGAGCCAAAAGATGGTTTAGGGTTTTGATTCGTTGCTCGGAAGGGATGGATCAGGGTTTTGCGTATGTGCATATACATAAAATCAGTATATTTTTGCACATGCTCGCGGTAGGTCATAGCGAAGTTGGGGGCACTTAGCGGCAGGTGTGGATTTAGGTTGCACCAACAAGAAGGGAGGGAAAAGGGATGCCGAAGGTGTATTTGTGGCGAGATTGCAAGGACGAATGGCCACGTTCGGAGACAAGGTGTAAGGCAAGGTTTGAACTTCTTGCCGGACAGGGTTTCGACAAAGCAGAGGTCAAGGGAACCGGAACGGAGGAGAGAGGTTTTGATTGCCTTGCTTTAGGGTTTGAACAGAAGCATGATTTGAATAAAAATTTTATTATGGTGTATTTTAATCAGCATTATTCGCAAAAAGTTTTTGCTGGCCCTAATTTTCAGGTTTCGGAAAATTGAGGTGTTACAAGTTCCCAGCGGCGCGATGCGATGGGTGATGAAGTCGCTAACAACGTGCACGGCGGTCAAGTCGTCCCGGCGAAGCTCGGCGATGCGATCCTTCATGGCCCTACTCCTCCGCGTAAGTCGAGGGCGGTCCTTCCACAAGTCCCGTGGGGTCGGGATCTCACATCTTGTCGCTGGGTCATGGGACGATCGGTGGCAGAAGGCCCAATTGGAGGCCCATTTCCCCCACGAGTCCTTCGGGGAGAAGGGGATGTAGTTTGCCTTGACATCATCCCGAAGAGAGAAGTGGCAGGCGCTATAGACTTGGCTGGCCGTCAACACCTTGAGCATGTAAAAGTATCGAAATGACTCGACGTCCGGAATCGTCCCGACGAAGGCTTCGCACAGATAGGCGAAGACAGCCAAAAGGAAAATCGAGTTGGGTGGAAGGTTTACCAACTCGATCTCAAAGAAAGAGAGGACGTCACGTAGGAACTCGGATATTGGGAGTCCGAGCCCGCATTTGAAGAAATTGAGGAAGACGACCAGGTCCTCCTCCGGCGAGAATGGCTGGCTCCAGTCTGCAAGAGCTCGGAAAGCCACCGAGTCGGGCAGCTCTTCGTCGCGCACCATCCGCGAGAGATCCTCCGGGGTCACCCGGGAGGTAGGTAAACCGGCCATCCTAGGGCCAGATCCGGCTCCGCCTCCCGCGGTGGTCGACGGCGCTGTCAGTTGGACTTGCTGTGGATCTTCCGTCGCCGGCGCTTTACCGCGGGCTGGGTCCCGCGCCGTCACGGCCGCCGACGAGGCCTCTCCCGCCAGAACCTCAATGGTCTTTTCCACTGCCCCCTCCGCCGTCGTCGATTCCATCACCGCGGTATCACCAGAAGAAAAGACCTCTTGCGTCGAGAGAAAGTGGCACACCGCCGCACAGATGACGGGGAAACCTCGGGAGCCGGCTACGTCACCGCTCATCGCCCAAAAGAAAGAAGAAAGTAAGAAGACAAAGCGCAGTGAAAAATTAGGGACTGTGAGCGAATGGAAGATGGGAAAAATAACTGACGTCATTTAAACCAGCCCATAACGAGGCACCGAAAGCGCACTAACCTCAGGGCTATCTCAACCGATCCGACGCTGCAACCGACCCAGCGTAGTACATGAACGAAGTGGGATCATGACATCACCATCCGTGAATTTGATTGGACGGTTCAGATTACCTTAAGGGGCAAAAAGCCCACCAAGTCATATCTCAAAGAGCGTCACGTGGGCCTCTTTTGCCTGAATCTCGACTTCATCACGCATAATGATGGAGGGCTTGATGATGGGTAGTGCTACTATCGTATAAAGGCCCCTGAAGTTCCCTACTGGGCCTCGGTGAGAAGATGTGGCCCAAAGGCCCGATTAGGAGGAAGTGTAGGCCTCAAGTCGATGAGTACTAACGGGATCAGAGAACAACTCTCGACACGTCATATGGAAGGAGTCCAACTCGTGTACTATGGGGACTCAGCATATGGCATTGAGAAGGAGCCCGACTCGTGTACTACGAGGACTCACGACAAGGATTACCGCCTTATCTCGCCTATATAAAGGGCACAAGACCCCTCCGGGAGGGGAGAGCCAGAAGCAACGGTTGATCTCATAGCCTTAGTCGACTAGCCATCCTAGAGGTCCTTGAGCCTCGAAACCGATCTCACCGGGTTTCCTACCCGTCGAGTTCCCTCTGTAAGCCCGATCTCGTCGAGTTCCTCACTCGCCGAGTTCCCATTGTAATCATCGGTATTCCATACGACATATCAATCCAATCAAAGCAGGACGTAGGGCTATTACTCGAGTTGGGAGCCTGAACCTGGGTAAAGTCGGTGTCGAAGTACCTAGCTGACCTGAGTTTCTGCCCCGCTACCATACAAATACGTGCTGTACGAGTACCCCCCGTATACCATACATTGACACCGTTGTTGTTGTCGTTGCCAGGCATGATGTAATCGGTCGCTTGCTGTAGGCGAAATAGTCGTACAAAACCGCGCCTTGCTCCTCACTTGATGTAGTCGTAGCAGTCACGTGCATGGTCAATGTAGACGAAGACGATGAACATGAGCAGCCGCGCCGAGACGCTCATCAAAAACCTTATTCACCTTCTCCCGGTGTAGGATCTCGAAGGCGGGGAGTTCCAGAGGCCTGTTCTCCCGTACGCCTGTGCACGCAGACGTGGGATGGAGTAGTCTAGTGTGGCAGTGACAAAATAGTGGATCGATGTGGTGAAGAGCAGTACGAGGTGTGTGTTTGCTCTATCTCGGAAAGTCCTTTATAGGTGCAGTCGAATAATGCGAAATGATCCATCTCCCTGCAGGAGCAGAAGCCATCGGGAGATGAAATGAAATGACCACTCATCTATGACGATAACCAGTCATCAGTGATAGGTAAGCAATCATCAACGATGAGTGTCAAGTCATCAATGACGGGTGAAGTGAATTTTTATGATTTTTACCCTTACACTTCTGGCTAATTAAATTGTAGTAACGTGCATCACAAAAATTTAATCCTTGGATCGGAATGGCAAAAGACCGCATCGCTAGCTAGCCAGCCAGCCTCGCCTCACGCTCGTGCACGTGCCACAACCACAGCTAGGCTTGGCGAGGCGAGCAAGTAAGTGAATGAGCACACGCATTGTGTTACCTCCTTCCAGTGTCACAAGGGAGAGAGCTATACTCCACCTTACAAGGTGGTGTACCTCCACTTAAACTCTCTGTATGGGACTAAAAGAATTGCACCTCTTGCAAATACATGAGCCTTGGGATTTATTAGGAATTAATTAATGGGTCGACCCATTAATCCTAACACACATATGGGATATATGGCGTAGCGACTCCTACTAGCTATGCCGAAGTATGAGCTACGCTAAATCACCGTGCTCACGTGTCATCACGCTATAGGGCACCAACTAATTCTCTAGAAATGATGATGTGAGGCACAAAGAGGGGTTATATGCTAGCCATCGTGCACGATAACGGTGACGGGCATGTAATAGATCAAGGCAAGCTCGATGCGAGCTGTCGTTTTGTTTGGTTGATGACTAATGTTGTCACTACTAACCTTAGACAAATTGTAGCTGCTATACAAACTGTGACGAACAAAATGACCACCATAAGTATGGCAAGATTTGGTTTTATATGTATACCATATGCTAACAGAGTGTGACAAGACATATCGTGATAATGAACCAAACATATGCCTAAGAAAATTTGACATTAGTAACATTATACATGGCAACCTTAGAGTACAAACTAAATATACAATAATATCTTAGTTTACAACGATGACGATGGTTCCGAGATAATGTACAGACAATGGGATAAATGTAGCTTTAGGTGCACTATAGCTCAGAATCCTAAGTGTTTTAGTTGTTGGATTGACATGGTTGGTTGGAATAGCATTTTAATCCAAGGATTCAAAATTTTAAAATTGGTACATTGTAAACAATTATACTAGGATAGTTGTTTATTTATTTATTACATTCATCATTATCATTATTATTATTATATTATCCTATTTTGTATATTTGTTATATATGAGTTGAGAACATTTACTACAGTCAACCACGATCACTGCTAAGGGTTAACAGCGACAGTCTCATAGCCTTCCATCTCACCTCTTTCATCTCTCTCACCTTCCATCGAGTTTCATGTCTCTGGCCTCGTGACTGCTCATGCCTCTGTCGCCTCCTTCGCCCCATCCTAGAAATCTAATAGGAGTAGCACATGTCGTGGTAGCACGGGCCAAAGCACCACTAAATGCTCAAGGCCAGAGCACCACGCGGCAGTGGCGTCGCTTCTGCCTTCCATGCTGACCAGTCGTAGCCACCCCGAGGCCTCCCACTCTGCATCTGTCACACCCTAATTTTCCAAAACATGAAAATTAGGGCTAACAAAAACTTTTGCGATAATAATAATATTCTCTTAAAATGAACTTAATTAAAACATTGTCGTCTCTCTCGTAACCTTATCATCGTCTGGTATAACCAGTGATATCCTTCTCCGCTCGGCAAACGGGTTCAAACCACCATCATCTTGATCTTTTCACTGATTCAACCTCGCGTCCCTCGACGTAAGGCAATCCCCGCATACCTTTTCCCTACCAGACTTCTTCCGTGTCCATTCACATGTACCTGCAACTCCCTACATGCATGTACCATATATGTATGTGCGTATGCCCGTTTACCAGGCAGTACCCTTGAAAAAAATTGAGCATATATATGGCACAAACCTCTCCCATATGCCATGATCTTCTACCATCTACTTCGCCATGTTCTATTATGAATATATCCACATATATACTACCTTGGTATATACGCGAATTTGACCATCCTATTTCTCTTCTGGACCACAGACTAAATCCCTCACTCTTCGCTCGACTCTGGCGCAAATCCTATGCATATATATGAGTACACTGGAAATACTTCCCCAAATCCTAACTTCCTTCCAGCCAACCAAAGTGAAAACTTGTAATTGATCACCGCATGCAAAGCCCTCTCCTATTTCTCTGACAGTGCCACGAAATGTCAAAGCAATTTACAACTCTTTGCACTGTGAAACACCCTCCTTTTCCTGTTGAATGTCTTTCTCAAATGATATATTCCCTCCTACTATACGAACCGACTACTTCCTTACCCCCTGCCATGTGGTCCTGGACCCACCAGCCAGCACCATCTCCTTCCTTCCTATCTTCCTCCTCCACTGAAACACCCTCATCTCCCTAATCTGCCAAGCTCCAGTGCAAGCGATGCCGCACCAGCCACATCACCGCTCTAGTACCGATCGGTGCCTAACTCTTGCTATTGCAACAGGAGCTGACCAAGCTCCCCATTACTCCATCTCTACCTAAGCTACTCTATTAATTCTTCTTCTTGAGCTGCTTCAACTGTTTCCCATGCCCCTCTCCTGTAAATTCCAAGCACCATTAATTCAACTCCTCTATTCTTCAACTTCCCAAGCTAGCAAGCCGAGCGGCTCCATCTTCCTCCCCAGCTCCTCTCTAATTCTCCCCAAGCTTCCAATGCCAAGCTGCACCCGAGCCCTTCTCGCTGTTCTCGAGCACTTCACCACCTCAACCGCTGCCACTCTTCCTCCTCCCATTGGCAAGCTAGAAGCCGAACACACCCTACTCCTCAAACCAATCCTCTCCTCGTTCATTTCTTCACTCCCTCCTTCTTCTCTCGGGTTCTCCTCAAACCAAGCATCCTTCCGAGCTCCACCTATTTCGGTTCCTTCCTCACTGCCACCCGAGCTTCCCTCTGTCTCACGCCATTCTCTCCAGCCAAGCAGTACCTCAAGCTTCTTACCTCTTCTCTGCTTCTAGGAGAACCGACCTACTAGCCCTATGCCTCCATTTTTCCTTGAGTTCGAGCTCCCCAAGCAGGTCTCTTCTCTCACCTTCTCTCCTTTCGAGCTCTACTCCCAGGCTTCCCCGAGCTCCCAATCTTCTTCCTACCTCCTGCCCGGACGCGACCCCGGTACTGTCGCTTCTATTCGTGCCACCGATGAGGCCGTCGTCGACGGGATCCGACCTCCTCCGTGCTGACCTTCCTCTCACCGTGGGCATCTAGCAATGTCCCCTAATCGGTCCTCGCCACCGTCAGGCCGGCTGCTGCCCACAGACGTCGATGCAGCAGAAGTGAGCTGCTCCAGCGCGCTCCCTCTTTCTGCTCCACCGGTAAGCGCCGCCGAGCCCGACGCATAGCCATTGCTGCCGGCGAGCTCAGTGGGAGAAGCCTACCCGAACCGCCCGAGCACAGATCAGCTTCGCCTCATCCCCATAGTCGACGCTGCTCCGCTCGATGCCGCCAGTCGTCGGTAAGCGCAGTCCAATCCGACATCTACTCCTACCTAGCCATGCCACCATCTTGGTCGCTGCCGACACCAGCTATTCCCCAACCGGGCTGCCTTGCTTTTCTCTAGTGTCTACCCGAAGGTCTGTGCCGCCCCCGACCGCCGGTTAAGCCCCGAGCTACCCCGCAGCCGAGATTCACACCGTTGCTGCCTAGTTGCAGTGGTCGTTGGTGCTAGTGCCCTGCCATCGGTAAGCTGCTACCGAGGCCCATTCATCCGATGGCAGGATCTCCTCTCTTCTCCACAAGATTAACACTAAACCTAATTAGGGTGCCAGGTATCGGATCGAGCCATAATGGCCCACCGACAGTCGGCCCACGGCAAGATCAGTGAAAGCATGTTCCCGGGAGTATGTTTTCCAATTATGATTACGTATTCTCCTTTCCACTCAAACCGGAGTACGCTTTCTCTTCTGGGAAGCACAAACCTCCAATTCTCACCTTACCATAGCCGAAAGCGTAATATCCAACAGGTGCCTCCGATGTCTACCCCTTCCCCTTGGCAGAGTTTTCCCCCTCTTCTTTATTTCTTTCCGGCCAATCTTCGGATCATCGATTCTCCTCCGTCGTAGCTCCGAATGGAGTGATTCTTCTTCCTACAGACTTCTAAAAATCAAAACCTAGCAAACGGTACAACTCTCATAATTTTTGGCAATGTTTGAAAATTCAAAAGAATTGAATATATTCAAACCTAAGTAAAGGATACATGTCTCTTTCAATTTAGCTCTGATTAAGATGATGCTTGCTCCTAAAATCATCTTGGTTCTAGTATACTGTTAAGACTCATATCATCTTAAGATCAGTAGGCTAATAAAAGCTCCATATTATATCAACACCTATTTAAATGATCACCCAATACCAAAATCTTCAAATATTTTTGAGTAAAAATTTCTAGAAGCCTTATGAGCGCATCTTCACCTCCATTTTTAAATGGAAAATAAAAGGCCTAACATTTTCATGTTAAAGTAAGAAAAACCTATTCAAAGAAATCCTAGGTTTGCAGTAAGCCCTATAGTTGATATATTTTGTCTGAAAACCAAAACACCCTTTTTTTAACCTGTAGCTATCCAAAACTGTAATGATGTGTGTGCATAGTCCGCTCATTCTTCATTTGATGTTATTGGGTCTTGCTAGCGTCATTGTTTATTCATGCTTTTCCGATGTGTAGATACATGCTTTTCCGATGTGTAGATACGATGATGTGAGACCTCGCACAAAGGATTCCGGACAATTATCATATCAAGTTCAAGTTCAAGAACCAGTGAACATAGCCAGGCATGCATTCCCACCTTGAACATGTTGAATCCCATATATGTCAAATTTTAAATATTTTATTTGCAACTCTACATGCTAGGTGTGTATCAACAATATTTTGTGTTAAACCTAGATATACCCTATAGTTGCATATGACATAGGTCCAAAAATCTGGTCCTTGTAACCCTAGTAATAATTAGCCGATCATCGCACGACCAGCAAAATATTAAGGATATAGGCAATAGCCATGCTTAGACCTGTTATAGAGGAAAATCTATTTTGTCTGACTCACACGAAATCACTCTTTTGGTTATGGGATTAAAACCCTCGGGAAGGCGTGTACCTTCCAAGGTGATGTTTTCAAAGCGATGTTTGCCAAACCCCTGAACTAAAGTGGAGGATGATTTGGATTCGGGCAAGATCAGTAAGTGGAAATCGGAGGAAGGATTGTAGCATGAAGGAACACGGTTAAGAGGTGATGATGTGCAGTCTTACTCGAATCAGTTAAGGACTGAGCCTAAGAGCCGCTTGACCAAGTTCACCTCGTACGTCCACATGTCCTTTGTGGGAAGAACCTAGCTAGTTACCCTATCGATTGCTAGTGTCTGGACCTGTGGGCAGAAGGAAGAGAGTGCTAGGTAGACTGAGAACCCTAGAGGACCTCCGCATGACTACGTAGGGAGTCATTCGACAAAAAGATAAGTCCACTTCGGGTTGTGGGTCAGGAGTCACCGAGCACAAGCGGAGATTGGGTAGATCTTATCTAGTGGGTCCAACACTGGTATGAAAGTGGGAGAAAGGTCTCGTTGTAATAGCCCGGTCGGCACCCCTCGTAAAGAGTGCTATTTAGCCATGGCAACAAGGGGCTTACATCTTGTGGGGAAAGCTGTACAACCACTGAAGAGTGTTAAAAATCTATTCGAATAGCCGCGTCCTCGGTTATGGACACAACTTGGAAAGGTCACACACTGGTTAGACTAAGTTTTGGTTACGAAATCTGGGAATGAGATTGTCGGTGTTATAATCCGACAATAATGAATACAGGGTGGTGTACGCACAACAGATCTAGATGGGTGCACATGGGAGACAAAGTTTAGACAGGTTCGGGCCCTCAAGGAGAGGTAATACCCTACGTCCTGTGTTTGGTGGATGGTGTTGCTTATATCTCGAGTGCCGCAGGACCTTGAGAACAGATCAGTAGGTTGCTTAGGCTATATGTGTAAAGAGTATGGAAACGGATGAAAGCATATGAGAGCTTCTCCGAGCAGTCGGCCCGGCCCACCCTATGTCCAGAGGGCCAGCTTTGTCCTCCTTGACGATACCCGGGTGCCATGCCATCGTCAGTAGCCCCCGAGTCCTTTACGATCTGACCACGGCTTGCCGTTGTAATGTCCAAGCCGAGTACCTTTGCCTTCTTCCCGAGTGGCAATCGCCTGAGCGCGCCATGTTGTGGTCTGCAGGAAGATTGTGAAGGACTTATAGAACTCCTGTAGAACAGATATAGTAAGCCGAGTAATATTCACCCGTTGGGCAGGAGTATCATGGCGGTTGAGTTAATAACGGGTAAGTTCTGGTGGTATCCAGTCATTTCCAACAGATGGAGACCGGCTGATAGCCTAGCGGGGCACATACCATGAATCCCGACTGATTTCCCGAGTGGCATCTGGTATCCCGAGTGGTTCGGATCCAACTAGTATCCCTCTGGGGGAATGCCCTCGAAATTCTCGTCAGAACCAGAACACAGGCTGTGGCGCTTCGGTCCCGAGTGGCGAAGCCTAGGCTCGGACATTCCACTAAATTCGAAAGGTCCGGATCCCAGAGACTCCAGGGTAAAATTCCTGGAATACCCTGGTGGAGAAACCGGTAGCTCCGAGTTGCTCGGTATCTGACTGGCGGCCCGCTGAAGGCGCGCCACAACTGCACATCACTCGGGTGTATTCAAGTGATTACGTTCCCCTGGAGGCCAACCACTGAAACCCATCAAACCGTAACGTTCGATTCCGAGTTATTCGGTAACCGACTAGTGACCCGTTGAGGGCACGTTACAATTGCTCTTTATGTGGGGTGTATTCCAAACGGCTATTTCACCCTGGAAGGCCAACCGTTGGAAACCCTTAGCCGAAACCGTGCTGAAAATGGTAACACCAGGTCATGGAGCGGTTAAGTCGCCCCACGATCCATCACGCCGCGTAACGGAAGCCGGAAACTTGCGACGTGAGCGTGAAAAACGCCCGCAAGGGCCAATGGGACACCCCGTGCGTGCGGGAAAATCGCGGTCGTGGGGGCGGAAGAGTCGCGCCCCTCTGCTGTCCCCCTTTATGAGACAGGGGAGGGGAAAACCGCAGACCACTTTCACTCCCTTCGCACTTAGCCCTTTTGCACCCTACTTGCCTCTTCACCTTCCTCGCGCCCTTCTGCCTTTGAGACCACCACCACGAACCGAAAAAACCCTAGATCCCATTCACCGGCGCTGGATGCAATCTCCCGCCTGGGCAGCAGATCCGATCGAAGAAGAGGAGGACGCGTTGGTGTGGGCACTCCTCGGGGAAGAGAGCTCCTCCGTCAACCCAATGGCCCCCTGGATGAAGTCTACGACGACCGAGGCCCGGCTGAATGCTTTGGTTACCACCGGCGTCTTGCCGGCAAAGGAGCTGGTGGAGTGGCGCGCCGCTGGCGGGGAGGAGTTCCCCACCCTGAACATCGGCGAGATTGTGGTCCACTCTGCCTTCTTCCATTGGGGGCTCTCAGTGCCAGTCCACCCCTTACTCCGGGGACTGATGTACTACTACGGGCTGGAACTCCACAATCTCAACCCCAACGGCCTGCTCCATGTCTCCACCTTTATCAAATTGTGTGAGTGCTTCCTCGGAATCGAGCCGCATTTCACGCTATGGAAACAATTATTCATCGTGAAGCCGCAGCCGAGCAAGAGCAGCCCGGCTGTGGTGGGAGGCGCCAGGTTTCAGCTAAGGCCTGGGGCCGTGAAGCTCTACTTGGAGCTCCCCTTCCAGACCTCCAACAAGGGGTGGCACTCAGATTGGTTCTACGTCTCCAATCCAGCGCCGTCCCTTTCGAGCTTCGAAAGTCAGCCTCCCGAGGTCCGACCGAGCTGGACCGATCTGCCGCTAGATCGGGAGCAGCCTGGAGTCATGGTGCTCATGGGGGCTCTCTCCGAAGCGCTTAAGGCCGGCGTCTCCAGGATCGTCGTCGTCTCTACCTTCATCCAGCACCGAATCTAGCTGGAGAAGCTGTGGGCACATCCGATGTATGAATACATCGACGGTCAAGACGCGACCGGGGAGTCAGCCGATGAGCTCTCGGAGGATGAAGTGCGCCGCCGGGTCGGCAAGCTGATGGCCCAAGGGACCGACCTGGACATCTCCAGGCGGCCGCCTCCTTTCAGTCATGCCAACCTGCCGAGCCGGGTGAGTGATCATTCTCTCGATTTTGCCATTTGCAATTTGAGTTTCGGCCGAGTCTTTTATTAGATTGCGCTCGCAACCTCGCAGGATCTGTTTGGGTTTAGTTCTCCCGCTCCCCTTCTGGAGAAGGAGATATGGAACCAACCCCAATATGCCGATGTCCCCACAGTGGGCCTCCGCCGCAGGGAACGGCCGACGCGTCCTCCTCTGGAGCCGGACCGTCAAAGGGGAAGACGCCCGTCGTAGCAGCGCCGAGTGCTCCTCCGCCGAGTGCGCTAGCTCCGGACGAAGAAGAGGAGGACGACGATAATGTCCCACTTATCATGAAGAGGCGGCAGAGGGCACCTGCTGGGACCACCCCGGGGGACAGGGTGGCTCGCCCGCCTGTCCTGGCTCGGTGGCGCCGGACGCTGCCATCATTCCTCCGGTGGCCGGGGATGAAGTCCCCTCCAGTCGGAGGGAGAAGAGGACGGCTGATGCTACATTTGGGGGGTAGAGTGCCCCCGCGGCGTAGCCCGCCCAAAGGACCGGCGCGCCGAAGCGAAAGAAAAGCGCACATCTCCCCCAGTCTACCAAGTAAGTTGCCAACCGACTACCTCTTTCTTGCTTTTGATTGTAGGAAGTATTAACAGCCCGAATGCTTCGCAGCCCACGGAAGCCAGCGGGTCTTTCGTAGAGTAAGTCGGGCGTCCGTGGGTCCGATCAAGGCGGGAGCAGGTCAGCGCCGGGGACCCGACCCCCATCTCCTCCGCAAGTCGTGGAGGTTCCTGCGCCGCCATCCTCCTCCGTGCCGGAGGGCGCGCTATCGGTTCCACCACTGAAATACGGTGCACTGGCTCTGCCGCCGGAGGACGCTGCGCCGGTTCCGCCGCTGGGGGATGCGACGCAGAGTTCGCTGCCTCCGCTGCCCGCTTTTGGGGCGGCCGAGTCCAGTGCTAGAGCTCGAACCCCTGTCACGACGGAGCCAACGGGTTCGAGTCAGGCCGAGGCACCCCTGGCGACCACCGCGAGAATCTGGTTCTGCCGCAGGAGGAGATAGAGGTGGAGTGTGCGTCGCCTCCTCTGTCGAGACTCCCGCTGACCCTCCAGCCGCTCCAGGTTTGGGAGACGGACCCCTGCAGGCCGGGCGTCGTCCTGCAGGAAGTCGATGACGTCCGGGAAGCGGAGGAGTGGGAGCAACTTTGGGCTGCTACCACCGAGCTCGGGAAGAAGATTTTGCTGCTGCTGAAGGGCATCTGGGAGAGTGCTGTCGGTGTACTGATCCGGCAATAATGAATATGGGGCAGCGTACGCACAGAAGATCTAGATGGGTGCACACGGGACAAGATGTTTAGACAGGTTCAGGCCCTCGAAGAGAGGTAATACCCTACTTCCTATATTTGATGGATTGAATCAACTGTATCTCGTATGAGGGTATGTGTTTGTACTATGAGAGCTTGCGAAGCTATGGCTATCCAAGGAATACCGGCCAGGAAGTCCCTACCTGGCCTTATATAGGTGACCAGATTAGGGTTACAAGAGTCCAGATGGGTTTACAGATTGATCTCTTAATCAGTTACAACTGTCACCCGGGTATGCCGGGCAGGTATTAGTCCATGTCTTGTACTCCAAGTTGGTAAGGCGCCCCCGCATAGAAGTCGGACTCCGAGTGGTCAACCCGGCCCATCCTGTGTCCAGAGGGCCGGATTCGTCCTCCTTGATGATACCCGGGTGCCATACCATCGTCAGTAGCCCCCGAGTCCTTCACGATCTAGCTGCTATCAACCTTATCCCTTGAACAAGCTTCCCGAGTGACATCTGTTTGAGCATGCATTCTGGTTGCTTGCAGGGAGATTGTGAGGGACTCATGGAACACCTATGGAAAAGACAATAACAAGCCGAGTAATATTCACCCATAAGGCCGGAATATCATGGCAAATGAGTTAATAGCGGGTAAGTCCTGGTGGTATCCGATCTATCCTGAAGGACAGAGACCGGCTGATAGCCCTGCATGAGACATACCATAAATCCCGACTAAATTTCCGAGTAGCACCTGGTTTCCCGAGCAGCTCGGGTCCAGCTAGCGTCCCTCTGAGGGAATGCCTCTGAAATCCGCGTCAGAACCAGAACACAAGTTATGGCGCATAGGTTCCCGAGTGGCGAAGCCTGATGCCCGGACATTCCACTGAATCCAGAAATTCCGCACCCGAAAATCCCAGAGCGAAGCTTCACGGGAAATCCGGGTGAAGAAACCAGTGGCTCCGAGTTGCTCGGCATCCGACTCGCGGCCTGCTAAAGGCGCGCCTTAACTGCGCTTCACTTGGGTGTATTCAAGTAATTGCGTTCCTGCTGGAGGCCAATCCTTGAAACCCTTCAAAACCGTAACGTTCGATTCTGAGTTAATCGGTAACCGACTAGTCGCTCTTCATGGAGGGATACTCCAAACGGCTATTCAACCCCGGAAGGTCGGCCGTTGGATCTTTTTGAATGGCGCAGATTGCGGCGATGCTGCGTCGTGGGCACTGAAGAGTCGCGACGTGGGCCGTTACTCCGCGTAATGGGGCTTGAAGAGGTGCGTCGTGGGTGCGGGAATGTCGCGTGCGTGGAAGCGGAAAGGTCGCGTTGCCCGAACCGTCCCCTTTTTAAGACCGGGAAAGCGGCGGGGTCCATTCACGCCTTCTAGCACACGCTTTGTTTCCTTGCACCCAGAAACCCCTTCGTCTTCCTCGCGCCCTTTTGATTGAGAACGCCGCCGCATTCCAAAACCCTAGATCCACTCCGCCGGCACTGGATGCACACCCCAAAGTGGGAAGCAAATCCTAACGACGCGGAGGAAGATGCATTGGTGTGGAAGCTCTTGAACGAGGAAAGCTTCCCCATCGCCCCGATGGCTCCGTGGTTGAAGTCGACGGCGACCAAGTCCCGGCTGCAAGCCCTGGTGAAGGCAGGAGTGCTGCCGCTAAAGGAGCTAGTCGTGTGGTGCGCTGCCAGGGGGGAAGAATTCCCCACCCCGAACACGGGCGAGATGGTCGTCCACAACTCCTTCTTCCAGCGGGGCTTCTCCGTTCCCGTCCACCCTTTCTTGCAGGGGCTGCTCTACTACTACAGGCTCGAGCTCCACAATCTCAACCCCAACGGTCTGCTCCACGTGGCGTGCTTCATCACGCTGTGCGAGTGCTTCCTCGGCATTGAGCCACACTTCGCGTTGTGGAAGCAGCTGTTTGTCGTGAAGCCGCAGCCGAGTAAGGGCAGCTCGGCTGTGGTGGGAGGCGCCGGGTTCCAACTGAGGCCCAGGGCGGCAAAGTATTATCTGGATCTGCCGGCGCATACTTCCAACAAGGGATGGCACACGGACTGGTTTTACTGCGCCAATCCCACGCCGTCGCTCCCAGCGACGTGGGTCAGCCCCCGGAGGTGAAGCCGAGCTAGTTCGAGCCGCCGCTAGACCGGGAGCTAGACGGGAATATGGTCATCATGGCGTAGCTTGCCAAGGTGATCAAAGCCGGGGTGACCGGGGTCATTGTCATCTCCACCTTCATCCGGTGGCGAGTGTAGCCCGCGAAGCTGAGGGCCCACCCGATATTCATGTACACCAGCGAGCAAGACACGACTCGGGAGTCATCCGATGAACTCCCGGAGGACGAAGTCCGACGCCGAGTCGGGAAGCTCATGGCCCAGGGAACGAACTTGGACCTTTCCGGGCAGCCTCCATCTTTCTGCAGATCCAATCCCCCGCGTCAGGTAAGCGGTCAATCCCCCGACTATTCTTGTCCGTGAGTCGTAGTACCGCCTAATCTGACTCAGGTTATCTCTGTGTTTTCTGACTTTACAGGTTCTCTTCGGCTTCAGTTCCAATGCTCCCCTTCCGGAGAAGGAGATCTGGAATTTGCCACAGTACGCCGACGTTCCCAGCGGCGGGCAGCCATCGCAGGGCTCCTCTGGAGCTGGGGCATCAAAGGGAAAACAGTGGTGGCGGATGCGCCCAGCGCCCCTCCTCCGAGTGCGCTAGCCCCTGAGGAGGAGGAGGAAGAAGAGAACGACAACTCTCCCCTCATCTTGAAGAGAAAGAAGAAGGCCGCCGACGCAAGCTCGGGGGGACATGGCGACTCCTCCGCCTGTCCTGACCCGACGGCGCCGACAGCCGCTGCCGAGGAAAATCCTTCGACAGCCGGTGATGTTGTTCCCCCCAGTCGGGGGCGGAGAGAATAGCCGACTCTGCCTTCGGCGGGCAGATTGGCTCCACAGCGCGGCCGACCCCGCCGGCCGGCACGCTGAAAACCGGGAAGCGGAGGGCGATGCCTTGGTCCCTCAAGTAAGTTACCTTTTCATGCACCGCCCATCCCTTCCTTTTGCTTTGTCGTCTACAGGGAGTAACAGTAGGCATCCTTGCAGGTCGAGCAAGGCGGTGGACCCCCAGAGCACCCGGAGGTCCGACCAAGGGGGGAGCGGGTCAGCGCTGGCGGCCCGACCCTCGTCTCCCGCAAAGGCCACGGAGGTTCTGTCGTCGACGGGCGCGGCTCCGCCGCCTCTGCCGGCGGGTGCGCCCCCGACCCCTCCGCCTCCACCGCCTGTCTCGGAGTCAGTTGAGGCTAGTGCCCCGGCGGGTGTGCCTCCGACTTCTCCTCTTCCGGCGCCTGCATCAGAGTCGGCTGAGGTCGGCGTCGGGGCGCCGGCCCCTGCCACGACGGAGGCAGCGGGCCAAGAGCCGGAGGAGATAGTCCACGTGCTGCCCCCTCTCCCGGGACGCGAGCTGACTGTCCCTCCGCTCCGGATTCAGGAGAGGGATCCGGCCAACCCGGGCTTCGTCCTCCGGGAGGTCGATGATGTCCAAGAGGCGGCAGATTGGGACGAGCTCTTAAAGGCCACCGTCGAGCTTGGTGAAAAGCTCCCGGTCCTGTTGAAAGACATCCGGGAGAGTGCCAACTTGGTCAATGGCAGAATCCACCCGTTGGCAGAGGTACATGCCGAATTCCTTTGCCTTGTACTTATCTTCCTTGAATTGTGAGCTCACGGGTAGTGCACCTGTAGACATGTAGCCCCCGAGTCCTTGGCCGACTGGATCAGTCGGGCGGGGGCTCCTTGGTAGATGGTACATTTTTCACTCTGGGGGCACGATCAGTGCACCCTGAGGGTGTAGTCCCCGACCCTGTACTTGGTTCGGGGAACCGAGTAGAGGGTCTTCAAGCGACTAGTTTCCTTTTTGTAAATTTCACTCTGGGGGCACGAACAGTGCACCTAGAGGGTGTAGCCCCCCGAACCTTCGCTTGGTTCAGGGAACCAAGGGTAGGGTCCTGAAGAGTATGCCCGAGTACCTAACCTTGTTGTGATTTACCTTGCAGAGCTTGGTCCAGCGGTCGATGGACAAGACCGAGTTCCTCCAGGCCCTGCTGCCGGCCTTTGAACGACTCGGCTAGAGAAAGGCCAAGTTGGACAATATGACTGGCAGCCTTAACGCGGCGCAAGAGCAAGTTCGTGCTCGAGAGGCGAAGGTGGAGACGCTGAAGAGGGGCATTTCACAAGAAGCCGCCCGGGCTCAAGGTAACTACCCAGTGCCCTTGTTGATTTCCATTGTTCTACGAGGCTAACTCTCCCGTGTCCTCTGTAGCCACTGAAGACGAGGCTGCCAAGTTCCGGGCGGAGCTTGAGGCGGCGAATGCCCGCCTCGGCCAACTGTCCTTGGTCGAGGAAAGGGTGACCAAGCTGGAGGAGGCGCTCGGCGAGGAAAAGGCGCATGTCGAGCACCTCGAGAGGGAGGCCGCCGTCCACGAAGGTTGTCTGCGGCGAGCCGTAGACGTCGCCGAGGCTGTGAATAAAAGGGCTGCAGACTTCGCCGCTGGTAAGTGTCTGACTCGGAGTTGCCAAGTCGGGATCAGACAGGGGTTCTTGTCTAATGCCTTTGTGTTGCCTTTGCAGAGTACCAAGCGCACCTGGCGAAGATCAGCGCGACGATGGGCGATCTGTATGCGGCTGGTCGGACCGCCTGCAGCGCCCTATGGGAGGACGAGGCGGCGCCGGACCAGGTGGAGGACGTGGCTGAACGTCTTCAGCAGGCGTCGAATCAAGTGAAAGCTTTGTCAGACGAGCAATACCAAGCTGGGGTAGAGTTTGCGCTCGTCGTGACAAAGTCTTACTACCCGGCGGTTGACTTGTCGGAAATCCAGGACGAGATGGCTGCCGACGTCCCGGCGGATGAAGTGTTGGCGTTGTTTGAAGCCGTCCGACCCGCAGCTGAGAACCTGGTCAAGCAGACAGATGAGTAGGGATAGGAAAATGTAAATAACCCTACTCGTACTGGACTCGAGCAACCCAAGTATAATTAATGAATGCTTTTGAACATAAAGCTTTGTGTGTCCCATTTCCTTAATAACTCGTTCGTGTGTAAGATTAGCCTTTTGTGTGTGCCCTTGTCGACCCGTCGTATCCCCCTTTGCGTAGGAAGAGCCGTGGGCAGCGTTCCATGTAGCTTCGGGTTGTGGCATAGACCGGCAGTCGAGGACGAAGGGTTGACATCCATCATGTCACACAGTACTAGAGTAGATTGTGGAAAAAGAGTTAAAGTAAACCCAAGTGCACGGATGCACAGTCGGGAGGCGTAGCCACCAAGTGTCCGCTATGTGTAGCCTTGGGCGTTTTAAAGCGGAGCAAAAGAGTTACTCGGATGGGGCAAATTATTTTTATTTAGAAAGTATGGAAATACAAGGTTTAAGCATAGAATCGACGTAGCTGTTCTATGTTCCATGCGTTGGTGATGAGGTTGCCGTCCTTGTCCTTCAGTCGGTAAGCCCCCAGGCGCAATACTTCAGCGACGGCGTACGGACCTTCCCAAGGCGGGGAAAGCTTGTGCATGTCTTTGTTGGACTGGACTCGGTGTAGAACCAAATCGCCAACGTTGAATGCGCGCCCACGTACGTTCCGGCTGTGATAGCGCCGCAGGCCCTGCTGGTACTTTGCCGACCGAAGCAAGGCGACTTCTCGCGTTTCTTCAAGCTGGTCGAGAGCATCTTGTCTAGCTTCCTCCGACTGACTCTCCTCATAGGTGCGGACACGCGAGGAGCCATAGTCCAGGTCAATCGGGAGCACGGCCTCGGCTTCATATACCATGAAGAAGGGGGTGTAACCGGTAGATCGGTTGGGAGTGGTCCGGAGACTCCAGAGTACCGAAGGTAGCTCTACTGCCCATTTGCCCGTGAACTTCTATAGGCGATAGAAGATCCGATCTTCGATACCCTGCATGATAAGACCATTGGAGCGCTCGACTTGCCCGTTCGTGCGTGGGTGTGCCACGGCAGCGAAGTTAAGGCTGATGTGGTAGTCGTCACAGAATCGGAGGAAGGCGCCGCCGGTGAACTGAGTGTCATTGTCTGTAATGATGCTGTTGGTGACGCCAAAACAATAAACGATGTCCAAGAAGAACTCGACGGCCCGATCAGCAGTGATGGTGGCGACTGGCTTGGCTTCAATCCACTTGGTAAACTTGTCGACGGTGACGAAAATGTGTGTATAGCTCCCAGGAGCCTTCTTGAGGGGACCGACCATGTCCAGGCCCCAGACGGTGAAAGGCCATGTGATTGGAATGGTTTGCAGAACCTGAGCTGGCAAATGTGTCTGCCGGGCGAAGTATTGGCATCCCACACAGGTGCGCACGATATGCTCGACGTCTGAGATGGCAGTCAGCTAGTAGAAACCTTGTCGAAAGGCCTTCCCGACTAGCGACTTTGGCGCCGCGTGGTGACCACAGACGCCCGAGTGAATGTCGTGCAGTAGCTGCTTCCCTTGTTCTGGAGAGATGCACCGCTGGAGAATTCCAGAGGTGCTTTTCTTGTAAAGCTCGCCTTCGAGGACGACATACGCCTTGGGACGTCGGGCAAGACGTCGCGCCTCGGTCTGATCCTGTGGGAGTACGTCCCCTAGGATGTAATCGAGAAAAGGCATTGTCCAGTCGGGGGTGACAATCATGACTTCTTGTTCGGCTGGTGGGATATCATCTGCTTTGTTGATTTGAGGCCCATCGATCTCTGATGTGGACTCTGCCTTGATTGAAGGTTTGTGTAATTCCTGGAGAAAAACGCCAGCCGGGACGTCGTCCCGGCTGGACCCCAATTTGGCAAGTGCGTCAACCGCTTCATTGTCTCGGCG
Organism: Stipa capillata; assembly: GCA_019208055.1. NCBI lineage: Eukaryota > Viridiplantae > Streptophyta > Magnoliopsida > Poales > Poaceae > Stipa > Stipa capillata. The sequence continues at coordinate 39,115 of JAGXJF010000888.1, forward strand.
GAGAATGTGCGTGATCTCGAATCCACCAAATTTGGCTTCAAGCTTGCACACCTCTTGGCAGTAGGCTTCCATGGTGGGCTCTCTGCATGACCACTCCTTCATGACTTGTCGAACCACCAGTTCAGAATCTCCCCGAGCGAGGAGTCGGTGAATCCCGAGTGACGTGGCGATGTGCAAGCCATGCAGCAAAGCTTCATACTCGGTGACGTTGTTGGACGCCGGGAAGTGTATTTGGAGCACGTACTTGAAGCGTTCCCCTTTTGGAGAGATAAGCACGATGCCAGTCCCCGCGCCCTGGAGCATCAGCGAACCGTCGAAGTAGAGAGTCTAGTATTTAAGGTCGATGACAGATGGCGGGGACTGGACTTCGGTCTACTCGGCCAAAAAGTCAGCCAGAGCTTGAGACTTGATGGCCGTGCGGGGGTATAAATTATGTCGAATGCGAGCAATTCCATTGCCCACTTCGCGATTCGTCCTGTGGCGTCCCGATTGTTTATGACATCGGCGATCAGGAAAGAGCCAGCCACCGAGATCGGATGCCCTTGAAAGTAGTGAACCAGCTTCCGAGACGTGACGAACACCACATAGATAATCTTTTGAATCTGCGGGGAACGCGCCTTCACTGATGAAGTAGACTGGTCACTGAACCTTTTGGACGTGACCCGGCTCGATCATTCAACAACCAGGACCATACTGACCACCTGAGTAGTTGCCGCGATGTAGAGTATCAGCGGCTCATTAGGCATTGGCGGGGCCAGCACCGGGACGGTGGTCAGCAGTTTTTTCAAACCGTCAAGGGCATCCTGAGCCTCAGGGGTCCAGGTGAAATCGTCCGATTTTTTCATGAACTTGTAGAGGGGCAGGGCCATTTCGCCGAGTCGAGAGATGAACCGGCTATGAGCTGCCACGCACCCGGTGAGTCTCTGGGTGTCTTTGAGGCTTTTTAGCGGCCCAATTTTGACGATGGCGTTGATCTTCTCCGGGTTGTTCTCGATTCCTCGCTCGGAAATGATGAATCCGAGTAGCTTTCCCGAAGGGACCCCGAAGACACATTTCTCCGGGTTAAGTTTCATGCTGAATCGCCTGAGACTGGCAAAGGTTTCTGCCAGGTCGGTCAGGAGATCCTCTTTCTTTTTCGACTTGACCACCACGTCATCAACATAGGCCTGCACGTTCCTGCTGATCTACACCTGGAGGCAGCACTGTATGCACCATTGGTACGAAGCGCCGGCGTTTTTCAAACCGAACGGCATGGAGACGTAGCAGAAGGCCCCGAACGGCGTGATGAACAAAGTCTTGATTTGGTCCTCCTCTTTCATCTTGATCTGATGGTAGCCTGAGTAGGCATCGAGGAAGCATAAAATTTTACAGCCGGCCTTGGATTCAATCACTTGGTCGATGCGAGGCAAAGTGAAAAGATCTTTGGGACATGCCTTGTTTAGGCTAGTGTAATCAACGCACATCCTCCACTTTCCATTCTTTTTGGGAACAAGAACTAGGTTCGCTAGCTAGTTGGGATGCTACACTTCTTTTATAAAGCCAGCTGATAAGAGCTTGGCTATCTCTTCTCCTATTGCTACACGCCTATCCTCAGCGAAGCGGCGTAGGCACAGTTTGACCGGCTTGACGTCCGGCCGAACGTTCAGAGAGTGCTCGGTAGCCTCCCTCAGAACTCCGGGCATGTTGAAAGATGTCCTGGTTGTCGCGGAGGAAGCTGACGAGCGTGCCTTCCTATTTATCGCTGAGCGTAGTCCCAATCTGCGTTGTCTTGGAGGAGTCTTCTGGGTCGAGCTGGATCGACTTAGTGTCCCGCACCGACTGGAACGATGTCGATGCTGAAGCTTTTTTGCTCGGGGATGCTTCCTCGACCACGGCCGACTTGAGGTTGTCAAGCTCGGCTGCAGCAACTTGGGCATCGGCGAGGTTGCAATTTTCAAGGTCGCACACGTAGGTGTGCTAGAAAATGCTCTGCACCATTATGATCCCGTGGGGACCCGACATTTTTAAGCTTCAGGTAGACATAACTTGGGATAGCCATGAACTTGGCGTAGCAAGGGCGTCCCAAGATGGCGTGATATGAGCCCGAGAAGTCGACGACCTCGAAGGTGAGGGTCTCGGTTCGGAAGTTTTCGGGAGTACCGAAAGTGACGGGCAGGCTGATTTGCCCGAGTGGACTTGCCATCTTGCCGGGTACGACTCCGTGAAAGGGTGCCCCGGTGGGCTTGATGTCTGAGCGAGGAATCTTCGTGTCGTCAAGAGTTTTGACGTAAAGGATGTTCAGACCACTCCCTCCATCCATGAGGACCTTGGTGAGGCGAACGCCACAGACAATTGGGTCCACCACCAAGGGGAACCTACCCGGGTGAGGTATGTAGTCGGGATGGTCCGAGCGGCCAAAAGAGATTATGGACTCGGACCATCGGAGATACTGAGGTACGACAGGCTCGACTGCGTTAACCTCTCGGTTTGTGATCTTCTGGCGGCGTTTGGACTCGTAGCCGTCGGGGCCACCGAAGATCATTAAGCAAGCAGTTTCCTTCAGGAACTCGTCACCTTCGTCCGAATGGGAATCTTTCTTGTTCCGATTATGGATGAAAGGCTTGTTCAAGTTCTTCAGGAGATTGCAGTCGTGCATGGCGTGGTTTGACTTCGGCCCATGAAAGTGACACGGCCGACTCATCGTCTCCTCAAAAGTTGCGCTGCCGCGCTGAGGACGCCGTTGCGGGGCGCGCTTGGCTGCAGCAACGAAATCTTCGCCCTTGCACTTCCTGTGCTTCTTTCGGAACGACTCGGGACGGTCTTTCCCCTGGGGGACTCGGCAGTTTTGCCTTTTCCCTTATCGTCCTTTTTTGCGCTGCGGACGGCTTCTTCACCAGTGGCGAAGTTGTTGGCGATGTCGAAGAGCTCGCGCGTAGTTTGAGGGTTCTTACGCGTGATTTTGTGGATGAGGTCGGTGCTACGAACACCTTTGGAGATGGCGGTGATGACATCTCCTTCTCGGACCTCAGGCAGAGAGTTCTTCTTGGAGAAGCGTTGAATGTACTCTCTGAGGGTCTCACCCTCCTCTTGGGTACAACTGTGGAGGTCCCACGCGTTCCTGGGCCAGTTGTAGGTGCCCTGGAAGTTTTTAATGAATTGGGTCTCAAGGTCGGCCCATGACTAGATGCAACCTTGAGGCAAGCTGTGAGCCAGGCTCGAGCTGAGTCGGCTAGAAACAGAGGCAAGTAGTGGATCGCAACGTAATCGTCACCGCCACTGGTCCTGCACGCTGTGTGGTAGTCGGCCAGCCAGATGTCTGGCCGAATCTCTCCCGTATACTTGTCGATTCCGGTAACTCGGAACCGCGGCGGGAAGACGGCATTGCGGCTGCGAGATCCGAACGCCTTTGGGCCTACATAGGCCATGCCAAAAGGAGGTGGAGAGCTGCACCGGCTTGTAGCGCTACGGTCGCTACTGTCACCGTAGCGACTGCTGCGGTTGTCCCTCCCTGCATCTCGGCGGGCATCACATTTATCATTAAGGATGTCCCGCGCGTCGCGGTCCAACCCAAGTTGATCACGTGCTGATCCGACAGGGTGAACGTCTTTGTCTGTGCCTTGTCGGGCGCGGACTCTTGCGAGAATAGTCCCCCGTGCGTCACGATTTGGTCCGAGTCGGTTATGAACCAACCCGGCAGGGTGACGACACTCGGGGTCGGCGTGATGACGCGCCGCGGCTTGTGGGTTTCCCGGAGGGGAAGCACGTCGGCTCCTAGCACTCGCCGATGAACCCGCATGGTTCTCAGAGATCTCGACTTGCTGCAGGGCTGCTTCTTCTACCAGGATCTGAAGCCGCTGAAGTTTGTCGTGGCCTGGGGTGCCCTCTGGGATGTGAATGGCACGCGCCGCCATCGAGGCCGCGACGATGTTGTGACTAGGAAGCGGGAAGATTGGGACGCCGTCCCTTTCACGCATGCGGAGCGCATTGTGAACCTGGCGTCCACGATCCCGCATGTCGTCGTATCGTTCTCTTTCTCCGTGCTGGCAAGCCAGCGTGGCTTGCTGCTGGGCTAGATCCGCCTCCTGCGCACGGAGCCAGAGCCGAGTAGTTCAGGAGTCTGGTCTTTGATGGGAATAGGCTGGTCTTCGTTGTTGGTCAACGTGCCCGGGTTTGCCATGAAGACCTCTCGAGAAGGGTGGTGGCTTCCCGAGCTCTCAAGTCGTCTGAGTCATACTCGAGGACGTGTAGGAGAGACTCGATCGCGCCAACCAATTGGGATCCCTGCTCGACAAGAGGGAACCCATGCTCGAGCTGTAGATCCGACTTTGGCGTAACCTCATCCCTAGGGAGAGGAGCTGAAGGTGTGGACTCGACGGCGAGTCCGAGTGGAGATGTCGATGACGCCTCCGACGATCAGCGGGAAGCCGAGTCGCAGAGGTGAAGCTTGCCGATCTGATCAACGATGAAGTCTAGCTTTCCAAATCAGAAAAGCTGGCCTAGATTAGGGACAGCGTTCGGGGAAACAAATCGCATGATGCTGCCCGGAACGAAACTGCCGTTGATGACGAAGAAACCCATCTGGATCTGGTAGATGAATCTATGCGCAGCCCCTACCTGGCGCGCCAACTGTCGGTGTACTGATCCGGCAATTATGAATATGGGCAGCGTACGCACAGAAGATCTAGATGGGTGCACACAGGACACGATGTTTATACCCTACGTCCTGTGTTTGATGGATTGAATCAATTGTATCCCATATGAGGGTATGTGTTTGTACTATGAGAGCTTGCGAAGCTATGGCTATCCAAGGAATACCGGCCAGGAAGTCCCTACCTAGCCTTATATAGGTGACCAGATTAGGGTTACAAGAGTCCAGATCGGTTTACAGATTGATCTCTTAATCAGTTATAACTGTCACCCGGGTATGCCGGGCAGGTATTAGTCCATGTCTTGTACTCCAAGTTGGTGAGGTGCTCCCGTGTAGAAGTCGGACTCCGAGTGGTCAGCCTAGCCCACCCTGTGTCTAGAGGGCCGGATTCGTCCTCCTTGACGATACCCGGGTGCCATACCATCGTCAAGCGCCAACCTGGTCAACGGCCGAATCAACCCGCTGGCGCAGGTATGTGACTTTGCCATCGTGTTTCTTTTTTGTTTTCGTCCGACTGCTTTGGCCGGGTGGGAGCTTTCTTCCTTTCTTTAGGTTCCTCTCTGGGGGCACGAACAGTGCACTCAGAGGGTGTAGCCCCTGAGCCTCTGCTTGGTTCAAGGAACCGAGTGGAGGGTCTAGATGATCTTGCGAGTTTTCACTTTGGGGGCACGAACAGTGCACCTAGAGGGTGTAGCCCCCGAGCCTCCGCTTGGTTCGGGGAACCGAGTAGAGGGTTTTGTTAACTTTTCCGGGTAGCTGATTTTTACTGTTGTAGAGCTTGATCAGGCGGTCGATGGAGAAGACCGAATTTCTCCAAGAGCGCCTCCCCGCCTTCGAACGACTCGGCCAACGGAAGGCCGAGTTGGATAATCTGAGGGGGAGCCTCCACTTGGCGCAAGAGCAAGTGCGTGCGCGGGAGGCCGAAGTGGAGGCCTTGAAGAGAGGCATCTCCTAGGAGGCTGCCCGGGCCTGTCGGGTGCTCTGATGATGCTTCTGTTCCAACTCCGCAGGGTTCGAAGCGCACATCCAGGAGGTCGTCGAGATGGTGGAATCTTTATGGGTAGCCGATCAGCTGACCTGCACCACCCTATGGGAGGATGACTCGGCGCCGGACCGCGTGGGCGCGGTTGCACAACATCTTCGGCGGGGGCCGGATCAAGTCAGGGAGCTGACGCATGAGCATTACCGGGCCGGGGTGGAGTTCGCGCTGCTCGTGGCAAAGTCCCACTACCCGGCTATTGACATGACGGAGATCTAAGACGGGCTGGCCGCCGATGTCCCCGAAGACGAAGTCCCAGTGCTGATTGAGGAAATCCTTCCCACTGCGGAGAACCTGGCCGAGCCAATGAAGGGCAATAGGAGTCTGTAAATAATTTTATTTGAACTGAGTGTCTGACACTTGGGAAGCCCGAGTGCAAGTTTATTTATGCTTCTTTTAAGCGACTTTGTTTTAAAGCCTGGGCGTCTCATTTTCCTTGATACTTTGTTCCTATGTAAAGTTAGCTTTTTGTGTGTGTCCTTGCCGACCCGTTGTAGCCCCTTTTGCGTAGGAGTAGCCGTGGGCAGCGTCCGTGCAGCGCGAGGTTGTGGCGTAGACCAGCGGTCGAAGACAAAGGGTTAACGTCAAGCATGTTTACAGAGTACTAAAATAGTTTGCCGAAAAAGAGAGGGGCCCGAGTGCGCGGATGCGCACCCAGAGGGTGTAACCGCTGAGTGCCTGCTATGTGTAGCCGTGAGCGTACATAGCAGGCGAGTCGGGAGCTCCAGGAATTATCTCGAGTGGAGCGAAAAAGACATTTATTCATGTGTCCGAAGAAATTCGAAGTGTAAAATGTTAAGCATATAGACGACGTAGCTGTTCGATGTTCCATGCGTTGATGATAACGTTGCCATTGTTGTGCTTCAGTTGGTAAGCCCCCAGGCGTAGCACTTCGGCAATCACGTACGGGCCTTCCCATGGTGGGGAGAGTTTATGCATGTCTTTGCTGGACTGGACTCGGCGCAGAACCAAGTCGTCAATGTTGAATGCGCGCCCGCAGACGTGTCGGCTGTGATAGCGCCATAAGCCCTGTTGGTACTTGGCCGACCGAAGTAAAGCGACTTCTCTTATTTCCTCAAGCTGATCAGTGTCGTCCTGCCTTGCTTCCTCCGACTGGTCTTCATCATAGGCGCGAGTGCGCTGGGACCCGTAGTCCAGCTCAATAGGCAATACGGCCTCGGCTCCGTAGACCATGAAGAACGGTGTGTATCCGGTTGACCGGTTGGGGGTAGTCCGGAGGCTCCAGAGTACCGAAGGTAACTCGGCTGCCCACTTACCCACGAACTTCTTGGGAAAAAGGCAAAATTGGCCCCCGGGCGAGTGGCAATACCGGGAATAGCTCCCGTCTGGAACCAACGGCGAGATTGTCCCCGCGACACACCGCGCAGCTGACACGTGGCAAAATCATACATCTGGACCGCGACGAAACACGATCGCGCATCTGGACCACGACGTAACGCGACCGCAGATCCGGCCTGTCGCCACGGCCCCCACCCGCGAGCCGCGCCAGGCCGCGCCCGAAGCCCGCGACGCGAGGCCGGATCGCGCCCGGGGCCCGCGAGCTCCTCCTCGAGCCTGAGACCCGCGACCTGCGGAGCTCGCGGCCGTGGCCCGCGACGACCACGCCCGAGTCTCGCGCCCAAGGCCCGCGACCAGCATCGCGCGTTATCCCACCAGGAAGCATGCATGCATGTGATGTGATGGTGCAGTAGCTAGCTAATAGCTGCCACAAATCGATCTGAATTAATTGCTGCATATGTACGTACGTAGTAATCTACGAACTTCAAACAAAAGTAGTTACCGCTACTAATTCAGTAAGTAGCACCAATGCCATACGTACGTTCGTGCGTTTGATTGTTTAAATACCATGTATTGTGCAAGCTCGATTGATCGATACATGCACGTTACAAGTACAGTCTCCGTACATTTGATTTCCTACATATATGGTTACTATGATCGATCGATCCCATGTAGGAGTATCAGGTCAGTTGTTTCTGCTACGGACTGTCCCGATCGATCGCCAGAGTTAATTGATGAAGAGATCTGACATGCCAATACGTATGGACGTGCAGCTATAATTTTCGTCGCGGGCCTAACGCACGACCAAGCCTCGGGTGCGAGCCTCGGGCGCCAGCCCCGGTCGTCGCGGGCCGCGGCCGCGATCTTCGCAGGTCGCGGGCCTCGGGCGCGAGGAGGAGCTCGGGGGCCCCAGGCGCGATTCGGCCTCGTGTCGCGGGCTTCGGGCGCGGCCTGGCGCGGCTCGTGGGTGGGGGCCGTGGCGACAGGCCGGGTCCGCGATTGCGTTACCTCGCGGTCCAGATGAGAGATTGCGTGTCGTCACGGTCTAGATGCGCGATTTTGCCACGTGTCAACTGCGCGGTGCGTAGCGGGGACAATCTCACCGTTGGTTCTGGGCAGGGGCTTTTCCCAGCATTGCCACTCACCAGGGGGCCAATTTTGCCTTTTTTCCCGAACTTCTTTAGGCGTTGGAAGATCCGAGGTTTGATGCCTTGCATAATAAGACTATTGGAATGCTCAACCTGCCCATTCATGCGTGGGTGTGCCACGGCCGTGAAGTTGAGGCTAATGTTGTAATCGTTGTAGAATTGGAGGAAGGTGCCGCCGGTGAACTGAGTGTCATTGTCCGTGATGATGCTGTTGGGACGCCAAAACGGTAGACGATGTCTAAGAAGAACTCGACGGCTCTCTCGGCAGTAATCGTGGCTACTGGCTTGGCTTCAATCCACTTAGTGAACTTGTCGACGGCGACGAAGAGGTGTGTGTAGCCCCCGGGATGTGCGCACGATGTGCTCAGCATCAAAGACGGCAGTCAGCCAGTAAAAACTTTGTCAGAAGGCTTTACCAGCTAACGACTTTGGCACCGCATGATGCCCACAGACTCCTGAGTGATATCCTGCAGTAGTTGCTTCCCCTATTCTTGAGGTATGCATCATTGAAGAATTCCGGAGATGCTCTTCTTGTACAGGTCGCCGTTGAGCACGACGTAGGCCTTAGCATGCCTTGCAAGGTGCCGCGCCTCGGTTTGATAAGACGAGAGTGTGTCCCGAAGGAGGTAGTTGAGGAAAGGCGCTGTCCAGTCAGGATTGATGATTAGAACTTCGTGAGGCGGCTGCGGAGTGCTATCAGGTTCGTCAGGGTGAGATTCGATGGTTTCGGGCACCGTGTCCGCTTTGATGGAAGGAACATGCAACTCCTGGAGGAAAACTCCAGCCGGGACGACATCCCGACTGGACCCCAGCTTGGCGAGTGCGTCTGTAGCTTCGTTGTCTCGGCGGAGGATGTGCGTGATTTCAAGGCCGTTGAACTTGGCCTCAAGCTTGTGCACCTCTTGGCAGTAGGCTTCCATGGTCGGGTCTCTGCATGACCAGTCCTTCATGACTTGCCTGACTACCAGTTCGGAGTCTCCACGGACGAGAAGCCGGCGGATCCCGAGTGAGTTCGCAATGCGTAGGCCATGTAGCAAAGCTTCATATTCGGCGACATTGTTGGACACCGGGAAGTGGATCTGCAGCACATATTTGAAACGTTCTCCTTTTGGGGAGATAAGCACTATGCCAGCCCCCGCACCCTGAAGCATTAGCAAGCCGACGAAGTAGAGAGTCCAATGTTCGAGGTCGACGATAAAAGGTGAAAACTTGACTTCTGTCCACTCGGTCATGAAGTCGGCAAGAGCCTGAGACTTGATGGCCGTGCGGGGGGCGTAAATTATGCTGAATGCCATGAGTTCTATTGCCCATTTAGCGATCCTTCCTGTGGCATCGCGGTTGTTGATGACGTCCACGATCAAGAAGGAACTGACCACCGTAATTGGGTGTCCCTGGAAGTAGTGGACTATCTTCCGAGATGTTATGAACACCGCGTAGATGATCTTCTGTATTTGTGGGTACCTCGCCTTGGAATCGGACAACACTTCGCTGATGAAGTATACCGGGCGCTGACCTTTTGGATGTGGCCGGGCTCAGAGCATTCGACGACCAAGACGGTACTGGCCACCTGGGTAGTTGCTGCAATATAGAGGAGCAGCGATTCATCGGGCATTGGAGAGACTAGCACTGGGGGTGTGGTCAAGAATTTCTTCAACCCGTCGAGAGCATCTTGAGCTTCATGTGTCCAGGTGAAGGTGCCCGACTTCTTCATTAGCTTGTAGAGGGGCAGGGCTTTTTCGCCGAGTCGGGAGATTAATCGGCTGAGAGCCGCCATGCACGCGGTGAGCCGTTGGAGATCCTTGAGGCTTTTTGGTGGGCCCATTCTGATGATGGTGTCGATCTTCTCCGGGTTAACCTCGATTTCTCGTTCGGAAACAATGAAACTAAGTAACTTTCCCGAAGGTACTCTAAACACGCACTTTTCCGAGTTGAGCTTCATGCCGAAACGCCTAAGGTTGGAGAAGGTTTCCCCTAAGTCGATTAAGAGGTCTCTCTTTTTCTCGAACTTGACCACCACATCGTCGACGTAGGCTTGCACGTTCCTGCCGATCTGTTCTTGAAGGCAGCACTGCATGCACCGTTGGTATGTAACGCCGGCGTTCTTGAGGCTGAAAGGCATGGAGACGTAGCAGAAGGCCCCAAATGGAGTAATGAACGAAGTTTTGATTCATCATCTTCCTTCATCTTGATCTGATGGTAGCCCGAGTATGCGTCGAGAAAACATAAATCTCGCAACCGGCCGTGGAGTTGATCACTTGGTTGATGCGAGGTAGTGTGAAAGGATCTTTAGGACATGCTTTGTTGAGACTCGTGTAATCAATGCACATTCTCCATTTTCTATTCTTTTTGTGAACAAGAACTGGGTTCGCTAACCAGTCGGGATGATACACTTCTTTTATAAAACCAGCTGACAGTAGCTTGGCTATCTCTTCTCCTATTGCCCTATCCCTATCCTCGGCAAAGCAGCGCAGGCACTGCTTGACCGGCTTGGTGTCTAGCCAGACGTTCAAAGAGTGCTCGACAACCTCCTTCGGTACTCCCGGCATGTCCGAAGACGTCCATGCAAAGATGTACCGTTATCACGAAGGAAGTTGACGAGTGCGTTTTCCTATTTGTCGCTGAGCGCAGTCCCGATCTGCATTGTCTTGGAGGGGTCTTCCGGATCGAGTTGGATTGCCTTGGTGTCCTTCGCCGACTGAAAAGATGTCGCAACTGAAGATTTTTTAGTCGGGGGTGCTTCCTCGACCACGGCCGACTTGAGGTTGTCAAGCTCGGCTGCAGCGATTTGGGCCGCGGCAAGGTTACAGTTTTCCAGGTCACACGCGTAAGCGTGCTGGAAGCTGCTTTGCACCGTTATTATCCCGTGGGGACTTGGCATTTTAAGCTTCAAGTAGACATAGCTGGGAACAACCATGAATTTGGCGTAGCAGGGACGTCCTAGGATGGCTGATACGAGCCTGAGAAGTTGACGACCTCGAAGGTGACGGACTCGGTCCGGAAGTTGTCTGGAGTGCCGAAAGTGACACGCAAGCTGATTTGCCCGAGTAGACTTGCCATCTTGCCAGGGACGACCCCATGGAAGGAGACACCGGTTGTAACACCCCAATTTCTCGAAACCTGAAAATCAGGGTCAACAAAAACTTTTTGCTAATAATGCCAATTAGCAGTGCATCGAGTCGGAACCTATTCTGCCAAAACCCTAGAGTGAGCCAACCCGAGTCCCTCATCTCCATCTCTGTTCCCCCTTGGCCTCGACCATGTCGGAACTCCATCCGGCAAAGGATACGAAACCCTGCTCGGCATTCCGTCCCTAACCATGCCTGAAACCCGGCACCAAGACACCCCCGTCTATTCCCTTTTTCTCCCAAATCCTTGCCACGGCAAACAAATCTCTGCCACGGCAGCCCGTCTGACCATTTTCTCCGCCACGACAGAACTTCCACCAACCGCGGCAAACTCTTACTGCCACGTTGTGTTTCCCCTCCTTGCCACTCCCTACCGTGTCAAGTCAATCCGCCACCACCTCCTGTCGCGACAAGCTAATCTGCCATCAATCCCCGCCACACCACAGCACCACCTCTGCCCAACCTTGTCGCAACAGCCCGGGTCACCTTTCCTTCCCCTCTTCTTCTTTGTCTAAGCCGACGCAAACCCTAACCACCGGCTCTCCCTGTTCCTTCCCCTCTCGAACCTTATGCATGTATATATATATACGTGCGTATCAGTGACCTAAATTCAACCACATATACGTTGAAATAATCCAGTGTATGTGGGCACATACACTCCAGCCCCTAGACCCCTCTCCTCGGTAAAATTCTTTCTACCGCATGATCAAGAAAATATCTTCGGTTACTTTACCATTTCTCTCATCAGAGTGTATATACATTCATATATATGTACGTATACATTCGCACCCAATTCTACGCCATTATCTCTTATCCTCACCCTGTCACCTTTTTACCGTCTGCACGGTAAAACCCTAAATACTACGTTACCACGATTATAACCCTTTTCACCATGTTACCATGCTACAAAATATCTAATTCCTATTCACCTCTTCTACCGAATTACCGAGTTACAAACTAACTTTCTACCCTTCTACCATGTTACCGGAACTCAAAATATCTTGTTCCGTCTTACCAGATAACCATTCAATCTTTACCATCTACCGCGTTAGCCCACACCGTAATCCCTCGTGTTGTTCTAATATCTTTCCGATTGTCCACACATACGCCATAAATCCCTAACCTGTGTATGTGTATACCCCTTGCCACCTTTTCTCTCTCCTCAAAATATGTATATCTCCAGAACTTCCTAATATCCTTGGAAATCCCCATTATATGAAAGGTTGACAACCGTCGCGTGTGCTCATAAAAGCTAAACCCTAATGGGCGCGCACACGATATATGTATCCGACCCAATCTAAACCTTAACCCTAAGCGGCAACCTGCCCGTTTTCATTTCCGACTCTCCAGATACAACCCCTAATCTTCCCCATACCTTGCCACCCCCGTGCCGTCGCCCGAAACCCCAAAACCCTAAGCGCGTATATGCGCGTGTGGATGTTCAACCTTGGTTTTGAGTCTTCGGAGTTCTCTATATCTTGAGCATGTCATTGCATGAGCATCGCATTTGCATAGTTAGTAAACCCTTCTCGGGCACGCACCCCTAATGCGTAGACCCGTCCGACCCAAACCCTAACGGCTTAAAATGGTCGAGTGGATTCCCTTCTCTCCGGGAGTAAGTCTCCAAACCCTAGCCCACTCCCCATCCTCTCTGCAAGTTTCCGAAGCCCTAAAGCTCTCAAAACCTTAGCAGTCGGCAGAAACCCTAATTAGGTTTCTTTGCATCCAGAATTGAAAAAGTGTTATCATATGTACATTAAATCCTCCAAAGTGTCCAGAAAAATTCCAGTAGCTTCTTGAGTATACTCCTCACCAATTTATAAAATAAAATTGGGAAGTCCAATTCAAAAATTTTGAACTACATTCAAAATCCAATTCTGTCCAAATCTCCCATTTGAACTACAGCTACCTTTCTCCTTGCTCAGAAAATTCCACAAATTCTACACCTAGCTCATCTTTGTAATCTTGTTCCATTTCTGTAAAAACTTTTTCACCTCCAGTACAATTTATAGCCGAGTCAACCATCGAGCACCTGGCATGAAACCCTTTCTTCCTTTGAAACTGAGCTCAGCTCCCAACCACCCTCCTCCCAACTGCCTACCAGTGCATTAACCCTCTCTTGGCACCAGTCTCATCCCTCTGGCTCGCTCTAAAACCCTAGCGCCACAGGCTTCAACCTCGGGGTCACTTCATGCCGGCAATGGCAAGCAGCAGCCGACCCTCCCTCTGCTCATTTCTGTGCCAACACCATCCCCCATCTTCTCTCAGTCGCTTAGCCGTGGTTGACACTGCCAGGCGCCCCCCCTCCTGCACCCGAAGACCCCTGGCGAGTCAATGCCACTCAGGCCGCGCCCAGACATGCCCTGGACGCGCCCACGCGCGCACCCATGCCGCTCGACAACGCCATTCCCCCTGACCTCTGTTTCCCTGAGCCAACTCCGCGCCGCAGGTGTCCTTGGCACCCCTTGAGCAAACCGCGCCGCCTGGTGAAGTCGCCGCGTTGCTGTGGCGAGGTCCACGGCAAGGACAGCGGCTCGGGCGACAGGGCACTCGGCCCCCTTCCTTTGCCTATTTAAACACCATGCGAGAGCTCCCAAGCACCACACCCACCACCTTTTACTTCTCTGGAACCATCCAAGTACCCCAAAGCTCCCCGAGCTCACCCCTTCCCCTGTCTTCTTCTCCAATCAGAGACATTAGCCATTGCCGCTCCCGAGAAGAGTTGAATCACATCAGTGAAGAATTCCCACCCTTCCATCCCTTAAAGCTTTCTGGAACTCCTCTTAACTCGCCTGATCACTTCTTTGCAGTCGCCGTTCACCGGAGCACCGCCCTCACCATTGACCCCGCCTCCTCTCCTCTGGACCTCGGTGAGAGCCTATCACCAGCATCCGCCCGAGCCCACTAGTCACGAAAATGGAGTCGCCATTCCTCTCTGAACCCGAGGATACCCACCATTCATCTTAGCTCCTCATAGTCTCCCCGCAATTCCTCGCCGTCCTTCTTACCGGAGCGCCGCCGGATGCTAGGGATTTCTCACCGGAAAATCTTTCCCGTGCGTGCCCTCGCCCTCCTCTGTTCTGACCGGTAGGACCCACGGCCCCGAAGCGGTACGCCCCCTCTCCAGTCTCCGCCAGTGGGCCAGCTCTCCCCGCCGGGCCCGTTGTCAGTATAAGTGGAAGCCGGCGCCGTTTTCTGCTCCACGTCACGGTTCTTTTAAACCGGCCGGCTCTCCTCTCTGAACCAGAACACTAGCTTGTCTTGGTTCAACCGGTTCACTCAGATCCAGCCCAAATCTCAGAAAACTTCCCAAATAAAAGTTTCTCCAAATTTCATTTCCCATCTTTTTCATATAGGACATTTTTCGAAAATCCCAATATATCTCCCTGTACAGCCCAGTCCAGTACGCAGATCAAATTTCAAATATGTGTTTAAACTCCTTTTGAATATGGGTTCAATTCTAGGTTGTTCCAGCATGCAAACATGAACATTTTAGAGCCTTGCTCAAGTTGCATACACATACATGTTGCTTAGTTCAAAGCTTAGGGGGAATAGCTGATCCATGAAACCCTAGGTCAAGCCATCATGTGTACCCTTAAACCCTTTCCGATTTTAGTTGATTAGGTGTCTCAACCCAAAATGTCCAGAAGATTTAAAACCAAAACCACTTCATATATCCAGTGAGCTGTAGTCTTCATATGAGGCATGATTCCAGGAGCTAAAAGAAAACAAGTGTTCGCCGTTGAAACCCTAACCCTAATTCATACGAGTATGCATTTGTAGTGTTATTCCTTTTCCAAACCTAAGTCGAATTGATGATTCCTTCCAAATGTCCAGTAGGATTAGGGTTAACTTTTGTACATCCTAGCAGTCCATTAGTATTTCTCATGATGCATGATTTCCAAAACCCTAGGAGCAAGAGCTTATCATCGAAACCCTAGAAACCCTAGTTGTCATTCCATGCATATATGTAGGTTCCCATTAGTGTTAGCTCCACCATGTTAAACCGTTCAAGAAAGTGTTAGAACCTGGAACTCATGCATGTAGTTGTAACCATCCCCCTTGTTGCATAGCTCGTAGACGTAAGGGCATCGTAAAACCCTAAAAACCCTAGTCATCCTAACCCTAGGAGTGCATGCATCTTTTATACACATCCAATCAACATCCGAGCAAGTTGAATCATTTTGAAGACATTATGAAGCCCTTGATGCATGCATGATTACCTTTATTAGTCGTTCTTGTGATGCTTGGTTCTTATTCAAAGTATTTTCCGAACGTGTAGTTAACGGGTGAGGTACGTGCGTCAGGAGGAATCCGAAGCACCCCCGCGTCCGGAACCGAGCCAAGACTTGCCAGGCAAGCCCTCCGCCCTTGATCATGTTAAATCCCAGTTTTACGAAATATTATTTTCTTTTTGAACCATGCATGCTATATTTTATCCCTGTTATTTTATGTAGAGTAGCTATCACCGATGATAGGAAACCCTAGTCCGACCCCGTAAACCTTGTCGCCCTAGGACTACAATGTTCCGAAGATTTATCGGAAACTTAGGGTAGTGTAGACATATGTATATACCTATGCTTAGCCCCGCAGTAGATGAATTAGGTTTTCGAAAAGGAAAAGGAAAAGGAAAGCAACACCCCATATTTCATGTGATGGAATATCGAAACGGACCGTCGCGTCCGGTTGTAGAGGTGCATGGAAGGTAGGATATGCATGGGTTGGGATATTCTACCGGAAATGGTTCTGTGGAACCGAGCTAAAAAGGGAGAAGATTTTGATCCGGGTTGGTAATGAAGGGTGTTTGCAGGGAGATGTTAAAGAGCGACGTAAGGCCCGTCGTGGTTCTCGCTGCTCGTTTACGGGAGTGGTGTGGAGTCCTTCTCGGATCACCTAAGGACCTGTCTTAAGTGCCGTTTGGCCAAGTCTTACCGTACGACCACATGTCCTTTATGGGAAGGACTTGATCTAGTAGCCGACCTGGACTAGCATGAACCCGTGGGCAGTTAGTAGAGTGCAGATGGGGTGGGTTTAACCCCTGTAGAGAATAAACCCGTGGTTTTAACAAGGTATTATTCGCCACAGAGTTGGAACACCAACCTCCTTGTAGCGATGATACTGACTCAAGCTAGGTGTGGGACATGTCCTTCTGACGGGTTCATGGCTGGGTTCACAGCGGTGAAGAGTCTCGTTGTACAAGCTCTGGACACATGCGTGCGCAGCATGCCCAGGGGGAACTACATCGTGTGGGTAAAGCCGTACAACCTCTACAGAGTGTTAAAAACTATTCGAATAGCCGCGTCCGCGGTCATGGACGAACTTGGTTGGGCCACACTAAAGTAGTCTGGCTTTCTAAGCCCCAAAAAGGATTTTTGGGTTATGGGTTTAAGGACGCGAACCATCGTGTTCGCAGGGCAGTTTGCCAAGTTCCCGTCGTATCGGGAGGTGTGAAGTCGGGTTTTCCCGTAGACTCGGGCAAACTCTAGAATCCCCGTAAGTACGAGGTGAGCATCGTCTACCTGAGGAACCAGGTGATTGGGAACCCCGTAAGTACGAGGTGAGCAGCGTCTCCCTGTGGAACCGGCTAAGTACCGTGCTGTACCGTTGTAACGATAAGCACAAAAGTGAACTCCCCGTTGCAACGGGCGAGTGTTTTGAGCAATACCTTATCTCGCCGCATCGAGATGTTTTGATAAAATCGCTTTTACATCTATGTACTTATTTCCAATGCAAACTTACTTTCTCGCACAACATGAAACATAGGATAGAGCCATGTTATTGATAAATACCAAGCATGTTCATATCTGTATTAAACTCCCCGGTGGAGTGCTTGCGAGTACATTCAATGTACTCACCTGGCTTGTTATGTGGCCAGACGAAGAGGAGGAATACCAGTCTGGCGATAACGACAGCGACTTCGAGGCGTAGGGTTTCTCCCCAGTCTGTTGCCTGTGGTTTGGCATACTGATGGGCTATCCACCGTATTTTATTCTGCTGCTGTTTAATTCGGCCAATAGGCCCGGTTTGTATGAACTAAAGACCAAGTATGGTCGACGTCTGTAATAAACGATGTATGGCATGGTTATGTTATCAAGTACTTGTGTGTATCGACTATTGATCCAGGGATCGATACAGTAAACACAAGGGTTTATCCGGCCCTAAAATCGGGTACTCCACACCGGTAGGCTTAATTTCCGACCGGGGGATCTTCATGTCGTTCAAGGTCTTAACGTAGAGGATGTTCAGACCACTCTCTCCATCCATGAGGACCTTGGTTAGGCGAACGCCACTGACGATTGGGTCTACCACCAAGGGGAACCTGCCCGGGTGAGGTATGTAGTCGGGGTGGTCCGAGCGGCCAAAGGAAATTATGGACTCAGACCACCGGAGGTACTGAGGGACAGCCAGTTCGGCTGTGTTGACTTCGTGATCCGTGATCTTCTGGTGTCATTTGGATTCATAACCGTTGGGGCCACCGAAGATCATAAGACATGCAGTCTCCTTTGGGAACTCGTCGCCTTCCTCGGGAGGAGGACGGTCCTTTTTGTTCTGGTTGGAGACAAAAGGTTTGTTCAAGTTTTTCAAGAGATTACAGTCGCACGTGACATGATTGGATTTTGGTCCATGAAAGTGGCACGGTTGACTCATCATCTCCTCAAAAGTTGCATTGTTGCGCTGAGGACGGCGCTGCTAGGCGGGCTTGGCTGCGGCGACGAGGTCTCCGTCCTTGCGCTTTCTATGTTTTTTCCTGGACGACTCGGGGTAGCATCCCTTCTAGGGGACTCGGGAGCCTTGCCCTTTCCCTTATTGTCCTTGGTTGCGCTAAGGACGGCTTCTTCGCCAGTGGCAAAGTTGTTGGCGATGTCAAAGAGTTCGCGCGTAGTTTGAGGGTTCTTACGCGCGATTTTGTGGATGAGGTCGGTGCTACGAACACCTTTGGAGAAGGCAGTGATGACATCACCTTTCGGACCTCCGGCAGAGAGTTCTTTTTCTTGGAAAAATGTTGAATATACTCTCTGAGGGTTTCGTCCTCCTCTTGGGTATAACTGTGGAGATCCCACGCGTTCTCAGGCCTGTTGTAGGTGCCCTAAAAGTTGTTCACAAAGAGGATCTCAAGGTCGGTCCATGATTGGATGCAACCTTGGGGCAAGCTGGTGAGCCAGGCTCGAGCTGAGTCGGCTAGAAACAAGGGCAGGTAGTGAATCGTAACATAGTCGTCACCGCCACTGGTCCTGCATGCTGTGTGGTAGTCGGCCAGCCAGATGTCTGGCCGAGTCTCACCCGTATATTTGTCGATCCCGGTAACTCGGAATCGCGACGGGAAGACGGCATCACGGATACGGGATCCGAACGCCTTTGGGCCTACATAGGCCATGCCGGAGGGAGCTGGAGAGCTGCGCCAGCATATAGCGCTACGGTCGCTACTGTCACCGTAGCGACTGCTGCGGTTGTCCCTCCCTGCGTCTCGGTGAGCGTCGCGTCTGGCATCAAGGATGTCCCGCGCGTCGCGGTCCAGCCGGAGTTGATTGCGTGCCGATCCGACAGGGTGAGCGTTTTTGTCCGCACCTTGTCGAGCGCGGTTTCTTGCGACAATTGTCCCCCGCGCGTCACGATTTGGTCCGAGTCGGTTGTGAACCGACCCGGCGGGGTGATGACGTTCGGGGTTGGCATGATGACGCTCCGCGGCTTGTGGGTTTCCCGAGGAACCTGCACGGTTATCAAAAATCTCGGCCTGCTGGAAGACTGCTTCCTCTACTAGGATCTGGAGCCGCCGAAGTTCATCGTGGCCTGGCGTGCCTTCAGGAATGTTGATGGCACGTGCCGCCACCGAAGCAGCGACGATGTTGTGACTGGGAAGCAAAAATATCGGGACGCCGTCCCTTTCACGCATGCGGAGTGCGTTGTGGACCTGGCATCCATGATCCCGCATGTCCTCATTGCGTTCTCTCTCTCCACGCTAGCGAGCCAACATGGTTAGCTGTTGGGCCAATTCTTCCTCCTTGGCAATGAGGTGGAGCCGAGTGGCCGCTAGCTGCTCGGGAGTCTGCTCTTCGATGGGGACAAGTCAGTCGTCGTTATTGACCGATACGTCCAGACTAGCCATGAAGACCTCCCGAGAAGGATGGTGGCTTCCCGAGCTCTCGAAGTCGTCCGAGTTATACTGGAGGACAGTATCGACCTGTCAGTGATAGTGCTACCATCACTAACGGGTGCTTTTTTCACCCGTCCGTGATGAAATTTCATCACAGGTGACCAAAACATCATCACGGACGGGTAGAATATCGACCCGTCTGTGATGAGACTTACATACCAGGCAGTGTTTTCTTTGCATGTTTCCTGGCTTCATCAGTTCATTTTGCTTGCCACCTCTGAAAAATAGAATAACATCCCAGCTGCATGTACAGCCTCTGCACAGCCCTAGCATGCGCAGGACAATATATATCACAAGCATGCACGACACAAATTAAAGAATTTTCTGCATCTCAATTCCACATCTCAAATTTGACAAGTCCACATCTCAAATATATATATATGTAAAATAGATTCGACATCGCACAAGTTGCTAAAGAATTTTGCACATCTCAGTTTCATATGGAAACGAACTATCTAGGACTTGGTTCATGGGTAGAAAGTGCTAGCTATATAGTATCGAATACAGATAGTATTTCCCGGATACAGATACAAATATGGCACGCGCGGTATCCAGATAGTCCTTGGATAGTATCCGGATAATTATCTGGATAATATCTGAATTACTTTTTCTATGTGTATCATATAGTATCTGAATTACTAAGTGTTAAGGTATGTAACCCCTCCTCCTCCCTCGTGCTTTATTTTTCATAGAAGATAAAAAAATATGTACTAAAATGGTAGAACCTATGAAAGACTTCCTAAAATGATATAATTCATTCAGATTTGAAAGACCCCATATGTTATCGTATACTACTGTCGTCTATCAATGGACTTATTGAACTAGTGTTAATTTAACTATCGGTTGGATTTTCTTGTTAAAATGCTACATATTGATGTATTTTAGACATACATGGTTAGTTGTTCTATATGAGAACATGTGCGTGTTTTATGAATTTTATTTTTGATATGATATCTGATAAAATATTTATTACCGTACCAAATTTAGTTGGTATTCGTATTGTATTCATGATCGACACTATCTGTATTCGTATTCTTATCCGACACTATCTACTCCGGTACCAAATAAAAAATAAAGAATATAATTTAAATAATATCCGATCGTATTCGGGATTACACCTTACTCCCGACTCATTTTTGGCCATTTCGGTGAAGTCACCTGTCTTTCTACCGTGCACTTCTAGAGTGGCATCGGCCTGGATGATGGGTTCCTTTTTCTCTCTGTCGATGCTAATTTTTTCTTTTTTGGAGCAGATGCTGACCTTTTTGGTGAAAACATTTGCTGCGTCTCGGATGTTCGGTCCCTCCAGTTTTGTCTTCCACTCACGTACCTTTCCCTAACCCCTGACCCCGCCCTAACTTCTCTCTCCTGCCGTCACGACAAGATGTTGTTGCAGCTCTCCCTCCGTGCTGCCTCTCCGTCTCCCCAGCTAGGCTCCCCTTCGTCACGCCGCCATCCTCACGGGCATCCACGCTCCCTGCCGCCTCTCCTTCTCCCCCTATGCCGGTTGCCTCTGACCTCCAACTCCAGCAGGCGCCGTCGTCCCTGCGCTCCATCAGACGTGGCCATCCCCGAGCTCCACCAGACGCCATCGCTCGCGGCCACGAGACATCGCCGCCGTATCTTCGTCAGACGCCACCCTCTCTCGACCTCCCCAGCACGTCGGCGGACAGATCTTGGCATGGCGATTGATGGGGACAGAGGAGGCTCCACATCTCTCCGACCCCCACGACCTGCAGTTACTGACCTTCTCCAACCTTGGTCCTCTAGCTGACACGCCGGAGGTCCAAAGCAAAGTGCGCCACATCCTTTCTCCCTCCAACATTGTCCCCTCCCAGATGTTTAATTTTTCAGGTTGCTTGGGGAAATTCACGGATCTTCTAGATTCAATTAGGGGACTAGCGATTTATAGGAAGCTTTTGCTTGCATAGTTGTTTTTTTTAACTTGCTTACATGATATGTTCACGACTTTACTGAATGAATTTGGTATGAAGTTGTTCCATTTTAATTCCAGATAAAATGAGTTTTTTAGTTCATGCTGTAAATTAATTAGCAGGCCTTGCCACTTGCCAGACATAAATATTTCGAGGATGCATGTTGGGTGAAAAATAGTTGATGATTTAGGAGCCAAAGATGGCAGCTTTCTTATGACAAGGAGACAATTACCAGGTACTTCAAATTAAGAGTTAGTTGTACTGGCAGTCCTTAAACTTGGGAGGTGCGTGCAGGTTAGTACAAATTTCTCAAAATCGCTCGATCGGCCCCTTAAACTTGGTTTGCGGGTGCAAATACGGTCGAAATCACGCCACGCAACCATATTCCGCCGCCACGATGTGGCTTTTATGGCGCACGCTTCGCGCACGTGAGCGTTTCCCGACTCCTGGACTGCCCTCCCCCTCTCGGTCTTGTCATCTCGTCGACGGGAAGGTGGCGAGGCGACCGTGAGGCGATCGTCGGTAAAGCACTCCGTTACACACCGATGGTTGACTAGGGAGCGGAGATGGAGCCACGACGTCGGGAACCTGGTGGTGTCCCTCCGGATTACGGTGAGTTGTCATCTGAAAACCCCGTAGTTAGCGGCAATTTTGGTAGGAGTAGGGTTTTTCCATACAATGATCCAGTAAGTTGAGGTTGCTTTTCTTGCTGTTTTCGTGTTAATAATGGTTGGATTACCCCGTAGTTGCTTCAGTAGGATGCCGCATTGGTGGATTTAGGGTTCTTGGGAGGAAATTTTGGGAGGTTCAGTTGGTCATAAGGTGAATTTTTTGTGCTGTAGGTACTGCAGATGATGAGTGTAGAGATGCACCATGGAGGTTTTTTCTGTGGTCTGGACAGGAATAGGACGTACATAGATGGCAGTGTTGACTGGTTTGACAATTGCAAGAGTGATACATGGTCATTGCTTTATGTTGAGAATTTCTTGAGGACACTAGAATACTCAAGGTCATCCGACACTAGATTTTATTGGTGCCTTCCAGAGAGGACAATTGCAGATGGTTTAAGGCCACTGAAGTCCGATGCTAACATTATTGCTATGAACAATGCTAGCAGAAGTTTCAAGAATCTGTTGATTTATGTGGATCATGTCAACTTACTAGAAAAACAGAAGTGGGATGATGTGCTTGCTGATGTAGTGCCAAAGGATCTGCCTCCAGTTTTTGTAAGTCCAAAGAAAGTAGTATATGTTGATGAAGGTGATAAAGAATCTCCTGCTAAGCTGCCTTCTTTTTATGATGATATTGTGGTGAGCCCTAGAAGGAATCAAAGAGGTGGTGAAAGAAGAAGAAAAGGTGGACATGGAGGTGTGCAAGGGGAAGAAGCACCTAAAAGTGTGGATGAACCATCTGAGTTTGTAGAAGAAGAAGAAGAAGGAGAAACAGATCATGTTGAAGGAACTGATGACCCTGACTCAGATTTCATTGACAGTGATTATGAGTTTGACCAGGATGATGATGACATGTTTGCTGATAATGTAGACAAAGGGGTAGAAGATTCCATGTGTCCTAACACTGAGAAGGAACCTACACTTGAAGATGATAGCGAGGACAGTGATCCATTTGATGATGGAGACCTGCAGCTGCCTGTGACCGAGGAAGATGACAGTACCAGGTTCAGGTTCAAAAAATTTAGACCTGCAGTTGACATGGCAGCTCCAGCATTCAAGGTAGGGATGGTATTCTCTGATGTGAAGGAGGTTAGGGAGGCTAGTACTTCTTACAGCATCAAGAACAGGGTTCAGATCACTAAAACCAGAAATGAGAAGAACAGGATTGAGGCACAATGTGTTCATGGATGCCCCTGGATGTTGAAGGCCACATTAGATAGCAGAAGCAGAAGCATGTTAGTCAAGTCATATGTTGGCACTCACACATGCCAAAGGGCTTGGGAGATCAAAGGTTTGACTGTATCTTTCCTTGCTAAGAAATATGCTGAGTGCTTCAGAGATGATGACAAGATGTCTTTACGTGCATTTGCTAAGATAGTGCAAAGGGAGTTCAACATGACTCCAAGCAGGCATAAGTTGGGAAGAGGGAGAAAAGCAGCACTTAAGGCGATTTATGGGGATGAGATAAAGCAGTATAATGAACTGTGGGACTATGCTCAGGAGTTAAGATTATCAAACCCTGGGAGCACATTTTATCTCGGTTTGCAGGATATAGGGCACCCTAATGGGACCACTTTGTAGCACTTTGGCCAACTGTACTTTTCATTGGATGGATGCAAAAGGGGATTCTTGACCGGTTGCAGACCATAATATGCATAGATGGTACTCATATTAAAACAAAGTTTGGAGGTCAATTACTTACTGCTGTTGGCATAGATCCAAATGACTGCATCTATCCAATTGCAATGGCAGTGGTTGAAGTTGAGTCTGCAAACACTTGGTTGTGGTTTCTGACAACACTCAAGAATGATCTCAATATCATCAACCCTGCTCCATACACCATTATGAGTGATAAACAGAAGGTACTGACAACTCACAACTTGTCTCAACTCCCCTGTAACGTCTAGAATCTGTTGCTTTCCGAACTAAATTGTGAACATGTTTGACAGGGCCTTATTAAAGCTGTACAACAAGCTTTTCCGGATGCTGAGCACAGGTTTTGTGTGAGGCACTTGTACCAGAACTTCCACATGCTTCACAAGGGAGAACATCTAAAAAATGATCTATGGGCATGTGCAAGATCCAGTACCATTCCTCAGTGGGAGAAGAATATGGCACACTTGAAGGAGGATAGCCCAGCAGCTTATGCATGGCTCGAGCAACTGCCTCCCAACACATGGGTCAGGGCCTTTTTCAGTGAATTTCCAAAGTGTGACATGCTTGTAAACAATAATTGTGAAGTTTTTAACAGGTAAGCTTCTCTTCCTTTTACATCTTCCTTTTAACAGGTAAACAACAATTATTGTGTTCTGTGTTTGCTGGTATTGATTGTCAACCAATTTGGATCCATGGCGTACAATTTCTTACATGAAGTAAGCCTCATTTTAAGCTCTTGTTGAATGCTTGCCTCATTTTAAGCTGATTAGACTTCAATTTTCCTCCTGTAGGCCACATCATCTCAACCAACAGAAAACCCTGGGGCAATGCCAGAATCATCTTTTGTGGCAGCTCACAGGAATGCAATGCCTCCACCCAGGGCTACTACAGCTATGGCTTCTAGTAGGCCAAGAGGGAGGTCCAGGGGGAGGTCAAGGGGGAGGACTAGCATTACTGGAACTCGAATGGCTGCTAGTGGAAACAGAGGGAGGGGTTCCAATAGAGGCAGAGGAAGAGGTGGCAAAAGAGGAAGGGGTGCAGGAGGGGGGGTAGCATGTACTACATGATCTTTGGAGAAGACAGCACCAACACCATGCCAAATGCTGCTACAGAGCTCAACAACACCCAAGATGCCCCAGTTGAAAACATGACACAAGATGAGTGTTGTTTTGAATTGATGGTGTTGTAATAGATGTTTAGAACTCAGCCTTTTTGGGGGGTTTAGACTAATCTAGATGTTTCGAACTGATGGTGTACTTTTAAAACTCAGCTTCTCACAAACTTGTGCGAGCCTCATTTTGGTTGCAATGCTTATGCATTGGAACAACCTGTTTGTAGATGGTTGCAATGGGTTCTCACAAACCAAAATGTCAGGCTGATGGTTTAATGCACTGTCTCAGAGTACATTGCCATTGCAAATAGATAGCAGAACATTAACTGAACGTATGCTGCATTAACTGAACATTTTTGGCCTGCATACAGTGCCTCTCACATAATGGTGAACAAAAGAGTACAACACATCACAACAGCAAACTCCATCTGGTGCTCAACAACCAGCTTAATGCATCATCTCACTAGCCTAACAAGTTCCACAACCAGAATGCAAATGTATATGTTCCTAATCCAACTAAGCAACCTCACAACATCTCTCAATGCAGATGCTAAACCATCATTCATAGAGCCTTGTACTGAAGCTGCTCTACTCTGCTCTGCTGCATTGCTCTGCTCTTCTCCTCCGCTCTGGCCTGACACACATGTTGTGGCACCATTGCCGACAACTGCTCCACCCCTTCCTTCATTGCTAAGCAATAATCCAGCTCTTACACCATTGCCACGACCACGCGCTGGTGGTATAGGTGTTGCATCCAAGCTACGAGACAACAAATAGTCACGGTAGTTCGTGTCCCACATCCAAAAATTACAACCGTTTGGATTGTCCTAAAGAATAATCAAGAAAACCACAAAGAAATAATCAAGAAACCACAAAAGAATAATCAAGAAAATCGATAAACAGAGCAAGAAAACCACGAAAGAATAATCGACGAAATCACCACGTACCGGGTTGTGATTGTCGCATCTGTAGAAATCGCGCAAGTAATTGTCTTCTATGTATGAAGTGAGGACCCGCACCACTCTCCACCTGCAGCACGGGCAGTTCACCAACTGCATGTGCGGCGTCGTCCTCTTCCGTCTGTGTGGCGATGAAGAGGCATACTCGGCCATGGCAGCGATGAGAAGGGTAGGGGCGCAGCTCCGGCTAGGTATTTGGGGGAGAACGAGCAGAGGGTATCGATTGGGGATAGAAGGAGCTACGGATTTGGGGGAGAAGATGGCCGAGCTTCCGCGGATTTGGGGGAGAAGATGCCCGAGCTTCCGCGGATTTGGTGGAGAACGCGAGAAGAGGCTAGGGATTTGGGGGAGGCGTTGCGACTGTGATTTTGGAGAAAGAAATGCGCGCCATAAAGGCCACATACGCCAGATCAACTTGCCAAGGTGGCGGAATACGGTTGCGTGGCGTGATTTCGACCGTATTTGCACCCGCAAACCAAGTTTAAGAGGCCGATTGAGCGATTTTGAGAAATTTGTACTAACCTGCACGCACCTCCCAAGTTTAAGGACCACCGGTGCAATTAACTCTCAAATTAATGTTCACTGCTCAATTCACTCAATTAACTCCAGCATTTTGATCCTTAGATGGAAACATAAATAACTTTTCTTGGTGTACCAATTTCAAAGAGAAAGTAAGGTTTACTCTGATGAGGCTAATTGGCTAAAGAATCGACTTCAAGCATATGTTGGATGAGAGGAAGGATGGATGTGCTTCATGCATGTCTGTTATTTTGTCTCAACTAAAAGCTGATGCTTTTGTTGGCCGATAAAAAATCTGCTGTCGATTCTGACTAAGGACCATAGCTCACTATGTTGAGGAATAATTCCAATGCTTTCTTAATTTACATGCCAAATGGTGTCTGTAGCTCTCTGAGTGGTCTTGGTAAATAAATCTGTTCACATTGCAGTAAATAAATCAGATTTTCTTTGGATTTTGTGACTGAATTGATCCAGGAGGCACTTGATCTTTGTTGGGCGTGTAGAAGCATTTACATTTTCTTTCTCTAACAGGAACCAGTCTATTCACCTAGATTTTTGGCTTTCTGCTATTGGACTTGGCTGTAACACAAGTAGATCACTCTGGAAAGCTCTCAATGTATCCATGGTAGCTTTTCTGAAGCCTGCAGTTTAATTTGTGATTACCTCCTAACTCAAAGGTATGCATTTTGTGTAGGCATAATTAGATGAGTTTTGCTGAAACGTTGCCTCAAGCTCTCACGTTGGTGGCTAATGTTTTCAGTAATTATACTTTTAAACCAAATGGTATGTTATTTTACTGGTTTTTCTTACATAAAGGATGGAGCACCATTTAAAGGGAGAAATATAAAGTTGGTTTCTTCCAGATTATGGAGGCTTGAGGCATATACACACATTCATATTTTCTGTTTTCATTTATCTCTTTCGATATTCTTTTGCTTTCTTTTGCCTTGGTAGTAGTATGATTCATGAAAATGAAAAGGAAATTCAAGGCCTGTGGGTGCTAATCTATCATTCTATATGTAGGTTGGTATGATGTGCCCACCAATCACTGGAGCAAGGATGACTGTTTTATTTTGGCTCACATGTACTGTGTGCAATTCAATGATGCAACTGATCTATTGAGCATATATGAGATCTTAATGTGTTCTTTTCTGATTAGATCCATCGGTTCAGGTATTTTTTTTCTTCAGGGAACAACATGTTAATGATTCCCTAAACGTTTTGATTCAACCATATTTGTTGGCTAGGTTTCTCCAAGAAGCTCAACAGTAGGTCTGTTCTCTTCCTGCCTTGGATGTTTCTTTTGTACTGCTGATTGGGTGAGTGAGAGAATAGCTCTAAGAGATTTGGTTATCATGACTGGTGTGCTGCGTGGATCTGGCTGCATGGTCTCTCTATTCTCCATCTGCAGAATAAATTTTCTTTCAGTTATTAGGTGCATTTCTTCTTTCCTAAGTGTATGTGTAGTGCTAGCCACTATCTTGCAGTTTTACTTCATCATGTTGTTACAGGTTTCATGGTCCAGAGACCATATTTTACTGTTACTCGGTCCATGAATTTTTGGCAATGCCATTTCACCATACTCTGCTGATGCTACCTGCCGTCTAAGGTGCATTATGCTATCATCATTAAATAATGGTATGAAATCATGTTTTTGTTTATTCATTCCTTACTTTAGAGTTTAAATATGATAGCCACACTACATTTTCATGTGTTCTCATTTCAAATTTCTATCATTCATGGGGAATGTACTATGGTTCTGAAGATCTGCCAGGCCCTTAGATATGCAACTTTTTATGCACTTCACATTTTAATTTTATTTACCATAGTAATATCATTAAAAGATATCATGTTGTCACAGTTTCTTTGAAGTTCTGAGCTAAGCACATGTAAATATATGCATCGGTCCATTGCTGGTTGCATAACATGCATCCTGACATAAATTGTGCGGTTAATTGATCAGTTATAAGTGACACGCTAACTCCTTATCCCTGTTTGGTAGGTCTCTTTTTTTATCTAGAGAAGGTAACGTTGGTGGTGTCCTAACCATCTTCCCTGAAGTTATATAATACCTGCCTATTAGCGACATATCCTTGGACACCCGATGGAAAGCAAAGAAAGCTCCATCTCGTCTCGGAATCTTGCAGACTCTGCATTACGGAAGTTGCTTTACTGCTCTACTTCTGTATATTTGGCGTAATTTTAGTTCTTGTTGACTCTTGCTTATACTTCACTCCGTGGAGAGCGTGCTATTCTTAGGACGTCCACGGTACGTGGAAGACTAGGATGTCATATTGAACATCGTGCAATGAGCGCTCATTATTCAGGCCAAATGCTTGATTTATCGTTGTGAAGCAAAATATTTGATCTTTCATCATCATGAGAATGAGCTCACGCAGAGTATCTTGAAAGTGATTGAATCTGTACTGTGCAACAGGTTACACATTGGTTGTAAGGCATATTGTGCAGAAGCTATGATTAAAGATTGTTGGTTATTCTTTACATTCTGTATTACATCTCTTAATAGACTATTTGCTTGCTTGAGAATGCTTTGAACTGCAACTTGCACCTGATCATCTATGGATCACACTTTTTTACTCACGCGGAGTGGACATTGCATTGGAACAATTTGACATGCCAAAAGTGATCCCCGACACAGCGAAGCATGCTGACACCTCAGGCACAGATTATACGCAATGAATCGAGAGATGGGATGTCATCTCAGATTACACTTGCGTATTGTGATCGCAGCATAGTAATAACTTAGTAAGACATGTTTCATGGTATTACACAGATACATACATCAGCATGCACTTCAAGTGCACAACACATCCCCGCTTGAAGCAGGTTGAATATGCAGTTAACCCATCAGCTTGAAATGTACATCCCTAATATTACCGCCACAATAGATACCTACTTTATACAACATGTAGTTAAATTCACAGCCTCTAGCTGCTACCTGCGACCCTTCTTCAGAAGCTTCCGAGCAACCGGCATCGGGACGAGCACCTTGTCACCCTCGCTCTCAAGCGCGTAGAAATGGCACAGTGCACGGCCAGCGACATTCCACACAAAGCCGCATTTCCCGCTGCTGTTAGTAGCCGATGCCCTCTCGTAGACGATTTGGTAAATCGTGCAGGCATCATTGAACACATCGTCGAGGTCCCTCAGGCTTTGTTCAAATTCAGCAGCGCCATAGAGCATCTGCAGGATAACGAGCCTTTCTGAATGTTAAGCCTCAAGGTATGCTGCTATTATTCAGTAGAAGATTGGTACTTACATGCTTGTACTTTCGGTAGAGTTCACGAAACTTTGTGTTCTTTTCTTCTTTATCCTGTAGGTTAATGAGTAGTCTACTGTCTGCCAAGTACTCTTCGTAGCGGCAAGTCCAGAGGTGCTTGCGTTCTGGAGATGCTTCTCTCTCCATGAAACGTGGGTCCAACAATATCTCTGATTTTAACAAAGGAAAAAGAGAAACAAGAAAATAAGTGATTGTTTTAAGTACCACATTTGTGCTATCTCAAAATAGAATATCAAATATTATTAACGGAAAATATGCTCATCTGATCTCACAGGTATCAACAGAATAAAATTTGAAGCTGCATCCCATTGGAATAAAATAGCTTTGTGTACAGCAAAACAAGAAAAAGGATCAGTTCATCCATTTATCTAAAGATGTGTGCCATCACATTAAGAGAATAGAGATTTTTCCCATTTTCTTTCTCAACCATCTCACTTCTGTACCCAGATCACATGAGTGTTGCTTCCCTTGCACAAAGGCAATAACACACATTTTTTCCACCCAACTGAACCCCCCACACACAAAAAGGAGGAAGAAACAAAGCAACTGCCCTCCTTAATTCTTTGTGATCTCTATAAATGTTGAAACACAGTTTCTGCCCCACAAAGAGTTCGTGCGGTCGGGGTTCCATTTTCCATTTTGCCCCAAATCCCAGTCCTGTACTGGATGGCAGTTTCCAGATCTTTCTGGTTGACTGCTTCTTTTCTTTCTATTTTTTGTATTTTTCTAATTGTATTCCCATCATCTGTAATAACCATCAACATGTACTTATCTTCAAAATAGCATTCCCTAAGAGACACCCTGACTAGCTTACCAACACAATATTCTCAAGCAAGCAAGCTCAGGTCCCAACTCCCAACTATTCCATGCGTGCTTGTTATATGACCTTGACTCTAGCAGTACCTTACTGCAAGGCTGGAAGTTGTTTACGGTCAACCCAGACATCTATATGAGCATTCAGTACATAATATGCAAAATATCCCTACTGCAGATAAACTAAATAACTAAATGAAAATATAAAAATGAAAAATCAACAAGAAAGAGCTAACAGAAGTAACAACTTACTGGTTGGTTCAACATTCTCAGATTTTAGCAACATTACTTTGTCTGCTTCATCATAGATTCTGCCCAGTATGGATGTCGAATGGTAGTCTTCTTTCCGTTCCATGAAGTGTGGATATTGTTTTATCAACAGCTCAGCAGGTACACTAATCTGTTGAGGGCAGAAAGATGATCAACGCAATATATAGTTATACACCAGATTAATATGTTTTAAAAAGACTAGATATAATTCACAATATACTCTAGCTATGTGAAAGCTCAAACTCATTCTATGTTAGGAGTAGCAAAATGAGCAAAGTCCGACAGATGACAAATCAAAAGGTAAAGAAGAAACAAAAGGAAAAATGCCACTGCTCACAGAAAAAAAATTGAAATTTAATTTTCCAAGTAATAAACTAAGATTTTTTTGTGGTGCGATGTCTTTAAAATTTTTTTCTTTTTTTCGAGAAAACATAATAGCTTTGCACCTTGTTGCATTCATAGATCGAAAGATTTATGTACAAGTCTGAGAGCAGGCAACAGGCACAAAGTAAACCAGGGAACCTAAGCTAAGTCAGGGGTAGAAGCAATTGAAGCTTCTTCGCCCCAGCCTTGACCCAAGAAACGGCCTCGGCCTTGATGGTGTCCAGGAGGGTGAGCGCTGCCGGAGCTTGACCGCAGAAGATGCATGCCAGAGAGAAAGCGAGGGTTGCCTTCCACCAGTTGACGAATTCTTCACCAACCATGGGAGCCCTGCTGTTGTTCGCACCCATGAGAGGACCTCATGCCAGGTCTGCCGTGAGAAGACGCAGTCAACGAGTAGGTAGCACATTGTTTCACTCTCCTAGTCGCACAGCAGACATTGGGAGCGTGAGGAAGGCCTCGACAAGCTAGTCGGTCAGCGGTCCAGCAACGTTCGAGGCAGGCCAGCCAGATGAAGAACTTGACTTTGCCAGGCACCCATGGCTTCCAGTTCTCCCTCCAGGAATCGGACTCAACCGAGCCATAAGAGTGCCTTGTAGCACAAGCGAGATGAGTAAGTCCTGTTTGCAGTCCAGCGCCAAAGGAGTTGATCTGGTGCAGCAATGAGTTGGATTGCGCGGACCATCTGCCAGAGTGTGACATACTGGATCCAACCAGCCACCGACAGCGCGCCGTGGATGTCGTCGATCCAAGCCTCATTGTGGAGAGTTTGCGCCACAGATCGACGCTTGCGGCGTTGCTTCGGCACCATGTCGTATAGTACCAGGGAAACTTCACATATGGCTCTCCCGCCCAGCCAACAGTCTTCCCAGAGCAGCGCATCCTCCCCATTGCCAAGAAACATAGAGGTGGAGGCGAAGAACACCGCCTTCTCGACCTGGGGGAATTGAAGACCGAGGTGCTGCCATGGCCTAGACCCGTCGGTGTGCAGAAGCCACTGCCAATGCATGCACAGCGCCAGGCCCATGCGTGTCAGGTTGTGCACTCCCAGGCCGCCTAGCTCCAGCAGGCGGCAGACGTGGTTCCAATTGACATGGCAATGCCCGCCTTTCGCCTGCTACGCGCTACCCGTCTTACTTTAATTAAAAGAGTATTTGACTGGAAAACTATGCATCAAGGCCATTGTGTCCCCACAGCACATAGAAATATGCAATATCCAAATAAACAGGGCACAATCAATTACTACACGTTTACAATGATGCCTACTAGAATAGAATATGATTTTTTTGGGGGAGGATCTAATAACATCATCACATAACATGCTTACACATACAGATTGACTTTGATGCTAAGAGGCCTACCTATCCGCCATTGTTCATCACAATTTCATATATAATTCAATTCACATGCTGACATGCATAACAATACACTTAAGAATAACACCTTAAACCACCTAAGTACTTAGACAAGGTGTTATAACTATTGCAAGGGAATAGTTCTTTTTTTTTCCTTCTTTTAGATGTTTAGCCAAATACCAGCTGACACCTGGAGATTTCGCGGTTCAATTTAAAAATATGAAAATAACAAATAATATGAAGGACAAAAGCATTTGAAACTACAAATTGTGTAAACCCAAGAACAGAATTAACCTTGGTCCCAGTCTTTGAAGCATCCAGAGCCAAATAATAAAGGTCAACTAACATCTCTATCTTTTTCTCTACTAATTTCTTTTCATCTTCATCAAGTCCATCTGTTAAGAGTCGGTCCATATATGCTAACCAACAATCAGCAGTTGTGCCACGTGCATGACTGAAAGTAGAAAATTTCCAAAGTGTTATATCATACAACATTACAAAGGCTGTATATTGATAATATTTAGGACAAGTCCACCAACAACAGATATCCAAAATATAATGACCCAAAGTCCAAGCTTTATTTTTCTAGTTAACTCAAACAGGCAAAGGTGAGTGTGAAACAAATAAATGGAAAAACCTCAACAAGCTGTAATAAATAGGGCATCCAACTCTTCCAGGATTACAAATCCTTTTACTTCCAGAATGGAGTGTACTGCGAAAGAGATGCTGCGACTAATTCATAGTAATTTATGTAGTCATGTTTTACATCATGAGTATGATAAGGCATATGAATGAGCTCTTGGTCTACTCCAGTTGAGACTGCTAACATCGATTCAAAACATTTCCCAAGGTGAATGACAAAAGACATATGAGAATTAATTCATTTCAAAAGATGGCAACATTACATTTTTACCTATCAGAATGCATAAGCAGTGCATGTAAGTAAAAGGGATGCGCTTCAGTACCCCGCGAAAGAACATGTGGTCCTTAAAGCAACAGTAGAGCAAAAGTAGTATTGTCAATGAGGAACTGCAAATATGTACAAACTGTTATAGTTTGAACGAGCTTTCTTCTAGTTCCAATCCTGGTCCATTCAGAACCCAAACCCAAGCAGCTTTTACCTGGTCAATCGAAGTATACATCACATCCAAGTCAAAACTATGAAGATGGCTAATCTTTTATCCACTGATATGTTTACAACAGTGAACACCTTGACCTATTCTCTACTGGTAAAAAGAGCCTGGGACGATACAGAGGGACTTGGCACAGACACGCTATGCACTGCTCACTTGGTTTCACCAGCAGTGGATCACGACCAATTCACTGGAATTGAGGTACAGCTCACTGACGTTGCAAGGCCTAACAGAGTAACAGGAAACAAGAGCAAAAATGCTTATGGTCTAATTAGGTTGGTGGCAAGATTAGATGAGTACAAGAGTGGCAAGGTGCAACCAGAGCAAACCCTTTCAGACTTAAACGGGTGGGTGGCAATGTTTGGATTTAGCACCCGATCCACCTCTTCACATGCAACAAAAAGTAGACAACAATATCCCTTTGATTTTTCACCACAAATGACTGTTAGTGCTGTCAGCTATATCATTTGTTTGCTTCAAAATTCATCAAAGGCGTCATGATATGTCCACAAGGAGAGTAGAGCTCATTTCCCATGTGGAGCTTAGCGTATCAGAGGAGAAGGTCAGCTGCCCCCAAGACAGAGTCCGAACCATGATTGGCTCAGGTTTGAGTTGTGTTTGAGTTCAGCTAGTCCAGCTGAGTGCAAAATCCTACATCTTGTGTCGATCTCTAGACCTAGTCAGGGTCAGCCGAATAAGATAATTCGTCAAAGTCAAGCTATAATGAGTTACAGAAGTAAGAGTCCAACTTTGTATCCGGATTAGAGGACAGGTAATATAGAAGAGCATAGGGGATTGTAATCTTTGATCAAGAAAGATACAAGCTCTGTTCCTCGTCTCGTTTCTCTCTTTATCATCCCCATTATTCTAACATATGCCAACCTGGCAGGAAGCCGGCAGTAGAAAGGTTCGGCACCTCCCACAGCCATCAATTACGGTCGCTAACTCGCTATCGCAAGGCCAAACATGAAATTTGTTTATTAAAATGAGGTTCAAGCTGCAAATTTTATTTCCAGTAGAAAATGGTGTCCTAGTGACACATATATGCATCAACTCTTTTCGAAAACAGAGGTTCATGATGATTATCAGCATCTATCAGAAAAATCTAGCTTGATATTAATACCTGGGAGTAAATCTTGTTTTCAAGAATTCATGAAATAGCTGCCTTTCGAGTTGGGATTCATCAAAATCAACAGGTTCCTTTTGCTGGGACTTTTTTGGTTCAATTACTTGACTCCACGGTTTAGAAGGCTCAAACTGCTCTAATAACTGAAAAGAAATACCATTTCTACAATCAAAGCAGTGATAGTTCTTTGGGAAGTTAAAAGAAGACATATTATGCTATTGCAACTATATATCAAAACCATTTTGTGGTACATCACTACTGCAGAGGTACACACAACTTAATGAAGGACTAATGGCCAATGTAGTAACAAAGCATGCATTATATAGTCCAAGAATTACCAGGCAAGATTAGAATAAGCAACGGATAGTACTAGTGCTAGAACATGAATGACTAGATTCTTTTAAAAATAAGGAAGCTAACGTAGCGTATTATTATTAGGGTAATGGCCAAATTCCTCAAGTTTGGCAAAAGGGCCACTTTGGTCCTTGAGGTTTAAATGTGCCTTTTCTTCAAGAAAAGGCTTGAAATGGGCCACTCCAAGACAATGTTTTCCAAAGAAATGTCACGGTAAAATGTCAATTAGCAATGAACTGACCTTTGTGTTTATCGAGACCCAGTACATGTCACCATCAAAATCACTGTTGGCCATCTCATCGGCCAAAGATCGTGGCCCAGAAGTAGGGAAAAGTATAGCATATTTTGAATATCCCACGACCTTCTCTATATCCTCACAATATCTTGCTGTCAAGACATGTATATCACCAAAGTGTAACCCAGGATGTTTATAGACAAGCACATTTCCAGAATATTGTCCTTTGTCACTGTTTAGTAGCAAATAAAGTAAGTAACAAACAGCAACAAAGCCTGCTTTCAAACATCAGCAATGTTCCAATAATTAATGACTGCACATTGATGCATGCTTTATAGGAGACTAAGACATGCTAACGAATGGAAGTTTGTAATATCTTCTGCGAAGTTGAAACCTTTTCAGAATCCCAAATATCTCCAACAGATTTTTCTAATTAAAAACATCCACACAAATCAGGCTATATCATGTCAGGTTAGTCTGAATCTGACCAACTAGAAGGGACAATGGCATTACAATATTCCCTCAAGACACACCTTGAAGCCCCAAATAGGATGTAAATCAACAAGAATTTTTAATTATAATATAATAAATGGGAAAGCTGGAACATTGCTACTACAGAAACTTGTAAGGCGTGCAGACAGTTCCAGGACTGCCTATCTGAGGTTTCTCAAAGCTTAATTATCAATATAATAGCAGTACCTTCAGTACTCCTCAATGGTGACCAGTTAATTGGGGATTGTTGAAACATACACAGAACAGAATTCAAAAGGCATACAGATGCAAAAGAATATTTCTGTCACTTACAGAATCACACAAACTTCATTAGGTCTAAGTTTTCCTGTAGGGTCTGTTGTACCCATCAAATAAAAGCAGTCACTGATCGGTAGCTTTCCTTTCTTGATTCCTTTTCTTTCCTGTTGAGCCATGACAGCCAGTCTAGATTGCAAATATGCCTCTTCTAGTGGAATTCCAGAAAGAATCATTCGCGCCGAGATCGAATCCTCCATGTCCGCATAGACAAACGCAACTGTCATAACCAGATGAAAAAGAGGTGTGTATCAAATGCAAGCGGGTGAACGTAAATGGCATACTATCAGAACTTGCAAAACAAGATAAGAGCACAAAGAAGCACATATTACAACTTGCAGTGCACATATTACAACTTGCAGTGCGTGGAGAATATGCAATCACAATATTTCAGACTAACTTTTTAGCGCATCATCGTAATCATAACGAGCATTCTCAGCCCCTTCAATTGCATTGTGTAGAAGCTCCATAAAGTACTCTGCTTTAACTCCTCCATAGTGAAGTAGTGCAATCAAGCATCTTGATGTTGATGTCCTTTTGGGATGATTGCTGAAGAAACAAACAATTGTTGTGAACCAAAGGAAATTAATATGCACGTTCCTCATCAAATAGCTTAAGCTGCTGTGAAAAGGTAGGCACTCCTGCTCATACTTCAATATCACTCCCACCTCCACACTTAAGTACTTAACCAGGCCAACTATGAGGACACGACATGGGATAGGACCCGATCAACCCCGAGGACCAGCATGTCTTACACCATCAATCCCACCAAATGGTACCACATCAAGCTTCATGCACCAATGAAATCATCCAGCAAAATTGCAAACCAGGCAAAAAGAAGGATTTCTTAGTGAAATAATAAAAGAACAACTAAACCAAGAAGTTTCCTTTTGGATGGTAGATTGTTCTCAAAACCCCAATTTCTTTGTGTGTTCTCCATTAAAAATATCAAATTTGATCCAAACTCTTCGTATGATTTTTTCTAAAAACTATAAGTCAAAAATCTCGGTGGGTTCCAAACTCTTGTTTTAATGAATTGAAAGATTTTTCCCTGATACCTGTTAGAGAGATAGAGTTGTAAGTTGTATTAGAGTTGGCTCTTGTTTATATTTCTTCCAACCTTATCTCCTCTCCTATATATGTATATATTGGCCTAGAGCCCGTGTAAAAAGACCAAGTTGCTCTTCCTAACATGGTACCAATGCTAGGTTACTTTTTTGATCGTTCTATCTCAAGCGGTTTTTTCGGCACGTGGCAACTCGTCCATCTTCTCCCGATCACTTCTTCTCTGCGTTCAAATCTCCACCTTGCCAATTTGCCGCCACCAGCCAACTGCAGCGCTGCCGCCGGCTCTCACCTACACTCATGACACAGCGTTGCTGCCATGCTGGTCGTCATCGCCGCCGCCCAGATAGCAGCGCCCGCTCGGCACCTACCCTTCAGCCGCCAAAACCCGCCAGCCTCCCACCGGCCCCCCGCCGCTGGTTACTCGTCCGTTGTTGCTCTTCACCCGCCAGATCTACGCCACCCTCCCACCAGCCTTAACCAGTCCCGCTCGAGCCCTCCAAGGCAACGGCGCGGTGCCCCCTACGTTTTCTAGTCTGCGTGCTTGGTACGTAAAAAACAAATAGGTACAATGTCGTCGTCTTCTTCGTCCGACACTGTCTCCGTCCCTCGTTATCTAGTGATCTTTGACAGTCTCAACTATCGGGACTGGAAAATGCACATGCGTCTTCACATGCGTGGTCAACGTCTTTGGGACTTTCTGATCAGCGAGTTACCCTATCCGGCTCGCCCTGTTGCGCTTGTACGCCTGTTTGATTCTCCTAATGCCACAGGCGGACCCAAGCTAGCCATTGATGATGCTCTGTCATAGACCCTTGCTGATTATGATGATGCTATGGCTTCTTGTGCCACCCAGTTTGTTGCCTACAGGGCATGGCTTGACGAGGATGCTCACGCCTCTGCTATTCTTGTTGCTAGCATGGAGGTGCACCTTACTGGTGACGTGGTTGCTCTCTCTTCGACCCAGTTGATGTGCCCGTGTCTTCGTGATCGCTACAAGCTAACTGGTGACTTTCGTCGTAATGCGACAAGAGCAGTCGCTCTAGCAGGGTGATGCTACTGTCGATGAGTACTTTGTTGCCCTGTCCTCAGTGTGGCGCTTTGGACCGGAGGTTTGCCACACCTGCCAGAGGCATCAGCATCAGCACTCTCACCTATAGCTTTGTCACGTCTATGACTTCTTGACACGTCTTTGGGCTAAGTTTGAGCAACTTCGTGCCCAGCTACTTGCTCGCCATCCTCGTGTGACTCTGTTGGAGGCTCTTTCTGCGGTTCGTACTAAGGAAACTTGCCTTCGTGGTGTAGGTCTACTGCCTCTTCCCTTCAGTTCTAGGGTTCATTCAGCTGCCTCACCTACTGCTCCTCCACCCGCGACACCTTCCGTGCTGCTTACTTCTGGGGGTGGAGGGGGTTGCTAGCCTACACTACACCTACTGCGCCAAGGATGGACATGTGGAGCAATACTGTAACCGGAAGAGTAAGGATATTCGTCAACACTCTTCTAAGGGCACCACAGGCTCAGGTGCTTCAGGCTCAAGTGCTTCTCAGCGGACTACCACTGGT
This sequence comes from Stipa capillata, assembly GCA_019208055.1. NCBI lineage: Eukaryota > Viridiplantae > Streptophyta > Magnoliopsida > Poales > Poaceae > Stipa > Stipa capillata. The sequence goes on from JAGXJF010000888.1 coordinate 77,758, forward strand.
GATCGTACCAATCAAGAGATGTTCATGCTATTTCGTCGCCTCACTTCCTTCACACCAACAGGTTCTGCAAGTTATGTTACTCAGTCTTCCAGTGAGAGACCACCTTCATTCTCTTCAAGTACATCTCCATGATGGTTCCTCTTTTCATATGACTTTTGATTCTACCAGTCTTACTTCCATTCATCCTTAATCTATATCTCTCATTCTTGACTAGTGCCTCTTTTCATATGACTTTTGATTCTACCAGTCTTACTTCCATTCGTCCTTCATCTATATCTCTCATTCTTGACTCTAGTGCCTCTTTTCATATGAATTTTGATTCTACTAGTCTTACTTCCATTCGTCCTTCATCTATACTTCTCACTCTTTGGACCGCAAATGACACCTCACTTTCTGTTGCGGGCCGAGGCACCATGTTTTCTTCCTTTTTTCATGTTCCTGCAATCCTGCTGTTTCTTATGTTCCTAAACTGATGATGCAGCTTATGTCCGTTGGCCAGCTCACTGATCATGGCCTGTCGTGTTATCCTTGTTTCTGACTCTTCTTGTATCCAGGAGGGCCGCACGGGCACTTGTTGGGACTGGCCCTCAGCGCCTTGATCCTCGGCATCTCTAAGAGCTTGGCTTCGTCCAACTTCCACTGCACCTGCCAGTCTCTTTATGTCCTCGACTGGCTTCGCCTCAACTGCCTCCTCCACCGAGACTTATGCTCAGTGGCATCATCATTTGGGACACCTTTGTGGTCCGCGTATGTCTTCATTAGTTCGTCGTGGTCTTTTAGGGTCAGTATCAGATGTTACTTCTTTAGATTGTACGGGTTGTAAGCTTGGCAAACAGCTTCAACTCCCATACCATTCCAATGAATCAGTGTCACAGCATCCGTATGATCTTGTCATTGTAATGTGTGGGTCCAGCCCCCTTCGTTTCAAGAGAGGGTCATCAATATTATATACTCCTCACAGATGATTCTTCTCGCCACACATGGGTATATTTTGTCTTCTCGTAGTGAGGTTTTGTCCATCTATAAGATTTTTGCCGCCATAGTCCGTACTCAATTTGACACTCCCATTCGTGTTGACTCTACATGAGAATTTATTTGAGCACTTCGTTGTTTTCTTTCTAGATAGGACACTCTTTCCCTGTTTTCCTATCCTAGTGCTCATGCTCAGAACGGCGTGGCTAAGCATAAGCCTTCTTCTGCTCTTCAGGTTTTGAGATTCCCGTCAAGCGTCTCTATGGCACGACGCCAAACTATTCTAGTCTTTGTCTCTTTAGTTGTGTGTGCTATATGCTTCTTGCACCTTGTGAGCGCACTAAGTTGACCGCTCAGTCTTTTGAGTACTCAGCATAAGGGATATCATTGTTGGGGTCCTGTTCGTCGATAGATGAGGGTTTCCCAGGATGTTACTTTTGGTGATGATATTATATACTCCTTACAGATGATTCAACTTCTCCTGATGAGTCATCTTCTCTAGATGTGCCATCTTTTTCGGTTGCACCGTCTTCTCCTGGTTTGCCATCTACTTCTCCTGATGTGCCATCTTCTTCTCACTATGCCCTTCACGCTTGTCCGTGTCCGCATATCGACCATCTTGGTTTTACTCACGTTGCTCTTGCCGAGCTGACTTCTTATAGTGATGCGGTTGTTCATCAGGAATGGCAACATGCCATGGTAGAGGAGATCACTGCTCTTGAGGCACTGGCACGTGAGATATTGTACCTCTTCCTCCACATGTTTGGCCCATCACTTGCATGTGGATTTATAAGGTTAAAACCCGCTCTGATGGTACTCTTGAGCGCTACAAGGCTCATTTAGTGGCACGTGGTTCTCAACAGGAGCATGGTCGTCACTATGATAAGACTTTTGCTCCTGTGACTCACATGACCACTGTCCATACTCTTCTTGTTGTGGCCTTCGTACGTGCTTGGTCCATCTCTCAACTTGATGTCAAGAATGCTTTTCGTAATGGTCAGCTACTTGAGGTGTACATGCAGCCTCCACTGGAGTATTCTGTTCCGGAAAGTATGATTTGCCATCTCTATCGCTCTTAAGCAAGCCCCTCGTGCCTAGTTTGAGTTGGTTTTTCTGCCAATGCTAATGATCCTACGTTCATTGTCCACACTGTGCCTTGTGGTCATACTCTTTTTCTGATGTATGTTGATCACATGATCATTACTGATGATGATTCTCAGTATATAGCCTTTGTAAAGGCACACCTTAGTGAGCAGTTTCTCATGTCTGATTTGGGTTCTCTTTTGTTGCTTCCTTCGGATTGAGGTTTCTTCCACGCCGGATGGCTTCTTCCTGTCTCAAGAGAAGTATATCCAAGGTCTTCTTGCTCATGTTGCTCTCACTGATCAGTTCACTGTTGAGACTCCCGTGGAGCTCAATGTTCACCTTCGGCCCACTAATGGTGAGCCTCTTGCGGATCTCACCCGCTATCGTCATCTTGTTGGGAGTCTTTTTTACCTTGGAGTCACTCGTCCTGACATCTCATATCTAGTGCATATTCTGAGTCAGTTTGTTTCTATTCCCACTCAGCTCCACTATAGTCATCTTATTCGTATTCTGCGATATCTGTGACACTATGTTTCATCGTCTTTTCTTTCCACGCTCTAGCTCCTTACAGCTCCAAGCTTATTCTGATGCGACCTGGGCTAGTGACCTCTCTAATCGTGGTCTCTTTCTGCCTACTATGTTTTTCTTGGTAATTCTCTGCTTGGAAGACTAAGGAGCAGACAACAGTTTCTCGTTCAAGTGTTGAGGCTGAGTTGCAAGCTATGGCTTTTTTGATAGCAGAGATCACTTTGGCTACGGTGATTACTTGAGGATTTTGGTGTTCTTATTTCTGCACCGACTCTTCTTTTATCTGACAATACAGGTGCCATCAGTATTGTTAGATATCTGGTGAAGCATGAGCTCACCAAGCATATTTGTGTTGGTAATTCTTATATGAGGTCACAGGTACATGATCAGATTGTTGCTCTTCAGTATGTGCCTTCCAAGCTCCAACTGGCAAGCTTCTTCACGAAAGCATAGACTCGTGTTCAACATAGTTTTTACCTCTCCAAACTCAATGTTGAGATAACCATGAGTTTGAGAGGGGTGTTAGACAGATAGAGAGATAGAGTTGCATTAGGGTAGGACTCTTGTTTGTATTCATTCCTACCTTATCTCTTCTCATGTATGTATATATATATATTGGCCTAGAGCACATGAAATAGATCAAATTGCACTTCCTAGCAATACCATCCCATACAATTTTTAACGGTTATTTTTTAGCAATGGTATAAACAAGAAACTATACCCTAGGAGGGACTTGCTTCAACCAGACTTTGAGAAATGACATGAGGCAAAGTATAGCTGCACAAAATCGCAGCGATCTGTACAAAATAATTTCACTTGATTACCTGTGTGTAATGCCACCTACAGAGCATGAATAAATACTTCAAACAGGCCTTAGGGTTGCAACAAAAGGACGTTTATAGTCATCCAATCCCAAGTATTCAAATGTGTAAGTAAATTAAGTATGTTCTTAATACCTAAATCCAACGATACAACTCAATGTTTCTTGGCATACCTTGTCGTAACTATTTCCAAAGAGTTGACGGACTGGACACCATATAATTTTGGATCAGCTTTCAGTTTTATCAATTCCAAAGAGTTGACGGACTGTACACCACATAATTTTGGATCAGATTTTATTTTTATCATCGATGGGCGGATAAGAATAGTTCCAGGAGGAAGCTGTAACAGAAAAGAAAAATATTCTTACAAAGAATGCTCAAAGGTTTGGGCAAGATAAGTAAGACAGTAAAAAGACATGACCTGTAAACTTCAAATTTATATAACAAAGGCTTATATTGGAAAAGATAAAATGAAGAATGACAGACACTGCAGCAAGAGGATATCTACAATGTTGAGAAATCAACACGAACCAAACAAATTAATGATCAACTGATCTCGGTAAAATGATGAGCTTGCAAAAGGTGATAGTAGCTTTTCCAATCTGTCTAATCCTAAAGGAAACACAGATAACGGCTGCACTGCTTGAGAATAATGTTACTTGAGCTCATATAATCATATTACTAAACTGAATTGTCAGACCCATGAGAAAATTAGGAGCATCTTGCAATCACGATAAAAGGAAGAAGCATATGTATAGATGCTCAAAATCTATGAAGCCTGAACAACCATTTTTGTAAAAAACCTGCCAAGTGCCAACCAACAAGAAGACTGGTAATTTGAATTTTAAGTGATATAATGTCTAAAACTCTCAATGCGTACCCTCTTGTCAACTAGGGCAGTTCCCTTTACAGCTGATCCTTTATAAAACATGCGGAACTGCATAAGAAGAGGCTAGAAAAAAAAGAACAGATAAGAACAAATAATCTATTAGTTAAATCATAACACATTCATAACATAGTAGATCAGAACAATGTAGCATATAGTTAACACGATACAGGTTCAGTGGCGGTAGACCGATGCCTCTTTGAACTGGGAGATGCCATCAGTGTTTCATCACAAGCCGCGACATCCTGAACAAGGCATAATAAAACAATAGAAAAATTAAGCTAGGGCAAATGAAAAAACTCTTCCACACATTAGCGAGCAGTTACAACATCATCTGTAATTTTTCTTGCTTTCCTCGCCTCCCCCCCCCCTTTCCTGTACATAACACTTTTTATTTAATTTATTTACAGTAAGATACTCTCATACTGATTTCCCTCAAAAAAAATAAAACAATAAATAATTAAGCTAGAAGTGTTGGAATAAAATATTGCCATTAGCTATTCTTGCTGAAGTCTGAACAGCATGGTATTCCAGAAAGGGAAAATAAATTATAGAGGAAATGGAATAGGGTAGTCCATACATGAATGATAATTATAGAAACCAATAGCAGTTTATCTTATGAAACTTTGAAAAATAAGGAAGTATTGATAACAGGATGTCAGGATTTTCTTCCAAGCTGGTCGTAAGAACGTTTTGGTTCGCCAAAAAAACTCAAATAAAAAGTCCTGAATGACAGATACCTCCCCATGCCACTGGCATCACATTAGATTACATCGATTGATGTCTCGATAGGCAAATCTGAGACTGGTAAATTCCAACATATGGACCATGTAATTTAATGAATCAACATGAATACAAGGTAAGATGGAAGATACTTTGGTTGGCAACTAGAAACAAGTAAAAATGGCAACACAAGAACAACATACCAATAGTCAGTTCTTTACCCATTTGCATGAAGCATTGAAGCTTCATGACATTCCTGTCTTTTCATATCCACTCTAATTTTAAAGGAACCCAAAAGGAATAGTGCAGTGATAAACAACTTCAAAGCAGAACAGTTCCATACTGAAATGTACCTTGTATAAACAAGGAAAGAGTCTATTTGACCCTGAATTTTGGGGGTGCATCTAATTAACACCTCAGAGTGTAAAATCGTCTAACCGACTCCCTGAAATACAAAAAACTATCTATTTAACCCCCTGAGGTAGTTTCGAAGGTGGTTCTGCCACCGTGGCAGATGGCATAGCGGACAGCATGTCGGGTGACTAAGAATAACGAACTGTGCTTATCCAAGTTTTTTCTTGGTATGCATGAACTGACCTAATAAACCATAAACTAATTCAAATTTGCTTCTTAACATCGCTTTACAAAACAATAACCATCAGGGGAACCCAAAAATTGTCTACTTGGTTCAAAACTCTATCAAGGTATAAGGCGTGAGGGGCAAGTGCACAAACCTGTGACTTCAAAAGGTTTCTCTTGGAGATATTTGTGGGGTATTTCATAGCCAAATCTTCAGATATAAGGCCAGTTCCATCGGTATGGATCAAAGGCTCCCCATCTCGATGAACAATGCTCCCATGTTCATCCTGAAATATTACATTAAGATAAATTTATATTCCGTAAGCAAGACCAAATGTTGGAGAGGAAGGAGAGAATTACGCTGCAAGGTTTGTCATCAAGCTGTAAAACATGAACTGCTGATAAATCAACCTCCAGTGTGATAGTTTTGGATAGTATCAAAGCAAACCTGTAACACCGCATGGAAGAACACAAGTTTTAACGAGAGAGAGAGAGAGAGAGATTGCAGCCACAAATATGGAGAAAGCAAATATCATCAATAGTTATGTTTTTCCTATTTAGAGGGTTTAATAGTTCAACAGCAGCAACAATGAAAGGAACAAGGAAATAGAAAGCCTATGTAGTGGGCTTGTGCTACAAGCTTATCTCCCAACTCAATAAAATTTGAACCTTCTGAAATGCACCTCTTTTTGGTTATTTTCTAAGAATACTCCTATCATGGTAGCAAAAACTGTAGATTTACCATCCATAAAACATCACATAACCCAGAAACGACACCCGCATTACATCAATTAGCTGGTACTTTTCAACAGAGTTAGAAGACAAAACCTGGCCATATACTTCGGCAAGGTGGGAGCAGTATGTATGTGCATGAATAGTTTGCGGGCCTGATTGATGGTTTTGCCAGAGAGTATATAAGGTTCATCCATGTTCCACCCAGACTCGGTGCGAACAAAGTAGCATCTGACAGCTGAAGCGCATTTCTTGTTTTTCTCATTTCTTTTCTCTTCTTTCTTTTTCTCCTCTTTTCCTCCATCCTTGTAAACTGAGAAACAGACATTAGTAAAGAAGATCATCCGACCAACTACAAGTTAGCTGCCACTTGGTAACACCACAAGAGTTTGCTAGCAAGAAAAGTAGCACCGGTGTCTCACTGTCAGGTGGAGCCAAGTCTTACTTGTCAACCATATATTGGATTCTATTTGCCAATGTGCACATATTTTCAATGTTTCCAACAAAAGTAACAGCAGCCATATGCAAAAGCATGGAAATATTAAGAATATAGTTAAATGTTCCTCACATTAACCATGTAAATGAGTGGATTTACCAGTCTAGACTGTCTTTTTCTTGAGAAAGGTATGGATTTACCTTTACATGTCCATACTACTGCCCTATTAATTAGGGTAACAGGTGTTAAGGATGTAAGTGTTTTGCATCACAGTACCAATTTAGGTTTAGCAACATATTGTGTTGGGTTACAATAGTACATCGTATATTAGTTGTCTCCCTTGATTATTAACATGGTATCAGAGCTAAGATCCTAAAATCTAACTCTATGCCACTAATCTACTACTTCCATGAGGTGCATCTCCCAAGGGCAGTACCGAGGACTCTGCACTACTATTGTTGCGGACCTAATAGCATGTGCTCCCATCTACCCATCATTGTTTGGCACTCCTTTGCTCTCACCGAATGACACCACCTTTCCACTGGACCTCTGACTTAATCCAACATTGCTTCGCTTCCCCATTCACAGCAGATCTGATAGGATATCTAGTAGCGAAATCCGCATGTTATCCCCATGCTCTATGTCACACAAGCCTTGGTCTAATGCTTCACGAGCCTCCTGTCGCCATCATGAGGCCGCCACCGTTCCCACCTTTTCTCACACAAAAAGAGAGGCCACCATCGCCTGTGATCTACCGTTGCTGCCATCGTTACATATTCGAACCAATATTGACAAGGCCTCAGGTAGTTGTGGTCCCCACCTTGTTGCATCGAGCCATGCCAATCTCAATGTTAGCCTCCTATGCTCCAGACACCAGCTTCTTCTACGTTGGCCTCTTTGCCCGCTGCTCTTGTGACACTGTGTTCATTGGCCGAGGGATGGCAGGGGCCAAGGCTCTCCCCATGATCCAAGAAGTGCAATATGCGATCATTCTAGCCCTTTATATTTCAAGAAAATTTGTTAGTAGTATAATTTGGCTCTCTTGCTAATACTTTGCATTGTATGACTCATTTGGCACTCTTATCTCTAATTCCTGGCTCCGCCACTGACCCTGTTACCCTTGTCGCCTTCTAGTTTTCATCAACACCAGGACAGAACCACTCCCCAGGTGATTGGCGGCTTGATGCTACTTAGTAATATTTATCAATTATTAATACTTTTGGAGTTTATGGTGATTAGGCTTGGTGGTGATTAGTATTATTCGGTGGCGATTCTAAAAAAACGTAATATTCAGTGGTAATTAAGGGTGACTTAGGTGACCATTATTGATGATCAATGATTAATCATGGTTCTATATATCAACTTTGGCACCGGTTTAAAAAAAATCAATACAATGATACATATTATTCAATTTCAACCAACCAAATACCATCACATCTCTTCCTGAATCTACTCATCCAAATGTCAAACAAGTATACAACCAAACAAAATGTTGCTCCATCTAATACACCTCCAAACAATCCATATACGCCAGCCTATCCAGGGATGGAGTTATTAACAACTAGTAACAACCTAAATAGAGAATATTATAAGAGAAGGAAAACTTACGGAAAAATCGGTAGCGGCGTAAGCCCAAAACAATACCATCTTCAGCAACCTTATGGTAAGGTAGAAAATCAGTCTCGGTCTCTGAAGATTCCCCCATAAACTTTACCACGAGGACATTATCATCACCTACAACTTTCTGTAGATGAGTCCTTGTATTCTCTACATATGGTCCCTGCCTCAGTCAAATAAGGTTAAAATCTAAGACTGGTCTGAACTTCAACTTCTTCAAAAAGAATTTGATCATTGTACACAACATTTGTCGATGTTGGCTCCTTAAACCATTACTATTGTTGACATTTGTCCAAATATTAGTATTTCCAATAACATCTTGTGCATGATACCCCAACTTATGCAATTGCCATGACATGAATATCATAAAACACATACCTACACTTTGTTAGGGGTTGCACAGCATACATGGGTGGTATGCACCTTTATGTAAAACTAGGTAGGCAAGCAGTCAAAGGCAATGAACAGAAACAATAAAGAATCATGACTGGCAGGTGCAGGAACATCGAATGGCAGGTCACTATAAAAAAAAGATCATTATAAACAATAAATTCAAAGAAAATATCACAAAATATTAGAAGCATCGCAAACCTTGAAAACTTTGATTACGGAATCCCCTCTTATCTCAACATTACAATGGTAGACCCTTGTTGTACCTGGATCTGAATCAAGGTTCTACAAGCATCAAGTTGACAATTAGTATAGAGGAAAAACACAAATCGTGGAAAACAGAAAATGGTACGCCAGTACCGTATTCTCACTAAGACATTAATCTTGATGCTCAATGAATCTACAGTGGTTCTAAAGAGTATTGAGACATACAAGTGGGGACAAGGTTTAAATAGCGGATAAGTTTTATAATAACAAAACTTTGAATGAACACGCCATCTATTTGTATCCCTAAAAGATACCAAAAATATGATGGATCTGTATAAAACATTAAAACATAGCAATCAAAAGAATATGAAGGGAAATGATTTGTGATGCCCCAACTAGCCAGCGAACCGGCTGCAGCAAATCTGGGACCACAAGGTTCTCCTAGGGAGTCACATGATTATATAAGAAACAATTTCTACCTGTTTTCCCGGTTTTAAGATCGATTAACTCAACGTTGAAGTTAGGACTTTCAAGTTAGAAGTACATCTAGCATCCACAGCACGAAAGTGTGAAGGAAAAGCCAATGCACGGCACAATATGCACGCGTTTACGATATGCATGCACATGCAAATTGAAGGAGAGACATGTGACGCACATTTGCAAATTACATCTCGCTCTGGTTCCATTGAACTGATATATTGCTACTATGAAAGGAGAGCATCTTCTTTGACCATTGTTAGTCATAGAGTAAACTACACTGGCAATCCTAAACTTAGTAGGTGCGAGCAGTTTAGTACAACATCTCTCAAAACGGTAAATCGCCCCTTTAAACTAGGTTTGCGGGTGCAAGTACGGTCCAATCGAGACCACGTTGCTGTATTCTGCCACGTGGCATGCTCACGTGGCGTAGAGGTGGGGGGGAAGCGGAAAATGGGTCAGGCCTGAGAGAGGGGAAGAGGGGGGGGTAGAATGGGCCAAAACTTTTGGCCTAATGATTGAATTGGTTTTTGATTTATTCAAAAACTGTTTTAAAAAGGAAATTCAAAAATAAAACAAATGCAGTCTAATAATTGTGACAAAACTCAAATAGGCAAAACTAAATATAAGGAATCCACTAAAATTATTCCAGAGGTAAACTCCAAAAGAATAGAAGTTAAAAATTCACATCTCTTTATTATAACCAAAATTTATTGAAAATCTTTAAATTAATTTAGAAAATATCCAAATAAAATATTTAACTAAAAATAACATGTCGTGACATCATCTGCTTTTAGCGAAAAAATATTTGTTTCTCACTTATTTATTTTTGACGGTAGCGTTGCTAATTATTAGTTGTTGCTCTTATTAGCAAATATTATTTTTTAGATTTTACCCCTGAAATTATTATAGTGGATTCCTTATATTTAGTTTTGCCTATATGAATTTTCTCATAATTATTGGACTGCATTTGTTTTGTTTTTCAATTTCTTTTTGAAATCAGTTTTTGAATAAATCGAAAACCAATTCAGTCATTGGGCCAAAAGCTTTGGCCCATTTTACCCTCCCTCTCCCCCTCTCGGGTCTGGTCCATTTTCCCGCTTCCCCCCATCCCTACGCCACGTCAACATGCCACGGTGGCAGAATATAACGACGTGGTCTCAATTGGACCGTATTTGCACCCGCAAATCAAGTTTAAGGGGGCGATTTACCGTTTTGAGAGATGTTGTACTAAACTGCTCGCATCTGCTAAGTTTAGGGACTGCCAGTGTAGTTTACTCTTAGTCATATCATGAAATAAGAGAAACAAGAGTACTGATATAGTATATGACCTTTGCTCTATCTGAAGTTGAAATATACTTGTGACCAAACGCGGTCCAGATCTGTGACTCAAAACGAACCATGGACATGGACTTCAAAGATCTAATGTCGCCCACTGATAGTGCATCTTCTATCCTATTCCTGTAAAATAAAGAGAAGATATATCAGAAACAGCGTAACACAGATAAAAGACGGCTTTGCCTCAAAGGTTAAAATTTACTAGGAACAAACGGCACGTGTTTTAGGAAATAGTGATGGTCTGCATAAGCCATCAATGGAAGTGAAAGCAGTAAACGTGTTTTGAGTCCATTTGATAACAGGATAACACCATGTACTTGAAAAGCGGTATTGTCTTCGTTCTCAATTCCAAAACTGTAAACCAAAGAGAAACTCACCGAGAAAGGTATGCAAAAATCATAAATATCTTCCTGAACTCCAATTCCTCTAGTGCTAGCATTTGAGGACTTGCTTTCTCCCTCAATGCATTTGCTGTGGCACGATAGGTTGCAGGACTTGGCGTCGCTGCCCATGTTGGGTTCCATGGGCTTCCTGACGGAACCACTCCCTGGACACGTCTTGAAAGATCCCGCACAGGGCTTGGGGTGGAAACACTTCTTGGAGGTGTATGAATGATATTCAGCATGGGGCTGTCAATCCCCATATGGTTATGCAGCCCAATCGGCACACGACGGTCAGGGCTATTAACCTGCATCATAACATCAGGAGCCATTGCTCGGATAGGACTATTAATCTGCACAGGTATCTGGTTCGACGCAAGAGGAGCCATCGCAAGGGCAGGAATATAATCCAGGTTCAGGAGCGAGATCCAAGCTGATGGGTTCTCACCTGCCATCCAGGGCAGGGTTGGAACCGGCATCATAGCAGGAGTTATTGCTTGGATAGGACTATTAATCTGAGTATCATCCTGGTTTCGCAACGAGACCCAACCAGATGGGATCTTAGCTGCCACCGCTGCCAGGTTTGGAACCACACGAGCAAGTTCTCTGACAGAACCCTCATTGTCTTGCAAAATGATAGGCCTACATTGGTTGGGACTCCCAGCCTCCACCCCAGCGTGGTTTGAGAGACGTAGAGTTATTTCCTCACTGTAAGGGCGTTGAACATCAATTTGATCATCGCTGTGGTACTGCGGCCCAGATACAGATTCATCTGTTTAACCAAAGATTCAGGATTAGTCAAAGGACCAAATGCAAAGGGATCACTGGTCTGGCAAGGTAAAACAAGCAAACTGAATCAAATGATTAGTGGACACTTCACAGTTCACAATTAGGAAAATGTGTAATAACTACAGCAAAGATATTCCAAACCAACAACATGCAGACCAAATCAGCCATGACTGCGAAGGGAGAAAGGGGGCGGGGGCGGGGGAACACCATCGTACTGAACATCGGGGAAAGGCGGTGCCTTTCAAACAATAGCGTGCCTAAAACAGGCAAATTTCAAAATCACGACTTGGCAAATAGCAGAGAAGAATATGATCAACACATCCAGAGCTTGAGCTCCACGAAATCCGGAATGCGCATCACTATTTGACAATGCCAACTGCCAAGCATCACTGCACCAAGATTCAAGCAAATGCACCAAACAACCCAAGAAAGCACCACTTATCTGCATAACTAAGTTACCCTGACTTCGGAGGAGTTTCCAAAAGAGAGCAGGAACCGCTAATCAAACCGTAAAATTCACTAAAAAAATCTCCTTCCGCCACCAAATGCTTCAGCATCCTTGAATATGAACACACGCAAAAAAAAAGGAGCAGACGCATTCCCAAACAATGTGTGTTGTACACCAAAAATCCACTAAAGATGCACCATTGTAGGAAGCACAAAATGCACTCCACTGAGAAATCAATTAAACCCGTTTTTTCACTCCAAAATGCGCAGAAACAACCGAACAAAGTCTACCCAAAAAAATCACTAACCTCCCTGTGAACGGCCGGAGCTACACGCCGCGCTCTCGGCGGGAGGGATGCCCAGCGCGTTGCGTTCCATCATCTCCTTGTCCGCCATAAACCTGATGAAGCCGGAGAGCCTCTTCACCGGCGTCCGGGACTCCCCGATCTTCCGCAGCACCCGCGCCGCGGCCGCCTCATCGAGCCCCGCGAGCAGCTGCCGCGCTTCCACGCCGGCGAACTGCCCCAGCTGCGCCTCCAGTCGCGCGAGCTCCGCGCCCACGGCCGCGGGGAGCGACGCGGCTCCGGCCGAAGCGCGAGTCTGGGTCGGGCTTAGGTAACTCATCGCTTAGGGTTTAGGGTTCAGGGTCTCCAAATGCCGCGGTGGTTGCGACGACGAGGGGAGAAGAAGGTGGTGGCGCCGGCCGCCGAGGGATCGTGGTGGGAGTGGGAGGGAGGCCGTTGCAGCGAAGCAGAGAGAGAGGGAGAGAGGGAGAGAGCAAACTGCGAGCGCTGCCGCCAGCGAGTCTGATCAAAAAACACTGGCGCGACGCGATGCTGCGGAGGAGAGGAGGCAAAAATCCATATTTAGCCCAGGTCGTCTATCAATTATAAAATTAGCCCCTGTTGAAAAAGAGCCAAAAAATGACTATCTTGCGGATCGCAGGTCCGGTCCCACCTACGGCAGGTGGGCGCGGATCGCAGATGTAGCAGGTGAGAGGTTTTAGATTTATTTTGTTAAGGGAGCTATTTTTGCCATTGCCCGATAATAGGGGGTTAAATTTGGCTTTTTACCAGGAGAGAAGAGGGGTGGCATGTGTGAGGCCCACATGGCACCTGATGTTGTGCCTGCTCGGATGGGACGGCACGTGGCGGGATTGGGAGGAGCTCTGGAAGCTGTTGCTGGGTGGGTAGGCCCCGATGTCAGGAACCTACGCAGTATGCACACTTGTGCACGCTATCTTACCACCATTTGCGGCCAAAAACATTTTTGATGGAAATTCTGGACTCAATGGTGTCCTTTCTTCCATACATATATTGCTATTCGTACGTCTAGTTTACCCTCTCAGCTGACTAGTTTGAAATTCGAAGTATTGTTCACAATATTTTCCCCTCCCAGTTGACCCATTAAAACTGGCTTTTCACGTACTTGCCATCGAGCCAAATATTTTGTTGCATATTTTTTTTCCCGGAGTTTTGGGTCACATGTTCACGGGCCGGTGTCAAATTTGTGATGTACAACGACAAAAGTTACACAGTAAATTTCATGGAACCCGAGCGCCATGGCTTAACACGAAACCATAAATTTTTGAATGTTTTTTCATACAATCATAAGTTTTTGGTAATTTATAACACTTCGCTCAAATTAAACATTTTCTCTCTCTTAATAAAGGTCTTGACCGTTAGGGTTCACATGTTGTCGTAAATACAAGTATAGACAGTAAACTTATGGCACCCCCGAACGGCTGTAGCGACCGTCGATGGTGCACGAGGAGTACAAGCGAGTATGACCCTCCGAACGTCCGTCGAGCTGAGACACGAAGTACGTACGATATGGTGAAACACAAGCTGTGTACGAGGAGTACCCGGTTTTAAGGCCGGATAAACCCTTGTGTTCACTGTATCGATCCCTGGATCAATAGTCGATACACACAAGTACTTGATAACATAACCATGCCATACATCGTTTATTACAGACATCGACCATACTTGGTCTTTAGTTCTTACAAACCAGGCCTATTGGCCGAATTAAACAGCAGCGGAATAAAATACGGTGGATAGCCCATCAGTATGCCGAACCACAGGCAACAGACTGGGGAGAAACCATACGCCTCGAAGTCGCTGTCGCTATTGCCAGACTGGTAATCCTCCTATTCGTCTGGCCACATAACAAGCCAGGTGAGTACATTGAATGTACTCGCAAGCACTCCGCCGGGGAGTTTAATACGGATATGAATATGCTCGGAAATTATCAATAACTTGGCTCTATCCTAAGTTTCATATTGTGTGAGAAAGTAAGGTTGCATTTGAAATAAATACATAGATGTAAAAGCGATTTTATCAAAAACACCTCGACGCAGCGAGATAAAGTATTTGCTCAGAACACTCCACCCGCTACAACGGGGAGTTCAATTTTGTGCTTACCGCTACAACGGCAAAGCACGGTACTTGCCCGGTTCCACTGGGAGACGCTGCTCACCTTGTACTTACGGGGTTCCCAATCGCCCGGTTCCACTTGGAGACGCTGCTCACTTTGTACTTACGGGGGATTCTAGGTTTTGCCCGAGTCCACGGAAAAAAACTCTTCTTCATACTTTCCGCTACAACGGGAACTTGGCAAACTACCCTGCGAACACGACGGTTCGCGTCCTTAAACCCATAACCCAGAAATCCTTTTTAGGGCTCAGAAAGCCAGACTACTTTAGTGTGGCCCGACCAAGTTCGTCCATGACCGCGGACACGGCTATTCGAATAGTTTTAACCCTCTGCAGAGGTGGTACGGCTTTACCCACACGATGTAGGTCACCCTGGGCATACCGTGCACTGCATACTACCAGAGCTAGTACAATGAGACTCTTCACCGGTGTGAACCCAGCCATGAACCCGTCAGAAGGACATGTCCCACACCTAACTCGAGTCAGTATCATCGCTACGAGGAGGTTGGTGTTCCATCTTTGTGGCGAGCTAAACCTCGTTACCCACGGGTTTTGCCCTCTTCGGGGTTACCCACCCCATCTGCACTCTACTAACTGCCCACGAGTTCATGCTAGTCCAGGCCGGTTACTAGATCAAGTCATTCCCACAAAGGACATGTGGTCGTACGGTAAGACTTGGCCAAACGGCACTTAAGATCGGTCCTTAGGTGATCCGAGAAGGACTCCACAACACTCCCGTAAACGGGCAGCGAGAACCACGACGGGCCTTACCTCGCTCTTTAACATCTCCCTACAATCACCCTTCATTACCGACCCGGATCAAAAACTTCTCCCTTTTTAGCTCGGTTCCACAGAACCATTTCCGGTAGAATATCCCAACCCATGCATATCCTACCTTCCATGCACCTCTACAACCGGACGCGACGGTCCGTTTCGATATTCCATCACATGAAATATGGGGTGTTGCTTTCCTTTTCCTTTTCGAAAACATAATTCATCTACTGCGGGGCTAAGCATATATATATATATATATATATATATATATATATATATATACATATATACCTACACCATCCTAAGTTTCCGATAAATCTTCGGAATACAATAGTCCTAAGGCGACAAGGATTACGGGGTCGGACTAGGGTTTCCTATCATCGGGGATAACTACTCTACATAAAATAACAGGGATAAAATATAGCATGCATGGTTCGAAAACAAAATAATATTTCGTAAAACTGGGATTCAACATGGTCAAGGGCGGAGAGCTTGCCTGGCAGGTCTTGGCTCGGTTCCGGACGCGGAGATGCTTCGGGTTCGTCCTGGCGCACGTACCTCACACCGTCAACTACACGTTCGGAAAATACTTCGAATAAGAACCAAGCATCACGAGAACAAATAATAAAGGACAGCATGCATGCATGCTGGGCTCTAACATTTTCTTGAAGAGTCTAACATGATGGAGATAACTAAGAAGAACATATATATATGCATGAAATGACGATTAGGGTTTCTAGGGTTTTGTTGGTAAGCACTTGTTCTCTTTGGCTCTTGGACTCATGCATCATATGAACAACTAAAGCTCACTGGATATATGAAGAGATTTGGATTTAAACCTACTGGACAACTTGGATTAAGACATCTTATCACTAGATTTTCTTTTAAAAAGACTAACACTACACATGCATGCTCGATGACCTAGGGTTTTGCTATAACTACAACTTTTCATTTGCAACTATGCAAACTGTGGATGAAAACCTACTTGTGCATGTTCTGGATTCTAACAAACACTTGAACACTTAACATGACGGTGGTAACCTTGGAAAGTCATATAACTACACACATGCACGAGACCGGCACTAGGGTTTCTAGGCTTTAACATGCGTTCCAAACTTTCGGAGTATGCAACATGAATGCATGAATGTAACTTGTGCAAGGTTAAGGAAATATCAGAGGCTAGTATGCTGGAGTGCCCTAAACTGAACACATTACAAAAGAAATTTTAAAAACAGATTTGAATTTGAAATGGATACTGGACTAGGGCTGTACAGAGAGAAATATTGGGATTTTCGAAAAGTGGTCTATATAGAAAAGATGGGAAATTAAATTTGGGACAACTTTTATTTGGGAGGTTTTCTGAGAATCGGTCTGGATTTGAGTGAACCGGCCGGACCAGAGAAGGATAGAGTACTGGACCAGAGGAGAAAACCGGCTGGTTTATTTAAACAGTGGGGGATGACGTGGAGGAAGTCAGCACCGGCTTCCTTAAACCTGACAGCGGGCCTGGCGGCCTCTCGGGCCCGCTGGCAGTGGCTTGGGAGCAGCGTACCGCTTCGATCAGGGCGGCCCACCGGTCAGAACAGAGGGAAGGGAGGAAGGGCGCGCGCGGGGGAGAACTTCGGCAAGAAATCAGGGTTCCAGCGAAGCTCCGGTGGAAAAGACGACGAGCGATTGCGGTGGTTATAAAGGGAAATAGAGGGAGCGGCAGCTACCCTTGGAATCTGGGAGATCAGAGGGTCTCGTTTTTGTGGTTAATGAGCTCGCGAGTTTGCTGGAGGTGGTGTTCGTCGGCGCTCAGAACAGGGACGGCGGAGGCGAGTGCGGTTCCTGCGTTCCAGTGACCAAAGGCTGCAATGGATCAAACGGGGATGTTAAGAGGAGTTCCAGAACGCTTAAGGAAGGAAGAGAAGTAGGGATCCTTCACTGGAGTGGAGGATTTTCTCCTCGGGGCAGTGGCGGATGCCTTCGCCGGGGAAGAAGATTGGAGGCAATGGTGAGCTCAGGGAAGCTTGGGGAGTGTTTAAGGAGTTTCCAGAGGTGGTTTGAGTGAAGATGGCGAGCTCTGGGGTTCTTTAAATAGGCGAGGTGGAAGGGGGGTCGAGTGCCCGGCTGCTCAGGCCGCCGTCCTCGCCGTGGACTCGGCCACAGTAGCCCGGCGACTTCGCCAGGGGTCTCGGTCTGCTCAGGGGGTGCTAAGGACACCTGCGGCGCGGACTGGGCTCAGTTGAGGCAGTGGTCGGCGGGGAGCAGAGCTCGGGCGCGCGCGTGCGCGTCTGGCATTGGCATGGCCGCGTCCAGAGCGCGTGCACTGGCATGCCACGCGTGTCCTGGCTCCTGCGGTGAAAGACAGCGTGTCCATCCATGCCACTGGTTCAAGTTGATGTCTGTAGAGCTTGGCAGAGTGAGGGACTTCGAGTAGATGGATTGGAGATAAGGAAATGGAGCTGAGCTCATGTCGGCATGAGCTGCTGTTAGGGTTGAATCCCTGTGGCTGGTGGCTTGGCACTGAGAGACAAGAGGGTAGACAAGGCTCAGAGCTGAAGTGAGGTTGATAGCAAGTTTCTGGAGCAAGGTGGTTGGCAGTTAGGTTAGAAATCAAGAGGAGAGAAGAAATAGAGCCAAGGTGCTCGATGGTTGCCTCAGCAAATAATTTTACTGGAGGTGGCAATGTTTTCACATATTTGGAACAAGATTACAGGGAGGAGTGTTGTGGAATTTTTATAGAATTTTCTGAGCAAGGAATGGAGGGGTTATAGTTCAAAGGGAGGATTTGCTCAATTTTGAATTTTGAATGTAATTCAAAATTTTTGAACTGGGCTTCCAAGTTTTATTTTACAAATTGGTGAGGAATAGACTCAAGAAGCTACTGGTGTTTTTCTGGACATTTTGGAGGGTTTAAAACACATGTGATAACACTTTTTTAATTTCTGGTTGCGAGAAAACCTAATTAGGGTTTCTGCCGACTGCTAGGGTTTTGAGAGCTTTAGGGTTTCAGAAACTTGCAGAGGGGATGGGGAGTTGGCTAGGGTTTGGAAACTTACTCCCGAGGGGAGGGAGTCCACTCGGCTATTTTAAGTTGTTAGGGTTTGGGTCGGATGGGTCTACGCATTTGGGGTGCGTGTGCCCGAGAAGGGTTCATCAACTATGCATATGCGGTGCTCATGCAATGACATGCTCGATATAAAGCGAACTCCGAAGACTCGAAACCAAGGTTGAACATCAACACACGCATATACGCGTCGTTAGGGTTTCGGGTTTTCAGGAAAACCCGATTTGAAAAACAGGGTGTGACACCCTAGGGGGTATTTATAGGTTTTGAGGAGGAAAAATGTGAGATTACGATTTTGCCTTCACACGAGAGGGATTTTTACAAGGGCGTTATGGTCATTTCCTTATCTCCAGAGGATATTGAAAGAATATTCCCAAGCATCTTCGGGGAATATTCATTGACATCTTTAGAATAAATCCTAAACACGTCGAGACGGTCCTTGCCGATGTCGTCGCAGACCTTGATGATGACGAACGTCGGGATGGTCCTTGATGACGTCGACGTAGTCCTCAACGGTGAAGGACATCGAGGTGGCCCTTGACGCTTGTTGTCGTGGACCCTGATGGTGACGGCCGCCGGGGCGGTCATTGACGGCGTCGACGTAGATCTTGATGGCGACGCCCGTCGCCAAGGTTACCCTTGACGTCGTCGTGATAGTCCTTGACGTCGTCGTCGTAGACCTTGATAGCGACGTCGTAGACCCTGACAGTAACAAACGTCGTGGCTGCCCTTGATGGCGTCAGCTTGATCGTTGATGGCGGACGTGAAAAAATCTTTAAAAACGGGCTGGCGCGGGGACCTCTCCCCCAACAAAAGTAAAATATGTCTTCTCCTTTATAACCCTAAACTCAATCCCAAATCGACATACACCATTTGCATTGACATATTTTCAGCCATTTATGTTAACATGTGGGTTCTAATTGTCGTAGTTGCTTTGAAAGAGAAAAATGCTCGATTTGAGTGAGTGTGTTATAATCTACCTTAGAAAATGTCGTCATGGGAAAAAAGTCAAAAGTTCTGATTTGGCGTGACATCTGCTCCAAGAAATGAGGTTATGTATAATTTACTTAAAGTAATAGACGAATTCCTGGTGATAAATACATAATCATAACAGCCCGCCCCGAGCTTAGAAGAGCCTAGCCTCCAGGAGCCGAGCTTGAGCCCAGCTTGAAGGCCAAAACTTAAGGTTTCTGCAAGCCTGACCCCGGAGGACCAAAAGCCAAGCCATGCATTACTATATCATACCAAATCACATATACAAGTTTTCCTTAAAAATTACATATACAAGTTTTCAACTATACTCATGGTAAGGTATTTGCAAAAATCCACTTTCCCTTGTGGTCCGCGTGAAGGAGGAGTGTCGGGGGAAAGTCTCAACAGCGTCAACCCTGCACTGAGGACTTCCATCAGCACGCTTCAACGCCCTCAGGAACCGGCTGCTCGGATGCTTGGATGTTTGGGTGCAGTACAACTAAAGCCGCGACCCGGGCCGGGTATTTTCGGGTTTACCCGAGGCCCGGCAGGCACGGCCCAGCGCACGGCACGGCCCGACACGCCTGTCAAACGGGCCGGGCCGGCACGACACGATCCCCCGAGCCGGGCCGTGCCTGGGAGCCGCGCCCGATGGGTTGCACGGCCCGGCACGACGCAACGGGTCGTGCCGGCCCGAGCACGACCCGGCAGGCCGAAGCGGGCCACGGGGGCACGGCGGTGGCGTCGGCACGGTGGCCCGGGCGCGCGCGCGTGAGCGGTGAGCCTGTGAGGGGAGGGCGGGGCCGCGGGGGCGCGTGGCGGCGGGGAAGTGGTGGGGGGTGGTGGGGCCGGGGCGGGGGAGGCGCGCCGCGCGCGTGGCGGCCGGGAGGCGGGGGGCCGGGGCGGGAGCCGTGGGATTTAAGCCACGTGGCGGCCGGGACGTGGGGGAGCGCAGGGTGCCGGGGCGGGGGCGCCGCGTGGCGGCCGAGAGGCGGGAGGGGCGGGGTGCCGGGACGCGGGTGCCGCGTGGCGGCCCGGGACGGGGGGGGCGAGGGGGGGCCGGGGCGGGATTGGGCCACGTGGCGCCGGGACACGGGGGGGGAGGGGGGCGGGGGTTGCCGGGACACGGGTGCCACGTGGCGGCCCGGGACGGGGGGGGCGGGGGGGCCGGGAGGGAAAAATTTTCAAAAAAAATGGGGGCGGGCGGGGGCTGTCGGGAGGGAATTTTTTTTAAAGAAAAAGAGAGAATATTTGGTAAAGTGATTTAAAGTGATTTGATTGAGAGTTTGAAGTGATTTAAAGTGATTTGATTGAAAGTTTGAGACACTGAGACGTGAGGGGGCTCGGGGGGAGAGCAAGGTTTTGAAAATTTGAAAAATTGTGGAGGGGAGACGACAGAACATGCCTATATAATTTCGATGCTCTCAAGTCTCGATATAATACGCACACGAACACCAATCCTTTAGCATATATTGTCACATATGTTTTCTCGTAGGAAAGGAAAGGCGGCGGAGGTGGCAGGTCGACGCCGTCCTCCTGCTCATCCTACGGCGTCACAACGGAGTCGATCCTCGTATAGCGGGCCAGCGCCAGCACACCATAATGCTCTTTCGATGGGAGACAATGAGATGGATCATCTCTCTATCAACATGGAAGACGACCAAATCGATCCTCGTCTACTCTCCCCCGACATGGGAGACTATGGTATGGATGATAGGCATATGGATGGTACTGCTGGTTTTGAGGATGCTGATAATTTTGCAGGGGAATCGGAGTCAACGGATACCGGTGTTGGATCATCGGTGCAAGTAACCAAGGGTGGAAGTAGCCGAAGGGCATTGTGCTGGGAGCATATGGAGCATACCGTAAAAATAGAAAACGGACGTCAGGTATCATATGCACTTGTAAATATTGCAAAGCTAAATTAAAGGCATCGTCAAAAAATGGAACAGGTAGTCTAAAGCGGCACGCCCAATCATGCTTGGAAAAGATAGCCGGGGGACGGAGACAAGGAGAAGGTGTCCAAACCCAGCTAAACCTTGGCCCTGATGGTTCGGTAAGCACATGGATGTATAACCCTCAGCTGGCAAGAGAGGAGATAGCTAAATACATAGTTAGCGAGAATCTTCCGATTAGTACGGGGGAAAGCGTGAGGTTTGAGCGTTTGATCCAACGTGCTTTTTGCCCACAGTACAATCACGTCACTAGGAAAACAACTACAATAGACATAGTATCACTTTACAATCGTAAAATGGCCGAACTAAAAGACCAGTACACAAAAGTGAGTTTTTCTTTCTCCTTAACATCTGACATATGGACTTCCTCCCATCAAAGGTCTGCTTACCTTAGTGTTGTTGCACACTATTTGGATGACGAATATAATTTAAACAAACGAGTCATAGGCTTTAAGTCAATAGATGAGGCACACACTGGAGAGGCCATCGCAGAACG
This sequence comes from Stipa capillata, assembly GCA_019208055.1. Classification (NCBI taxonomy): domain Eukaryota; kingdom Viridiplantae; phylum Streptophyta; class Magnoliopsida; order Poales; family Poaceae; genus Stipa; species Stipa capillata. The sequence continues at coordinate 99,849 of JAGXJF010000888.1, forward strand.
TATTCTTGAGGTTATTACAGATTTTAAAATAAAAAATAGAATTTTTTCCATTACTCTTGACAATGCCTCAGCTAACACTTCGGCTATGAAGATTATGACACCTTCTTTACAAGCGTACACTGGAGGTTACGTCATCCACCAGATGTGCATATGCCACATCATTAATCTCATTGTGCAAGCAGGTTTGAAGGTAATGAAGCCTAATTTGGATAGTATACGTACTGCTATTATGTTCATTACGTCATCACCGACAAGGTACAAAGCATACCGCGACTAATGTAAAGCCAACAATAAGGTTCCAAGGAAATTTAGTGTTGACATGAAGGTGAGGTGGAACTCCACGTACACCATGCTAGAGCGGTGCGAACGGTATGAGCATATTATATCTCTCTATGTGAACTGTAATGCAGGTATGCAGGTAATTACCGATGGCGACTGAGAAGTTGCAAGTCGTTTTCGTGAATTTTTAAAAATATTTTACAATGCAACCACAGTTCTTTCTGGTATTTATTATCCTATTTCTTGTTTAGTCATCGAGTTGCTTTGGAAAATGGCCGAAGCTATAAAAGAAAATAGGGATGATCGTCTCCTAAAACCAATTATTGAACTAATGGAGAAAAAGTTTTTAAAATATTTTGCAGCTATTCCACATCTTTATTGTTATGGTATTATTTTTGATCCCCGTAGAAAGTTAGAAGGGCTAAAAGGGGCTTATGAGGTGATTAGTGAAGCTTTAGGTTTAGATTACTCGGATGCTTATACTCACATTCATGATGAGCTTTTTGATGTTTATGATTTGTATTACAAAAAATATGGTAGTACAGGTCAACCAAGGACAAGTGCATCGGTAACACCACAAGGAAATATCACTTCGAGCGCCGCCACTGTGTGGAAGAAGCTAAAAGGCAGAGCTTCTAGTGAATCATCTTCCCAAACATCTGGCAGGACGCAATGGAATCCCAGAGTAGAGATCAACCACTACCTTGACACACCTTATGCTGAAACTGAGTTTGACCTTGCAGAAGATCAAGATGTCAATCTACTCACGTGGTGGAAGAACCATCATAGGATATATCCCGTGTTATCACATTTTGCACGAGACATACTCATGGTTCCGGTATCATCTGTCTCATCGGAAGCCACTTTCAGCACGGTTGGAAGGATAATCGAGCCAAGGAGGTCATCCCTCGCACCTGACATGGTTGAGGCACTTACTTGTCTCAATGATTGAGACAAAGCAGAGACCCGGCAACAACATCAGCTCGAGGATCCGGAGATCACGAAGGCTTTGGCCGACCTTGAGAATCTTGACATTGAGTAATATCCATGTATGCATACAAAATTATTGTACTCTTTTCCTTACAGGAGGTACTCCACACTGGAGTGTAAGGTTTTTAATGAGGCAATAATTGCATATCAATAAAATTTCATTATTCCTCCAATTAGTGTTTAGCTTTATTTTTATTTATATATTTAATTCTTTATCTCTTTACTTTTTTTTTATTTCTCATCTATCTTTTATTTCCTCTTTTCTTTTTTATTTTCCCTCCCTTTCTTCTTTTTATTTTTCTCCTCTATTCTCCTCTCTTCTTTATATTTTATTCTCTTTTTTTTTCCTTCGCACCCTAAGTCCCTAACTGCGAAACCCTAAACCCCCTAGTCCCTACTAACCCACCCGGCCACCCCCCGGCCACGTGGCCATTATCCCGCACCCCCCCCGGGACCCCCACGGCCCCACCCCCATGGCCTCCATTCCCCCATTCCCCAACCGGCCAACGCCCACGCGCCAACCCACCCCCATCCCCCATTCCCCCAATCCCACCGTCAGACCCCAGTCCCCCACCCCACCGGCCAGCCGGCCGCCACTCCAACTCCCCCGCCCCCAGCGGCCCTCCTCTTCTCTTCCCCAAGAAATTCCCCCGCCGCCCTCCTCAGTCCTCCCTCGGGTGCGCCCGCCGTGAGCCACCGGACCACCTCCGCCACGCGCCCTCCTCCCGCCGCCCCCTCGCACGCGCCTCCGCCCTCCGCTCGGTTCGCCTCTGCCGCGCGCCCTCCTCCCGCCGCCGCCCCCTCGCACGCACCTCCGCTCGGACTACCGCCACCGCCGCTGCGCCTCCTCGGATGCGTTCTTCGCCGGCAGCCGTGGCGTGCCCGTGCCGGCACGGCCTGGTGGCGGCACGACGGGCCACCGTGCCGTGTTTGGGCCGCCGGCACGGCTGGACGTGCCGGCACGGCACGGCACGGTGGGGGCGGCGGGCCGTGCCGGCCCAGTCAATCGACGGCCCGAGGCACGCCGGGCTCATGCCGTGCCGGCACGGCCCGGCCCGAGTCGCAGCACTGTACAACGCCAGCATGCCTCAACCTGTGGTCTCGCAGCTCCACGTGGATAAAATTGGTCGAGACACCGTTGATGTCCACATGCATCCGACTTATGATGTGGTTTGGTTACCAGCCTTTATTTCCTCTCTTTCTCCTATTGAGTACACCCTCCTCCCTCACTTTCCCCGGCGTCATCTCTCTCTGCTCTAATCAATTTGCATCTCTTGCCGACGTGAGGAATGCCCGCTCGATCTTTGAGACCAAAAGGCGTCCCGCTCGCCATCCAGATCGATCAGCCTTCAGAGAGGATACAAGGTATCAATTAGAGGGGGATCAATAGATCAGTAATCTCCATTTCTTCAAATCATTTTTTCTTAGAACTTTTTATAAATTATCAACGCTGATTATATCATCACTTTTAGGACTAAATCACCTTATCACATTTGATTAACATATTAGTCCTTTTATTATTTATCATTTTATGGTTAATGATTAAAAGAGTATTGTTTTAAATCCTATAATATAAAGTGAGGAGACGGGTAGCGGCGTGGTGTGGTCGTGGAAGGTGCTGGACGGTGGAGAGATCAAACACCCCTATCAAAAGCAGACAACAGTTTGAAGCAGCAGAGGAGTTTGATAGTGGCGGATGGTGCAGAGCTGGCGGTGCAAGGCAGGGAGGACGCGTGGCAGGACATCGATGAGCTTCGGAATGACTTCTTCTCTTCCTTCTTTTCTGAAGGACGGGATGGCTTCTTTTTAGAACGAAATGAAATGGCTGTACATGGATTCCTTTATTTTCTTTTAACTCGAGTAGTCCACTCACCGAGTCAGCAGCATGTGACTCTGCAGTCTGCACCAGCATTTTTAGGTCGCCTAGGCTCAGAGTAGGCGCCCGTTGTGTCATGTCAGCTCAGACAGCGACTTCCGTTTCAATTCTTTAGCTCGAAGGAGTAACAGCGTAGCACGAGTAACGCCGTTGCTTCCACTTGCGAACAATCGAGCATGCAGCTGCTTCCACCAGCGGACACCGTACCGGACATCAAGTACGAGTAGTGCGAGTTCTTCCGGTCGTGCAGCTGCTTCCACCTCGGTGGTACATACGCTCGCCTAGCAATCCTCCCTGCGGGAGCTCTTCTCAGATGAGATCTCGTGCGCTATCCATATTCGTCTCGTTTGGCAAGTCAGCGATGTTAATTGCCAGATGCGATGATGTTCCGAGCAAGTGTGGAGAATACTGCAAAAACTTCGACTGAATAATTTCCTTCTATTTGATGTGGAAGTACCGTATGAGGCAGCTAAGAAATGAACGCAATTTAGTCACATGAGAACAGCCCATTTACATGTTGAAACATGCCGACCGTACTGCATACCTGTACAATAGCAGCATAACAAGAGTAAATAAATCACTTCAGAGGCCAAAGTAGCATGAACGTCAAAATCGGCACAATCAGAATGTTTGGAAGTCAACACGCTCCAGTCTTGTACAATAGTATGATGAGCAATCTCAGGACTCGAGGTACAGAGTGACTAAAATTTTATATACATGAGAATTAATTAAGCAAGTATAATTATATTTTGTTTACAAAATTATGAGCTGAATAATTTATACACAACCGAAACACAGCAACAAAGCACACGGCTGTTAATCTCACGCTGGCAAAACAGAACCAAGCTTTTTGTCATGTTACCTTTGGTTAGTTATAGGTAAGTAGATTAATAAAGTTTGCACTGCAAAATTTGCCATCTTATCATACAAACCGGTGGTTCATATTAGCAGATCTTACCGAGAACCAACTCAAAAAAATGGGCTTCACGACACCGCCCTTCCATAGCAAATCGAGGCTAAATAAAGATTTTTTGACCATTTTTCCTGCAAACGGATTGAGTCAGCTTGTGGAAACATATACCCCATGTTCGGAGTTTTACACTTTATACAATAAGTAAGAAAGGTCAAGTCACCTTCACATGCTGGCTGGGGAAAGCTGATGTTCTTAGGGTCTCCTGTGTTTCATCGTTAGGCTTTCTTCTAGGGATGCTCAAGATAAAAGCTGCCTGGTCCCATGTAGCAGCTGTTGCAGTGATGCGATAACCATTATCCCAACGTTGATGGATTCCCTCACTCGGATATAAGAAATCAAGCTCCACTACCTGCAAAAGAAAGGGGTTTGTTCGGAAGCTCATAACTCGCGGTATACATTCATATGATCTAAATTCTTTCCAGTTGTCCCCTCAAAAAAAAATTCTTTTCAGATTCCCTTCAGCAATAGAACCGAGCCCGCTGCTAAAATTCATTCCATTGTGCAAGGCTTGTGAACACTCAAAATGAAGGATGCGCATACCTGATCTGTGAAACCAGCATTTCGGGACATGACGACTGCCCATCGGCTTCCAGCTGTAGCCATAGCAGTGACGTAGAAGCCCTCCTTCCACTTTTTATTTATCCATTTGAAGGGAAATGAATCACTTACTTTGTAGGATTGCTGTGCATACTGTGTTCCTGGATATATACTTAAAAGTCAGTTATTGTCCATAGATACCAACAGCCAATATTTCAAGATCCAAGTGTTTCCACCTTGACAGCCTCCAACCAAAACATTGTACTAGTTTCTAGTCGATTTCACTAGATATGGCAAGGCTGAGCTAAATATAGTTGTGGCCCATTCTGAATGTCTAAATGCACCAATATTGGCACATCTCAGTCCATCCAACATTATTTTGGGCAGAAAGGAAAGATGCTTTAAAAACGTATGTTCGTCCAAATGTGTATGTATAGAAGTCCCCAGCAATCTCTTAAATAGAGCTACTTAGGGGCCAAAAGCTTTAATTTGTAGGGCAATTTCGAAATGCAAATTGCCAGATAATCAATCTGACACTATCAGGCTATTCGGTATTTACAATATTTCAGGCAAAAGCATATATGTGGGAAAATTTAAAAAGAACATGTATTTTGGTAGATTTCTGAGATGAATCTTGGCAACACATCATACCATGATGATCCAGGCACTAAACATGCAAGTGTTGTTCACAGTAGTCCAGGCATCAAGTTGAAACAATAAGATTACCTCTTGACATGATCACCAAAGAATTTCCACTATTCGCACCAGCCAACGCAGTGATATAGTAATTTCTCTCCCACTGCTCCAGTATCCATTCCTAACATAGCACAAGCAAGTTAATAACTGTAACAACAGAAAACAATACGATGCAAATGACGATCAGGATATCATTGAGAATTCCTAATTGGTAAAGTATTACTCCCCAACCATAAACAAGGAAAGCTACACATTCTGGAAGTAGGATGTCCTGAATTAATTGCTCACCTTGTGAAGAAAGTAATGAGAAAGTTCATATACTTGAGAAGTAAAACCGGTGCCAGCATCCATAATTAAAGCCCACAGATTTGAGGAAGAGGAAACTGAACTTATAAACAAGCCATCTTCATTTCCTTTCTGAATATGTTGTACTAATCTATCGTCTGCTACATTGTAGTGGTACCTTAAAAATAAATATGGTGAGACAGTGGAATATCTCTTTAGTCTTTACTACTGTAAAGAAGATAACTGTGCCATGCAAACCTCTGCTTCATAGGCCGTCGGGCACTGTAGACACTAATCCACTGAGTCGCTGGCATTCCCATTCTAATCTTCTTCTTAGGTTGCTCATCATCTTCCTCAACTATGAGGCGGCCTCGCTTCTGACCAACCTGATATATAAGCTGGCAGCAATCCAATCAAGCATTAGGCAGCTAACATATTATTACATAAATGAACAAAAAAGGCGATTTACAACAAGCCACCAAAAAATTGTCAATATGGGACCTGTTGCAGAACTTTTAACAGTTCACTATCTCTATTTTTTCCACTGCTGCACTGCATAACACATTACGTAGGAAATGCCACTGACCCTACTCTAAGAGACGTATGCCTTCATGTGGTCTGTAATGGCAACACCATGATATTTTAGTCCCATGTAGGGCATTCTCAATATTTAGCGTTTTACAGAATGAAAATCTTGAAATAGGAAAAAAGTTTGATGAAAGATCCAGAACTGAGTTACCCCAATATAAAATCACAAGGTTACCCTAACATACTGAACAAGAACAACCAACTGGAATTCGTGGGAAATTATTCTATTTCTAATACAAGTGATAACTCTCAGGGCCAATGGTGGAATCTTAAATTACTTAGCAAATTTTGACTGAGGACACGGCAACAAGTCCTTAAAGTTAATGAAAATGGTAAACGGAAAAGAAGTTCACAAAGTATAAATGTACCTTCTGAGCACCATCAGTGTTTATTGGTCTGATGTCTGGATTTGGACCAACAATGCCATCAAAAAGAGAGATGCACTTTGCATAATTTGGTTCTTCATCAAACTTCAAGTTCACGACATACTCAACAAATTGTCGAAAAGACTGTGGACAAATACCACACAGAGATTCTGGAGAGGTCGCCATCTTTTTCTTGCTGACAAGAAAACCTTTGTTCTCTCCCTAAATTAATTAAAAAGGAACAAAAAAACTAAAAATAAAAAGCAGGAATAAGAACAAAAGAAATTCAAACATCAAACTAAATTAACCTGGTATCCTTGCCAAGGTAGGCGACCACGGAGAAGAAAAATAAGTGTGTACGCAAGGGATTCAAGGTCATCTCTCCTACTTCCGGTTCTTCCCAAGTGAGCATGCACACTAGCATAACGAACAGTTCCCCTGTTTACAAGAGCAAACAAAAATGATAAGAGCATGTCATAACGTAATGCACAATTTGAAGAATGTCATAAATATATTTCCATCTGAACCTAAATACATCAGGTCTCTGGTCATATTCAATGTGCTGCCCGTTACCAGCATCCTTCCATTTAGTAGCTGAGTTGGTACAAAATGATTGGTCAATGGAAGCAACATAAATATTTGATACCAAATAGACATAATATAAGAGTGGAATCTGATTGAATTACCCAATCCAAGGTCAACAAGAAAAAGTCTCTTCTCTTCCGCGGTACCACGAGGACCAAGCAAAAAGTTCTCAGGTTTCACATCACCATGGACATACCTGTCATATACAAATCCTGTTAGCTAGAAATTTATAAGCACCAAGCAAGATATTCTTAGGGCCCCATATGAAGAACGGAACATCAAATTACCCTTTAGAGTGCATCTTCTCCAGTATGGAGATGGCTTCTATAGCTATACAAGCAACCATCTCAACAGACATCCTGTAACAAAGACCACAACTAGATATAATTGAAAAGGTTGCATATTAATTGTAGCAATTAATTATAGACAATGAGCAGGTACTCACGAATGGGAATTGTTATTCCAAACATCCCACAGGCTTGGTCCCAGCATATCCATAACCTGCATGAAAACCAAGTAGGAGTGATTAAAAGCAAATTGGTTTATAGTTATTAAAGGAAAAGAAACAAAAGAGGTCCCTACAAAGCAATGAAACTAAAAAACCAGAAAGCAAACTAAGGGCCCGTTTCGCACACAGAAACTTTGCAGGAATTTCACAGAAATAGTTCAATTCCTGCAGGAATCAGGAAAAATACTCATTCCAAACAGGACCTAAAAGATTTCTCATGCACATATCCACATATACAATTGAAACAATTTTGTATTGTTCCCCTATATTATATATACAAAAATCATACATGCTCCATTACCATGATATAGAACTCGCCCTGCTTTCCTTTGTAGTGTACCCGTGGTACACCATGATTACCACTAAGAGTGCTGCCAGAGGGAGGTTTAGCATAAGCAACAGAGGTAAGATGTATCCACCGAATAACTCGCCAGAAATAATTACATGGAAGAGAAACAGAAGTAACAATCAACTACCCACTTGTAAATCTGCCACTCAGATGGAGCTCCATAATTGCAACCTTTGCTGGTTCGATGTTCAAATTTTAGTGCAACCTGACAGATAAGGAAGCATTAATACTATGATGGCCTCAGTCCCAGCAATACTTTGAAGCTTTCAGGAGATATAATGACCTCTAAAGCATTTGCACCAGGGTTCCTGTCACCAAGACTAGGAGAGGAAATACGCCGGCCAACATATACTTGTCCAAATCCTCCCTTTCCAAGCTTCCTTCCAAGCTTATAGGTTGGTGAATTCCCAATTTGTACCTGTTCCAAGCACAAACTCACCAAATCAATAAATAAAGGATATCAATCATGCAGCCACAAAGCCAACATGTACTGACTGCACGCCATATCCCAGACTAAAAGCCAGCTACCCTTATAATAACACGATGTAAAATGTGATGGAGATGCTGAACATTTCATCTTTAGAACACTGAACCGTATATTTGAATTTGATAGGTCCCTCCAGTAGCAGTACGGCTCAACATGGTGCGCGATAAAGTAAGACCCTTTTAGATTCTCACAACCATAGGAATGTCTTCTACCTGCATACTAATTATAGGTCCACTACAGCACAGCACAACACCCAATTCATGTTACAGGTGGAATTTAACCATAAAACTGAAAATGTGAACTCAGCAAATTTAACAAAGAAAACAGGAACTAAAATCATCAAAACAAAGTATAAGATACGATGAGAACCAAGAAACTATACAACTAATACACAAGGTTGAAAGAATGGACAAATCCAGTAGGGTAGATGGACAAAGGTTCATCCCAGGGGATGGAGAAAAACAGCAAATTGAGCCCAGGGGAAGTCAGGTTCCAAATCAAGTGTGGAAATGTGTCTATATCTTAGTTATTAACAGTAGTGCATAGTGCTCAAAGGTTAGGGGACAGCTTGCAACCTGCAGACTAAGTAATACAAAACAGAATAAGGAACATAGCCACTTATATACAACAACAACAGCTAAGCATTTTATCCCAAGCAAGTTGGGGTATGCTAGAAATGAAACCCAATAAAAATTGCATTAGCCAAAAAGGTAAAAGAAAAAAGACTTTAAAGGGATATTGTGGTTCGGGCACGTGGATCGCTAATTTCCACGCGGTCCTATTTAGAGACAAATCTTTAGATACATTCCAATCTTTTATGTCTCTTTTTACTGCCTCCTCCCATGTCAACTTTGGTCGCCCCCTGCTCCTCCTAGTATTGTCGATGGATTTTAGAATACCGCTATGCACCGGTGCTTCTGAAGGTCTCCATTGGATATGTCCAAACCATCTTAGTCGATGTTGGACAAGTTTCTCTTCAATCGGTGTCACCTCTACCCTATCACGTATATCCTCATTCCGAATTCGATCCCTTCTTGTACGCCCACAGATCCACCGTAGCATACGCATCTCTGTGACACTTATCTGTTGGATGTGTTGTCTTTGGGCCAACATTCTGCTCCATACAATATCGTAGGTCTAATCGCCGTCCTATAGAACTTACCTTTTAGCTTTTGTGGGACCTTTTTGTCACAAAGGATGCCACATGCTTGCCACCATTTCATCCACCCCGCTTTGATTCTATAGCTAACATCCTCATCGATACCACCATTGCTCTGTAGCATTGATCCCAAGTATCGAAAAGTGTCTTTCTTAGACACTATTTGTCATTCTAACTTCTCCCTCCTCACACCTAACACCACTAAAATCGCACCTCATATACTTGGTTTTGGTTTTACTAAGTCTAAATCCTTTCGATTCTAAAGTCTATCTCCACATCTCTAATTTCCTATTGACGCCCATTCTACTCTCGTCTCCTAGCACTGCATCATCAGCAAAGAGCATACACCAAGAAATATCTTCTTATATATCCTTCGTGACCTCATCCATCACTAAGGCAAAAAGGTATGGCTCAAGGCTGACCATTGATGTAGTCCTATCTTAATTGGGAAGGCATCAGTCTCACTGTCACAAGTTCGGACACTTGTCACAACGTTATTGTACATATCCTTGATGAGGGTAACATACTTTGTTGGGACTTTATGTTTTTCCAGCACCCACCACATGATTGCCCTTGGTATTTTGTCATACACCTTCTCCAATCGCATGAGGTGTATGGACACATATATGTTTTTATAAAATGTAAATATAGCCGATGGTGTATGGACAAATACAATAATACATTATTAATGTTGTAGGTATATAAATGCTGCTAAATCGCAATACATGACAAGTAAAACAAAACAAAATTTATATAGGTATGTGCAGCCTCGACTAGACAAAACAGCAACACTGCAGAGGAACATAAGTTAGAATCAACACGAACAATATTCACCTCAATGCATACTCTCACAAGAAACCGTACATTCAACAGCATTCCATCAACATGTTGCATGCTGTATGGTGCATGCACAGAATTTTTTAAGTACAAATAAAAAAATTAATTATTACGACTTTACTAGCTGGAGTCTATTTAGCTACTCCCAACCCTATCTTTTGATTGCATGACCATTAAACTCCATATAATATGCCCACAATTGCAAGAAAAGAAATTAAGCTAAGTTCTGGGACACTAACTAAGCAGAATTCAGCACACTAAAAGCACCAGATGACCACACAAAAAAAGGTGCATATACCATGCGTCACACATTAAAATAGCTCCTCGCAAACAAAAGAAATAGCGTACTTACAAATAACAAATTCATTTCTAAATTTTAATTAACCAACGCTCAACAGTTAGCAGCTACTACAACTCCACATTACCCATATGGATACTATCCCAGATTTACATAACAAGTATGCTTCATCTATATTCAAACTTTGAGCAGGAAAACAAAAGGTTGGCCCAAAAAGCAGATGGATCCGCTTTTTCCTTATGACCCTAGCAACTGCATGCTGAACAAGGTCCAGCAGTTCCAATTTCAGCTCTTCTGCATGCATCTTATCTCACCGATCACAGTTCTATCCTAGTTAACATATTTCAATCCTGTTCTAAGTTTTTAGAAACACAGGAATCCTAGTCTAAGTTTAGATTTGTTTCTTTTTAGGATTAGGCACCCGCATGTTAAGTGGGAGATAATCCTCTATATCAACAGTTATACTCTTTGTAATACTGCGCCCATGGCTCCATTTCTGTCATGACAAATAATATCCGAGCTAATTAAATGTAGGAAACCACTAGAACAACTCATTATTCCACAAGCATATTATCTCACCGTCGTCCACAAGTACTGGTTACCAATTCGTCTTGCGATCCACGAGTTTTAGCGTCTAATGAAGCAGTAGAACCCTAAACGCCACCAAATTTCCACAAGCATCTAAATTACGCAGAGGGAGCCTAAGAGATATCTCGCGCTTACCGTCTCCGGGAGCGGCGCAGCGTTCCCGTCGTCGCCGGCGCCGGCGCCGGCGCCGGCGCCGGGGCCAGCGATTCCCTTATCGCCGCTGTCGAACTCGTCCATCCGCTGCCCCTCCTCCTCCCGCACCTCCTCACGCTGCTACTGCTCCGGCTACCTCGCGGCTCTTGGCTCAGCTTCCTGGTTCTGCGGCTGCTTCTGCTTTCCACGGCCTCGGCGCGCGCTGCCGTGGGGCACTGGCAAGCCTCACAGGTGTAGCCCCATTTGCTCCCTGGGGCCAACGAGATCGGGCCGGCTTCAGGCGCCGATGGGCTGCGGCGCAGTTGCGCTATGTTAGGGTTTGGTCTCCGGCGGCGGATGAGGTGGTCTACGACGACGGGAGCGGAGGAGACGGAGGTCGAGGTCGAGCTCGAGGGGAGAGCAAGAGGAAAAGGAGGCACTGGAAAAATCCTAGACCCGTACACAACGTCGTGCTCATCTTCCACCGATGATATCTCTATATTTTTTTTCCGAACCGGAGCCAAATCTGCCCCAACTTATTAATTAAAACTAATACCGAACTTTTTCAGCTAATTAGAAAACCAAATTTACAACCCATCCAATATTAAGACGCCACCGATCAACCTGGCCACCAATACAAACCCGGCACACACTGTTAAGAAGATCTACTCGTCGAGGTTGCCAACAAGCGTCATCGTCCTCATCTATCATTTCTGATTTAGCGACTCTGACTTCACCCTATAAGTCCACCGACTCACCGATCACCGCAATGGTTGCACCAGCCCATACCAGCCCCACTAAACAGTCGACCAACATGTCGAGAATAATGCAGTTTCAATTTTGGTGATGAGCTTCGCAAGAGAAAGTTGCAAACGTTGCACCAACAAAACCCATCATAGCAGCAGGAGAGCACCGCCCAGTTACCCACCCTCCGCAAGTTATCATTGCCGCCATGTCGCTCTCGACACTAAAACTTTGGTTTCACCGTGCCATGGCGAAAACAGTGCGAAATGACACCCCGATGACACGACGAATTGTGGATGACGAAAGCCATGTCGCGACCCAACTCCACTCGCCTCCATCGTCATTCCCACACAAAATCACGACGCCAAAGGATCTGGGACGGCCTCCCCAGCATTCACCCAAACAAGCCGTCAATAGCCCGCTTCGAGACGGTGCCTTCAAGGGGGGAAACGACATAGAGACATCGACATCGTCCGATGGAAATCGGAACTAAGATTGCCCCCAGAGCCCTGACCCCGGAAAGATGAGAGGAGAGCAAGACCACAACAACGCCTCGAAGGAGGGAAGCAGCACCCGCAGGCATTGCTGTCGCCGGTTCCCATCAAGGTCGAAACAGGTTTTCACCCGGAGTTGTCTCGACTTCCTCCTGTCGATACCCACAACCCATCGTCTCCTCTGCAACAAACGGCTCAAGCCAAGCGCCAACACCGTTTAAGCACCGGAAAAGGAGGGTTGGAGCCGGTGCCGACCGCTGCACTGGCTGCGCACGCCAAGAATTTGACCAATGCGCCTGCACTAGGGCCATCACCCGCCGGTCATGGCCCCATGTGTCGCCACCTGCCAGATCTGGGCGCCCGTGCCAGGTGGCCAAATCTACACGCCTCGCACCGCCCGCCGCAACGCACCGACGGCGTGAGGAAGCCCCCAACCATAGGTCCCCCATCCCACCAATGCATTGGGAGCGCCAGGGCCGGGCCCATCTATGCGACAGCCGTGGAGCAGCCACGCGGGAGAGCCCCCGCACGGGAAGGAGCACCGCCGGACCACCAAGAGCACTGCACGAGGGAGGGCGGGACCGTAGAGCGCCGCTGCAGTGGAGCACCGCATGAGGAGGCTGCGTAAGAGCTGCAGCGAGGAAGATAGCCCTACCGCCGCTGTCCGCCACACGGGCTTTGCCCAAGAACATCCTTCGGCGGCGACAACAGGGGAGGAGGAGGGAGGCAGTGGTGACAGTTAGGGTTTTCAACGCGCGAGGAGGACGATGCAGGGCCTCTTCCTTTTTCAAGCACAATAGTGAATCCTAATTCACATCTCCAAGTTTTCTAGTTCTAAGAATTTGTTGTGCTTAACAAGTTAGCTAAAAATGAGTGGCCAGTTCTTCATGTTGTCGATTTAGGCCATATATCGTGGCTGCATGGTCTCTCCATTTCGCGACAACGGTCGCTTGGATCTGATTTGCCTGCCCTCGATCATCCTGCTTGCATCGTCTTCGTGAATGAAGTGGCCGGAGAGCAGCTCATGGGAACTCCTTGAGGTAGCCGCACTCGACGAGCGCGACGACGTTTGCGGCCGAACCTCGTGGTGGTGCTCGTGCACCCAAAGCGCAACGGCGTGGAACCCTTCCTCCGTTCCTCGTCGCATCTGCCCGTGCCACGCACACCGTACCACGGAGGCTAGCTGTGAACCAGTTCGAGCATTTCAATATGAAGGCTGCTCTCTCGTGGAACCAAACGAAGTATGTAATCTTCCGTTACACGATTAAAAGGGTCTTTGGGTGAGGGGTAAGCTCCTACCTTCGTCCAAACACCCTTTAAATTTCTTGTGATCCATTTAATTACGTTGCATCTACATCAAACGTGCACCATCTTGGTTTTACTACGAGTGGAATTCCATGGAATTAATTGCTGCACTAAGGAGCCCATCCATCTAACTTTGCTTTCCACAAAGCTAAAAAAGCTAAGAAAACTCCAATTCAGCTGCTCGTGGTGCATCCAACGATCAAGTCATGACAATTTATTAAGCGTCCATCGGGTCATTTCATGGATGTTACATGAGACAACAAATTGGCCAAAACCATAATGAAAAAAGTTTCCCTTTTGCGGTTTACCATTGCTTTCCATCGCAACTCACAACAGAAATTTCAGAACCTCTCTAACTTAAAGGATTCTCATAAAAAATTTGGAGGATCGAAATTCTTATGAATTTTTCCTATCTGGATTGTTTGATTCATAAGATTGTATCGATAAGAATTTTTTCTAAGCATTTCAATTGCATATTCATAAAAAAAAATTCGTTACCTCAAACCTCTTGGAACGAATGATTTGTTTGTCCTATGGTGTAATCAAACAATATTTGGTGCAAATATAATCTTGTAGGATTTAAGAAACCATGACATTGTAATACTGTACTTTTTATTCCTTTATAATTTCTGAGTCACGCTAATCAAAAGGTCTTTATCCATATTAATCACGTAGGCACTGGCTAGTGCTTACGTCTGTCTCAAAGAAAGAGGAAAGGAAAGAAAAGGCTATTTTAGTGAAGGGTAGAAAAGGCTGATGCTCGGGCGAGGCTGGTTGGGCTCGAGTCTTACTCGGAACCCCAACCGACCCAGAGAGGAGGAGGATAGTCGCGTCATGGGCCAGTTCGGCCGAGCCCGATTGGCCAGGACGACTCGAGCTAAAGCGAGCAGCTCAATAAAGCCAAAAAGCCTTAAAGCGAATCAACCAACCACTGCCTTTATTGGCCCTTTTGCATTCCGATGCTTTGAAAGGCGTGCGAGCCTAGCAAATAAAGCGAGCGTTACAATGCGGGAAGCAGCACAAGCACAACACTAGAGTTGTGGTGTTGGTCTCGTGCCAAATTGCAGAACCACCGCACACGATACTTGAAAAGAAACGGAGGAAAGCTGAAGCAACCAAAAGATGCAAAAGCTTGTTGTGCTCCTCGTGCTCTTGTCAATTGTCATGGACCGTGCATCCGTCGAGGAACCGCGGCCGGTTGGCGCATCCGCCCTCGTGATCTTGGCATGGATGACGGGTGCTATGTGCTGATTATTACCGGTGGTACACGGGAAGGGTACGACGTACTACAGGGGTACGGGCGTCAGGGTGAGGACACGAAGAGAAAAGGTGTACCTGCTTGGCTGGATTGATTAATAATCGAATGGCGCAGGCTGTACAGTTAGCCAGTAGGGGACTAGCTACTGCTAGCGATGAAGCAAAAGGCGGGCACGTTTGCTTAGCATGGGAGGCAATCAGGCAGTTGCGTTGCCTTGTGCGCCGGGGACGACATGTCTCCTCTCGCCAGTCGCGACGGCTCCCTAGCCATCACGGCCTCAGCCCGTTCCTGTTTGTTTCGTTCACGAATCGCCTACCAGTGAGCTCGACCATTCGAATAACGATTTGGTTAGGGCTAAGCATAAATGGTAAAGGTTTACTCACAAAAACTGGGTAACACACCCCATAAGACCACTATTTGTAGAACGAAACACCACCAAAGACTATTACTGGATGTTTAATTTTCATTTTTCTTTATTTTTTATTTTCCTATTTTTTCACTCTTTCTAGTTTTCTTCCACTGTTTTTATGTGTTTTTTCGTTCTCTTCATCGGTTTTTCCATTGTGGACTTTTCTGTTCTTTAGGCTTTCTTTTATGAGTTTTCCACCACGCTATCTCTACAAGCAAATGAGAGCAGACATACAGAAATTCTAGATGGAGAAAATATAATAGACTATATAATATAAAAATATATGTATGTAGTAGACAACTATCTAAAAATATCGTAGACAAATATTACATAGGTCATTGTCAACAATTGCAGTAGACAACTAACAAAAAATATTGTAGAAAAACATGCAGTATAGAGCAATTGAAAATACGGTAGAGAAACATATGCAGCAGAGAATAACAACACAAATATTATAGGCAACTTGAACTATACAGTACAGCAGTAGCACCACATGAAAGTAGATGAAAAATCATTAGAAAAAATGCAGTAGACACTGTTATAAAATACCATAGATAAAAAAAAGTCATAAAAACATATTCAATCAAGAACTAGTTTTAAAGATCTCATCGAAACGAGGCAGTGGTGAAAACATATCTTGATTTAGATGCATGGTTTGAGAGCTATGACTTTTAAAAATTCTAGAGTCGATTTTGAATTGTTGATGTTAGCAGAACTAGATGATAACTGTCCAGCCTAGAAAAAGCACACGAGAGGGGGTTTAACGCGTTCTCGGACCATGTGACACGCTTTCCGACCAAAATCTGACGCATTAAGTGCAGGGGAGGGGGTTTGACGCGTTTTCAGATCACGTGACACGATTTCTGACCAAAACTTGATGCGTTTACCAACTAAAAGAGGTTGTTAGGACCACATAAACTAATAAAGGAAAGCGTTTAATCACCTTTTGGGGGGGGTAAATGTGTATCCGTTAGCATTTGCCTTTGGTTATTACATTCCAAAAACTCTTTTTTTGGCGAACCATTCCAAACCATTTTTCTGATAAAACCAATAGATTTTCACGGGGCCTAATTGCCAGATTGAAAGATCATCTAGGCCCTAATATGGTTTTGATGGTTAATGGCAACCTAAACTAGAATCTAATGTTTACATTGAGTGTAAGCAGAATCTACAGGTTCCATAAAGAAAGGTTATCCAGAGAAGGATGACCACCAAAAAGGGTACAAGGTAGTTTCAAGGACAAAGAGATGGCTGTGCTAGGCAGCTGTGCCACAGCTGAGAAGAAGCCGGTGCTGTGCAGGGAGCTGCAAGCAGGGTGATGGTGGCTTGATGCGTCAAGGGTCGTGACTTCAGCTGGTGGCAGGTAAAGCCTAGATTTGCTAGTTTCTTTGAGTCCATAGGAATCACCCGTACTATCAAGAGGGATGAAACAGTAGCAGTTGTCTAAGGGAACCTTGCTCATTGCTCAGAGTGTTGGTCAAGGGGATTGGTGCTTTGAGGCCAATTACCCTGTGTCAATAGTTTTGCACAAAAGTATGTAGCTGTGTGAAAACCCTAGAGCTTTAGGCACCTGTGTGACACAGCTGTGTCACAGGTGGTCTTCCGCTCTATGACTCAGGTACATCTCTGTACCAGGGGAGAGCTTGTAAATGCTAAGGTACCTGCACTGCGATAGGCGGTCTGATGTGTCAGAAGTCTGTCGGAGGTTCTCTCCTTATAGGTATTAGAGTTTGAAATATGCTGAGGGCATGTCATGTGCCAGGACCGGGCTGAGTAGTGCGGCTATCAGCTAAGGATTCACCTGTGTGCGCCGCCGGTGACACAGGTGTCAGTCTGCCTGAGCCGGGTACAGTTGGGCGTAGGGTGTAGCTGTGTCACCGGTGGTTGACACCAGTGGCTCACTTAATCCTACGTGGCAACAGGGTAACGGTCAGGTGCCTGTGGACCCTATATATAGGGGACCAGGGGAGGACTCTGTTCTCAACCTTGCTCAAATCAGTGATTCACATACGACCGTTGCAAAGCCTCCAACCACTCCACAAGAGCCAAGAGGCTAAGGGTTAGTTCGAGTGGGTTTGTGAGCTAGAGCACGAGCAAAGGTTCCTCCAAGAGATTGCTGCTGCATCATCTGTTACTCTTGGAGTTTGTCTACTCCTAGACGGGTGTAGGAGTTGCTGGTATCACCCAAACTTGTGTGGGCTGAACCAGTAGTTTGTGAAGGTGATCTGAGGTCTACCTGCTGCAAGGCAAAAAGATCTCTACAAGCAAAAAGAAGAGTCCTGAAGGATCAGGTACTCGGAGAAGAAGCACGTTTTAGTGCTGGCCAGCTCTTAGGAGTGGTCTCTCCAACGGAGACGTACCTTCTCTGCAAAGAGTTGGGAACTTCGGTGAAAAACCCCTGAGTCTCTTTTACTTTCCTGTATTGCATGCATATCTGCTTATCCTTGCTTGCTTGTGTCTCTTAGACTTGATCTGCTAAGTTTACCTTTTCACCTGTGCTAGATTACCTTTATACCTGTGTGTGATCACCTGTTACTCAGTTGCTTCATTCACTTGTATTCACCTGTATCAGCACCTGTGTAACAAGCAGTCTAAGTAGAGCACCTGTATTAGGTTAACTCTTCACCTGTGTCTTCCATCTGTGTGACAGCTGTGTGTTAATTTACACATAGTTTCTACATGTGTCACTCACCTGTGTCACAGCTGTCCACTATTGACTTGTGAAGTTAATCTGACAACTTAAACAAAAGATTAAAAGAGGAAAAATTTATAAGCCAACTATTCACCCCCCCTCTAGTCGGCATCTCGGTCCTTTCACAGATGTAGGCGACGAATATGACATCACTTTTTTAAAGGAAAAAAAGATTGATTCTCGAGGACTCCTGTTAGCAGAAATATAAGTATAACTCGTAGTACTAAGCATATGGTGACAGGTGAGGACAAACTGGAGGCAGTTGTCAGGGGATTTATATCACAACATGGGTGATGGTAGCATAATAGGTTATGTAATTTTTGAGATGAGGTGTTGTCAGTTTTGTACAGTGTGTTATCTTTCTTTCATATAATACCTTTGGACTTATGACTTTACAAATATTGTGAGATGTGTGCATCGCGAGATGCAGAGACTGAAGGACGATAAAACTTATCATTTAGAAAAAAAAAGTTTATAACTTCTTACAAATTAGAGGGACATGTGGTGAACATGATGGATTACTACAATTTGGACTATGACGCATCGGCAGTTGGCATAGGTTAAGTTACCCATTGCACTTCAAATCGGGCCAGCTTACGTGTCCACTATCAATGCTGACGTGTGCATACGTGAATATACCTAACACTGGGCCAGGAAATTCGAGATAACATAGATATATCCATACGTGCGTGGATATCAGGATATACGATCTGTCTCTGGATATTCTCAAAAGTCAGCACCAACGGGCCAGGCAGAGTCACTTAATTCAGGGTGGAAAATAGAACGTACAAAATAAGCTAGTGTGCTCAAATATCCAACAGTAGTGATGTGATGAAAGTAAGCCGATCAGCAAGATTGATCGAGTTGTATTAATTTTTCGACATATATGACCTGCAACAAAACTATGTAGTTTTGTTTCATATCCAAATTCGAATGTCCATAGCCTGCAAGTAAGACAACAGAAACGCATATCGTACGTACGTAATCTCAAGGATCGGTGTACAAGCTATACGTTGGTTTTTATGTTATTATTAATAAGTACAGAGTAGTTCTTAAGGAAATAAATAGCACAAATAAGAACGTGTAATAGGGCAAAAAAAACAGCATAAGCAATCCTCAAATTAACCCATTTTTAAGCAGCAATGCATATTTTCTTCAAATACACTAGCAAAACGAAATAATTTGTAGCATGTAGAACTGAGCGCGCAGTACTACAAGATCCATGGAAATTAATGTGCAAATTTATCATTTCATCTCATATGCATGATATCATCATCTTTGATATGACAGATACAAGTTGGGGGCATCATCAAGCCCTTTATATCTCGTCTCCTCGCCCCCTATCGAGAGATTATCACAAACGAGGAAAATTACAATCATGCATGCAGGTAGAAAAATTCGAAACCCACATGACAGTGAAACAATTGATCGGTCGATGCCACGTATTTATTTCTTCCCGTGCTTTAGTATTCGCGCCATGCACATCCACACGCTCGCACGCGTGTGTACACAGGGTCGGAAGCGAGACGGGCGCCGCTACCTCTAGCCGCGGCGGCGGGCGCAGTTGTCCGGCGTGGCGTTGGACTGCTGCAGCTGGAGCTGCTCGTAGAACCTCTTGATGAAGCTGTCGGCCTTGGCATCGACGCGCTCGTCGAGGCCCACCGGGTCCACGGGGAACGGCGAGTCGGTGACGCGCAGCTGGCGGGCCCCGGGCGGGCAGCGCCCGAGGCTGAGCGCCAGCAATGGCGACGGCGTGGCCCCGGGCACCCCCGGCGTCTCCCCGCCTGTTCCGGCGGCATGGGCGTTCATCATCTCAAAGGCCGCCGCGACAGTGGCGGCGTCCAGCCCGCCGTGGTTCCCTCCCCGGCCGCGGCCGCGGATCTTGAAGGGGAAGACCCCCGGGACGTAGACCGGCGTGCTGTTGCAGCTGAACTCGACGTCCGTTGGGTTGTGCTGGTATAACGAGAACGCGGACGGGGAGGCCCCCGCGGCAGCCGCGCCGAGGTGGTGGCCGCCGTGCGGCGGGTGGGCGAGGAGCTCCCGGAGAGCCCTGCCGGCGAGCTTGCCGCGGCCGAGCAGCAGGTGGAGGTCCATCATGAGGCGCTTGCGGCAGAGCCCCCGGCGCAGCATGTGGTACACGGCGCGCAGCACGTGCATCAGCCGCTTCCCGAACCCGGGCTCCATGCTTCCTCCTCCTCCGCCGCCGCTGCCGCCGGCCGGCTGTACCCTCTCGGTCGCCAGCGCGAGATCCGGCGTGAGAGACTAGATATGATGACAGCAATGCAGACACGAAGATCTCTCGATGCGCGTGGCGTCAGCGAGATCGAGAGAGAGAGAGAGAGAGAGAGAGAGAGAGAGAGAGGAGCTGGTGAGATTAGAGAACGCTTTGCTTTGCGTTGCCGCGAGAACAACTTTGGCTCATGAGTGCGTTGGTTGGCTTGGTGGTGGATGGAACGAATGGGAAGAGGAGGGAGGGGCTGTATTTATAGCGAGGCGGAGGCCCGGCACCCGGCACCCGCACCCCGCTGCGTCCGCGTGGTGGGGTGTGGGGCCCACGGGGTGGATGGGACTTAAGAATTAAGGAAAGAGGAGGGGGAGCGTAGTGTTGCGTGGTGTGGCGTTAGCTAAGCTAAAAGCCAAGCTTGAAACGCCATTGTCCCGGAGCGACCCGGCTAGCTAGCTAACCCACGACCCAGCCGCAGAACAAAATCTCCCTCTTCTTCGTGTCTAAGAAACTAGAGTCGAGTACTCTCGCATGCACGGCAGCACCATGAGCTTTTGGTTTTTCTGTTGTTATTTTTTTAACACAAAGGTGCTTTGCAATGGTACATGGAAAGCTAGCAGTAAATGTACCTGTTTATATGTGCCAATTATATGGGAAGTGGAGTAACAAATACATATACTACGGACTATAGGGAAAGCTAGCTGCTTGTGCCAATTATTCACAGGGAAATTGAAGTGAGAAGGGATTATGTTGCTGATAACTAGTGTTTTGAGAGCATCCACAGCTGGGTCTGTATCCCATTCCCAATAGCTATTATTTGACTTGCACAGTAAAAATCGCCCTCGCAGCAGGTTCTGTAAAACGAGAAAGTCCGCATTTCGTTCCGCAAAACGAGTCTTCCGTTCCCCAAACCTACCACACATCTGCCGTTCTCCATACCCCAACGGCCGGCCTCGGAGCCCTCCTCCCCGCCATCCTCGCCTCCTCTCCCCGTTCTGCTCGCGAAAATGGCGTCGGCGCAGATCCCCGCCACGGCTGCTCCCCCAACTCCCGGTCGCGTGTAGATCCCGCCGGCGCAACGCATCCACCACCCGCCATCTTGGCCGCTCGCCACGATGCCGTCGGCGCAGATCTCCTCCATGCCTGCTCCCCCTTCTCCCGGTCGCGCGTAGATCCCGCCGGCGGAGCGCCCGCACCACCCGCCGCCCCTCCGGCCCTCCTCCGCCCCGGCCGCCGCCCCTCCGCAACTCCTCCGCCCCGCCTGCTGCGCCGCTCCTCCGCCCCGTCGGCCGCCCGCCGCGCCGCTGCCGCGCCTCCCCGCCCCAAGCTCGCCGGCCTCCTCCGCCGACGCCGTCCCCAAGCTCGCCCCGTCCTCACCCTCCTCTCCAGGTCTCCCCCAAAAACCCCATCCATCTGTTGACAATTTTATACATTGATTTATCTAATAAGTAATTTAGTAGTTGCACATTTTAAAAAACTATATACAAGTTTAGGTTTGCATATTACTAGACCTAAAGTTATATAAACTTTTTATACAACTATTGCCATTTGCTTGTTGCCAATCAACTCAGTTCTAGGAGGTAATTCTGAGGATCCATGATGAGATTTAACATCTGAAGTGTCATCTTTGCCTTCATTGGTATTGGTATTAGGATGAGAAACTGTTGCGAGCTTCTTTGCCTGGCGTTTTGCATATGACTGAGCAACTGCAACAGGGTCTAAAAGTATTCACCTGCATGGTAGGTTGACGCATAGAGAAGAGGATTTTGCTTTTCATCTGCAAAGCTTCTCATCATATGGCGTATGGAGTCAGTAGAAACTACTGTTGTGATGCCCAATCTACTGCCCTGGAAAAAACAAACAGACTGTATTAAACATTCAGCAAGAGTCAGCATCATTCATCTGTCTGATCTATTGTGTGATCTTCTAAAAGCAACGAGACACACAACGGAACTGCAAAAAGAATTAAAGCGCTTTAAACTGGGCTTTGTTTTAGAGATACTTGTTACTAAATGCTTGTACATGTAACAACCTACTGTGTTACTAATATATTATGTAATATAGCAATCAGTCATCCAGAAACACATGAGTCTCTTAGCTTACCAACAAAGATGATAGAGTGGACTTGCCGCATCCGCTTGTCCCACATAAGAGTACTGTCACCGATTCCTTTCTCTCCTTAATTCTGATCAGAACAATTGGAAAAGGCACAATTGCACAAACTAACTGTTATTCAATTGATTGAGATAGCTACCCTGTGGTTGTGATAAAACGATGATAGGCAATAGATGCATCTTTTATTGGAGCATAATGCATGCATTGTGCTCATAAGAATAATTTGGCTTTTTTCTGAGGGAATCGTTTGGCTAAATTTTTATTGTTTCGTAAGGGGAAAGATTTTTTTAGATGAAACTAACCATATCACTTTCACGTGCCCAAATCTAGATACATATGGAGATAACTATAGCCGATGTTTGGAATATTTAGGGCTTGATTCAACGAATCTACTTCAATTATAGCTCTTTGATCAACAGGCATGGACAATACTTGTTGTGAGAAGCTCGCAAAATTGGATTTCAGTTCGGATCCGCGGGAAATGGGAAGCAAGAATAGTGACAATGTTGTTATGAATCGCGTTGCGTACCGCAAGAAACGTCTTGCTTCTCCTATTGCGTTGTGGTGGCAATTCTTCCCTGACAAACGCCTTAATCGGAATAGTATGTCAGAGTTTATGGAAGTACATAGGGAGAGGTTGGAATTGGGGTACAACATCGATGAAGAGGTTGACTTTGCTATGTCATGGATTGAAGATTACACATCTCGAGAGCGCACACTCGTCAACGCTTTCCACACATTAGAGTTAACTCGAGAACATCGTGATGCAATGCACCACCGTCTTCCGAGGGGAAGTAGATTTTAAGAGAATGCTGGAAGAGGAGAGGATATCGATATCGAGTCCTTGTACAAGTAGTAGCTATATTCTGTAGTACTTTCTTTATGTCTGTAATGTGGAACCATTAGTGTTGTAATTTAGAAGCTATATGTAATGTGTTATAACTATGTGGTATATTTAGTTAAGAACTGAATGTAGTATTTGGATTGCTTCGTGCTGTAACTATGTGTTATAACTATGTGGTACATTGTTCTGTTTTAATTACATATGTACCTGGTTCTTTATGAAGTGCTATGTTTTCTAATACGTATGTCTGTTAACTTGAGTATAGCTTATGTTTCACAGAAAAGGTATCATGGATTCATTTTACTTGAATATATTGAGTGGGGAAACTGACGCTGCTTGTTGGGACGAGAACTTAGAAAGTAGCCCTTTTGCGGAGCAACCGTGCCAACCTGATCCTGTCATTCCCACCAACAAATCAAGTACTAAGAGATCGAAGAACTTCAGTGAGAAGGAGGACATCCTTCTAGTTTCAGCTTGGTTAAATATTAGTATGGACGCGGCACAAGGAAATGAACAATCACGTGCTACTTATTGGAAACGAATCCATGCTTACTTCCATGAAAATAAAGATGTGGAGTCGGACCGTACTCAAAAGTCCCTTTTGCATCGTTGGTCGGCTATTCAAGAACATGTCAACAAATTCTGTGGTTGTCACGACCGAATTGAGAGAAGGCGGCAGAGTGGGGTTACAGAGAAAGATAAGGTCAGTTCTTAACACACTTTTACCTAAGTACTATTATTACCGGCTAATGTTAACAACTCAATTTTTGTACATTCGCAGATTCTACAAGCCTGTGCACTTTACAAGGAGGAAGAGAAGAAGGCATTTCAATTTCTCCATTGCTGGAATGTGCTGCAGCACCATCCGAAGTGGACAGAGAAGCTGTCACAAAAGAAGCAGAAGGTTTGCTCAAACTCATCTCCAGGTGCATCAAGTCCTACCAATAGCTTCTCTTGTGCTATGGGTACTGAGGGACAGGCTCCAAGTCAGGACGATGATTCGTTGAAGAGGCCCATTGGAAAGAAGGCGGCGAAGGAACGGTTGAGGCGGGGTAAAGCTTCATCCTGCTCTGATGGTTCAGAATCAATTTACATGGAAGCTTTGGATAATATTTGGTCCAGGAAGTCAGAGGCAGATGGTCTGAGAGATAAGAAGAAAGAAGAGAGGTATGAACGAGCGTATGCTCTGGAGCAGGAGAGGCTCGAATTAAAGAGGCAGGACTTAGAGCTCAGGAGAATGGTGGAAGAAGAAAAGATAATGAATATTGACACTTCATCGATGGCGGATCCCCTGAAGCAGTACTACAGATCTTTGCAGAATGACATCCTTGCTAGGCGATGCAGCGGGTCTGGTTAACTCTAGTCATATTGTGTTCTCTTTGTAGAAGAACTGTTATGCCACGTTTATTTAGTTATGAACTTTTATGTTGTAGAAGAACTGTTATGCCACGTTTATTTTAGTTATGAACTTTTATGTTGTAGAAGAAACTGTTATGCTACGTTTATTTTAGTTATGAACTTTTATGTTGTCTGAACTTAAATTATGATATGGTATGTCATGGGAACTTGAGTTATGAAATGTTATGCTATGTTAACCTTCCATATGAAATACATTGATGTCATGAAATGTATAACATTAGCCGATAGAGATTACATAAGCACATAGAGATTACATAAGCACATAGAGATTACCTAAGCCGATAGAGATTACATAAGCAAATACAGATTATTAAGCCGATAGAAATTACATAAGCAAATACATATTACAAAGCTCGAACTACAGATTACATAGATTAGTTGCCTCCGAAAACCTGCACATATGCTCTACTAAATCTGCTTGCAACTGAGAGTGAGCCTGCCTGTTTCTAATGGATTGATAAGTTCCAATGAACTCCAACAGATCTGGGGTATGGTCATGAGAGACGGTGACGTTCTCTCCGGCTCCTTCAAAATTGAAGTCTTGTGTGGCTTCGTCCCCTTCATCTTCTATTATCATATTATGCATTATGACACAGGCAGTCATGATGTCTCGAAGCGTCTCTTGGTCCCAAAAACGAGCTGGTCCTCTGACAATGGCAAAACGCGCTTGAAGAACTCCAAATGCTCGTTCCACATCCTTTCTGGCTGCTTCTTGTGCCTGTGCGAAATATTTTTTCTTATTACCTTGGGGGCAAGATATTGTCTTCACAAATGTAGCCCAGGAAGGATAAATCCATCTGCTAGGTAATATCCCATTGTGTAGTTTGTGACCATGATACTATAATTAACTTCAGGAGCTTGTCCTTCAGCTAACTTTGCAAAGAGGGGCGACCGGTGAAGAACATTGATATCATTGTGTGACCCAGGTAGACCGAAAAATGCATGCCAAATCCAGAGATTTTGTGAAGCCACAGCTTCAAGAATTATAGTGGGCTCGTGCACGTGTCCACTATACATGCCCTGCCATGCTGCAGGGCAATTCTTCCACTTCCAGTGCATGCAGTCTATGCTACCAAGCATACCTGGAAAACCTCTTTCCTCTCCAATCTGAAGTAATTTAGCCGTATCGATCTCATTTGGAGATCTCAGGTACTCATCTCCAAATATTTCAATAATAGCTCTTACAAACCTTTTCACGCTCTCAATAGCGGTGCTTTCTCCTATGCGGACATAATCATCCGTAGCATCAGCTGCAACTCCGTAAGCAAGCATTCTGAACGCAGCGGTTATCTTCTGAATAGAAGATAACCCTAGAGCACCAGCATTATTTCTTTTTTGCACAAAATATTCATCGTACTCTTCTACTGCGTGTAAAATGCGAAGAAATAGATGACGGTTCATTCTAAACCTGCGCAAGTAGGAACATCTATCGGTATAGAGAAGGTTGAACGAAGTTGCATGAACTGAAATATGAATCAGTGCCAAACCTGCGCCGGAAGAATCTTGGCCCATACGTAGGAGCATCAGAGAAGTAGTCCTCGAAAAGTCTTGCATGGCCTGCTTCTCTATTGCGATGAACCACTTGACGACCAATCACGGACCTTGTAGGACGTCGAACTTGCGAACGTCTCTGGTGTTCATGTGCTACTTGCATGGTCTCAAAGATAAGTTGGTCGTCTTCATCGGACGACGACGAATCTAACAGTGTTCCCATGAAAAAGGTACGGTGACTCATGGTGAAAAACGAGTAGGTAGGAAGTGCAAATGGTTTGGTGCTGGTTTAGAAGGAAAGAAGAGGGAATGGCAATGGGAATGCAGGATGAGCAGGTAGGTGTGCATATATAGAGGTCCAAATATAGCCGTTGGGAATATATCCGTTGGGAATATAGCCGTTGGGGGAAAAAGACCTGTTGGGAATATAGCCGTTCAAAATTTACTGTTCGGAAACATAGCCGTTGGGAATATAGCCGTTCAAATTTTACTGTTCGGAAAAATAGCCGTTCTAAAATTTACTGTTCGGAAAAATAGCAGTTCAAATTTTACTGTTCGAAAAAATAGCCGTTCAAAATTTACCGTTCGGGAAAATAGCCGTTGGACAGAGGCGTCGTTCGTAATAATATTCGTTGCGGAAAAATAGCGGTTGAGAATTATGGTGATAGTTATAGGAAATCAATAAAATATAGGATGGTGGGATATAGGGAATGAGATATAGGGAACCTGCTGTAGTGTAAAGAGATATAGGGAATGAATCTTTTAGGGAAGTTCCCTATATGGAGATATAGGGAACGAGATTTAGGGAACCAGCTGTGGATGCTCTGAGTTGCCTTCCGAGAAACTTCCGGAGAAATAGTAGGCACACGTACGCGAAGCTTTGCAAGTTGCAAACCTTTGCGGCCAAACTAACTTTGGTCCCGTAATTTCGTTCCACGTAAGCAGGAAGAATATGCGATGCATCACGCATGAAAGGCGCCCCTGGAATTTGAGAATATCTGATGAATCCACTGTTTTTTGGTGGACGGGAGGAGATTGGTTAACTCTTTGAGGGCTGAGACGGGCCCTTTTCGAGCAGAGCGCCATGGTGCAACTGTACAGGTCATTGTACAGTTTCCTATAAAAAATATCATATGAATTGTAGACATGTAGCTTTTTTACATATGAGCAAGTTTAATTTGAAGTGAACATACAAATTCTAGTCCGCTGCAGAGAAGGTCTTTGGTTGAACCGTCGCATGTACCTGCTAGAACGCTTGGAAAGAGAGAAAATACCATACTTTTAGCTCTAATATGGCTCGGTCTAGTTGGTAGTCTTTTTTTTGCATCCAGGAGAATGTTTTCTCTTAGATTTTTACTTAATAGCTTTCTCAAGGGTGATTGTAGACGATAATGACTAGTTTCACCTAGCCGGGTGTCTTTTTATTTTTGCGGACGTGGCTTCTATTTACTTGGGGCCGTTCTTCAGAGCCAAACTTGGCGTGTTTTGTATAATTTCTTTTTTTACCGTCTATTTCTCGGTTAATCAAGGATAGTTATTTCTAAATCAATGATTTTAGACGTTGATTTTTCGTCTAATGGTTAATTGAATGGTTATACATTTTAAAAATTATGTGTAACTTTAAGTTTAGAAATATGCAACTGAGCATATTTTTAGACCTAAAATCTATAGGCTTAATGATGTAAATCTAGGTTGGCTGAGAAATAATAATTTCTTACAAAACTTAGAAATAGCAGATCTATTTTCTTATGGTTTTCTTGATCAAATAGAATGAGAAAAGCTCCTGTTGAACATCAGAGAAAAGTTTGTTGCAATTAAGAACTTGAATCCATGCTCATATTAGAGTAACAACATCGATATGTTTGCCGACCATAGTGTCGTGGAAGGGTTCTATGCGCTATCTCGAATCAACGCAAATAACTTGGTAATTCGAAACTTGATCACTTTGTCAATGTGTTTACAGTCACTACCGTCTTGTAAAGGTATCAGCATGATTCCAGGATCCAGCATTGTCTCCGCCATCCGTCAAGTAGTCGTCATCCGTTAAGTGTCTGTCATTCGTCAAACCTCCGTCATCGTGCATCCGTCACTTGTTTGTGCCTGAACTATGGCACCACCTCGGGTGGGACTCACCAAAGATGCTCCCAAGATGCTCTGAAATATTCCTATAGGGGTATGGGAGAAATGACCAAAATACCCCCGTTAGAACTATAAACGAGGGGATAATCGTAAATTACATAGGAACAATATT
The DNA here is from genome assembly GCA_019208055.1 of Stipa capillata. Classification (NCBI taxonomy): domain Eukaryota; kingdom Viridiplantae; phylum Streptophyta; class Magnoliopsida; order Poales; family Poaceae; genus Stipa; species Stipa capillata. Next base: position 128,627 of record JAGXJF010000888.1, read on the forward strand.
ATAATTGCACACTAGCCCAATTCTCACCCTATAAATGGGGAGCCCCCTCTCATTTGGGGTTGGATTTTTTATTGAATAAAGGTTACAAGTTTCGCATTTACTTGAGAAACACATGAGAGAAACGGAGGCAACACCTCTCTTGGTCGTATATGGAGCATGACATAAATGCAGACTCTACACAGGCAGCGCACGAATCTACCTCCATGTCCTGACTGTAGTGCGACCACATGACGTCCGCGATACATATGTAGGTTGTTTGATACCCTATTCACACCCTGATTAATCCTTGTATCCAAATTAGTGCATCAGATATACCGTTTATGATCGCACCACGACACGTAGTATAGCCCAACGGTACGGCATCTCGTCTCTTTGGCCACCTTTAAGCCAGTGGCTTGTGTGGATTTTCCACTAGTAATCTCCGGGAGTTAAACATGGTTCAACAACGACTTAAAGACGGTTCAACGCGTGGGTACTGACTTGTCAGGGATAATTAAGTGCTGCCTTAGCCTATTGTTAATTCGAGTTCCACCCTGATCTTAAAACTAGGGCTGTATGTTTATCTAAAATCCTCGTATAAAGAAGACGAGAGGTGGCTAAACATATACATGCTACAAAGTTACATGACTTTCATCAGGTGAACCTAACAAATCGGATGTGCAGTGTTTCACTGTGTGATCAGCTGTTGAATATTCCTACATGACAAACTTAATCAGCACTACGTACTAGCCAAAGCCTACAAGGATGAAGCACCGCGCAACCACACCACACAATTGAGCAACTGGGTTGGAATAAAAGATACTTTAGCAAGGCTAACTGCGGCGGCCGGCGGCGGCTGCAAATTAACAAGACGAAACCACGACCAAACCCATGCAGATCCAGGTCAATGCGTGAAGAAGAGCAGAGAAAGCTGCCGCTGCTGCTAGAAAATAAATACACCGTGCTGTAGAAAGCAGAAAGCTGCTGCCTGCTGCTGCTAAGAACAAGATCAGAAGATTAGCGTGCCCTGCTTTGGCTTGGCCAGTTCGAACCAGCACCCTCCCAAAAAGCGCTTTGATACGGTGCGAAATTATCACCGGGATATGGCATTCTGATTAATTAGTTCCCACGCATGCATGGCATGCATGGTAAAGAAGGGATCATGTGTGTCTTGGTCAGGAAAGAACCTGGCATGCTACGGATGCATAAAGTTTCGTACTGCACATGTGAACAAATTAATTTATTCTCGCAAAAAATAATTATTAAGTAGCAATTAGTAACATAAGTGTATAATTAATTAATAACTTAGTATAGTGTGATTATGTGCAGGTACAACTGTACAAGCCGATAAGACCAAGATAGTGGATGGTACGTACAAAAGTATAGAGATACACGGAGGATTGGGTGCTTGATTAAATACTTTAGGAAAGCAAAAGGAAGGAGAGGAAAGAAAAAGGGAAATGCGCTAGGGACTCAGAAAGAGTTAAACTTCGATTGGTGTATGTTAATACATGAACAGGGTGCGGAAAATGGAAAAAGAAAGAAAGAGGAATGCTTGCCGGTGTGATGTGCAGAATCCGGTTTTATGGAAGCTTCCCCTGCAGGAACATACCTCGATATATTTTAGCTAATATAGTATTTTTCCTTATATTTGGGCTGGTCCAGATTACGGAGCTAACCATCTCTAGAGATTGATGATAATTGAGGACAGCGAATGCCAGCATTTGCCAAACCCGGCTAGAAAACAAAGCAAATGCCAGCCATTTACTTCAACAAACAACAAATTAGGCACAAACATGGATTGCTCCAACATTGCAAATCTAGAAGAACATAATCAAGACAATCGCTCACAAGAGCTAGCACAGCCTTTTCTCGTTCCCAGACAAAACGAAAAGGAGAAGGCATAATTCCCGGGTTGGAGAAAAGCTAGCACATTAATTCCTTGGTGTGCAAGTGAGGAATTTAATTAGCTATTCTTCTTGCTGTTCTTCCTTTGGCTAAAGCTGGCACTCATGAGCTCGGAGCTCAAAGATGGAGGATTAGTACTCTGCTTGCTTGCGCTCCCTTCTTTTCAGGTTGGAGTTTAGGGAATTCATGTACCGACTTTCCTGGCCAATGGAGCCCACTACTTGGAGTGGATGCTAAGGCATGCATGGTGTCCTATTGCCTTTCGTAGCACTGTTAACTTTTTTAGATATAAAAGGAGAGTTTTACTCTCTTTATCTCAATACATCTGATGATACACACAAATATGAACTATTATAGAATTATTACAAAGCGGTAACAAACTCAAAACATATTACAGATCATGTAATACAAAAACTAGTTATTATCTAGCGTCTTAGGTGCTCGCCACCAAAACCAGAACATAAATTTCCTAGTAGACAACTCTCGTCTCCTGGCACTAGCTTCTATTGCTCCCTGTCATTCAAACACTATAGAGAAGACCAAGATCACAGCTAATTGATAGACAAAAATACCACCTGTAATGGATTAGATAGCTTTTTTTATATATCAAAAAGCATATCATTTCTGCTCAATCAAATGGACCACAAAAGTACACCCACGATTTAGGTACACCATGAAGCCAATCCCCATAAACGTGAGAAATGCTATGCAGAGGGGTTAATCTAGAAAGATAATTGAACAGATTGTCAAGTGACTCTAGAAATGGGGTATTCAAAAAAGAGATGTTGAATAGTCACATCCTGGTGACAAATTACCCTATACTAAGATGCTATAAGAAAATTTTAACTTTTAGTGGTATCTTTAAAAGAGATGTCAGCACCTGGATCGAAAGTGAAAGTTTCATATGTTGTTGTGCATAGACTGAACAGAAAATCGTCCAAATACATGCATGTGCTACTTAAAAATATTTCGTTTTGATTTAAAGAAATCCTGGAGATCTTTTGAACCAAAGTGCTCCAAGCCACTAAATGTTGGCCAATGATCTTCCTATGAAACGTAATATTTAGAGGAATCGAACCCAAAATTTCGGCATCGTAGCATGTAATTTCTTAGCTATATTATATAGGTGTGGGAAAGTTGTGCATAATAGAGTATTTTCTAACCAAACATCCTTCCAAAATCTAGTCTCCCTCCCACAATTGGCCTGAAAATAACCAATTGAAAGAAATTAGATTTAACTTTCATCAACCCTTTCAAAATTGAGAATCTGTGGGCTGAGCCTGCACATGAGATAGAGGTCTACCCCACAGGTATTTATTATGAAGCAACTACCATGGCCCATCCTCATTCAAAAGGTTGAATATCCATTTACTTAACAAACACTCATTCTTGAGCTCTGTGTCTTGAATATGGAGCACTTCTTGATCTTTGGATAGACAAATGATGTCCCATTTAGCAAGTCTATACTTTCGTTTATGGGAATCCCACTAAAATCTAGACCGATAAAAGTCCCAAAACTTTCGTGGACCCCCTTCGATAGCTAAAAAAAAGACATTATAAACAATGACACATTACTCAAGACGTAGTTAATCTAAACCAGTTGACCCCTTACGATAATTTGTGTCGTTTCGAACCACTTAGTTGTTTCTTGAAACAATCCTTTACCCCCTTCCAGCCTTTGCTAAGAAGTTTTCCGTAGTGGATTGGTATCCCCAAATATCTAAATGGGAAGGATCCCATCCCACAACTAAAAAGCTAAGTGTAGTGGGTCTTAAACTCCATGTCTCTAGCCGTTCAGAAGCCTTAGGAGGAGCTACGTATTAATTGCCTATTCTAGGTTGTGATCGATATAAAGAATAATATCATCCGTGTATTGTAGAATGGAAAATTCATTATCAATAGGGTGTAGAACCACACCACTGATCTAACAGCAAAAAGTAACATTAACACTGTAATTATGGGCAGATTTAACAGCAAATGACAGAAACATATACCAGACAGCAGTATGCTTAGCAAAAAATGAATATTACACAGAAATTCCTATGATCCATTTTTTGCATAATTAAATTGCCAATTTTTGGTTGGGATGCAAAAGGTATTGGAGATTGTTGCTACTTGCCAAATTAGATGTAGGGCAGCACGACCGGTGCGCAAGCAAGTGGGCTGGTGCTCACCAGCATGTGTCCGCCCTGGTGGAGGTAGAAATGAAGAAAAAAGGGCAGCTCCATCAAAGACACAACAAAAGTAACACTAGTTTAGGCACTTTGGGCCCTTCGCCAGACCAAGCCCCTCTTTCCTTCCTTGATGTGCTTTTGATTTTGATCGGTGCATCCATATTGCTAGTGCGCTGTAGAGGGTAGAATTACTTGATAGTACCTAGCTAGCTAGATTTCATATTCCCAGCTTCCAAATTTTGTTCTCCAAATCTCTGAGTAGGACTTGAGCCAAATCAGTGACGGAGCCAGGAAATTTTTAAAGCATGGCCAACCATAAGCCAAAGTTCCTATAGTGCCATTTCACGATGTAGTTCGCCGTGAAATTTTACCCAAGGTATGTCGTCATGTCGCCAGCAAATCTGGGCAGCCGCCCAGGCTGGAGGAAGTTGGAACCACCCTCGAGCCAAAGGTAATGACTTCTATCTATTTGGAGAAATTTTGGTATCTATTTGAGTTGGATTTGAGCCAAATTTGGAAAGATTGGCCTATCATGGTAAATGGCCAAACTAACCCCATAAGAAATAGTTCAGGATGAAAATGTCCATAATACCCTGCTAAATCAATAGTTGGAATTGATTACCCACACCTACCGGTAATAGGATGCACCGTAAAAATTCTCACTTAAGTAGGGACAAAATGTCGAAATGCTTTTCCGTTCTGAGTTCTGATCCACCATGGTATCCATCCCATGGTATCAAATGGCAACGATCTTGAGTTTGCATGTTAATATCATTTGGAGAGTTTGAATTTAGAGGCCATTCCATGGTAGACACGGTATACGTTGCGGGGGTATTGGATGTCTCCTCTTTTTACACAGGCCATTTAGTTTGGTCATACCTACGTTACATTTGGTCATAAAGTGTTACCACTCTCTTTCTACAATAATTGGAGAGTTTCAATTGTCAACGGTAAGACATTTTGTTCCGCAGTCGCGCCTTTCTAAAAGCTGGGCCAAGAAACGGAGCACGAGAGCTGGAGCCGCCATTTTTCTACGGACAGGCAGCCTCAACTCTCGAGATATCGCCACTCCGTGGAAAACTACAAACAGTGGGCTTAGCTTTTATCCTCCTCTCACTTCAGAAAAATCAAAAGAACATAAGCACGCAGAAACCGGTAGCTTCACTGCTAAGAATACCAGGGCTTGTGTGAGATAGGCAGAGTGATCGACCTATCACATGAGCCCAAGGTGCTGCTCAAACTATGGTTTCTGGCTTATAAAATAGTATAAAATGAGAGAAAACAGTTGTGCAGCCACTCCTATCCATGGCAACGTGCCATTTTTTGTAATAGGATAACCTCCATGTCCAAGTAGCTTTGCTCTTTCGTACATGCAACTACTATTCTAGTGCACTTTGCTTTCTGTCTCGCTTTTTAGTAGCTTCATATCTCACGGACGCAGCACAATGCCGTCTTCACGTCACGTGCGTACTACGCGCGTTCCGCTCCACGGGAAGATGAAAAGAAAATGAGAGAGATGATCGCCAAACTGCCAAAGCCAAAGCGGCGTGTACTGACCGGTACTCTTCTTCTTCTTCTTCTTCTTCTTCTTCTTCTTCTTCTTCTTCTTCTTTCCATGCATCTCGACAGGAGAGGGCCATGGCTCGTCACGTTGTCACGTCTCAGGCTTCTTCACCGTGCAGTACGGCGATGGTATCATCCATGGTCTGGAGGAATATTCCCGTGCCTGAATGAGCTTGCATGTCTATTCGTTAACCAAATCGTTAAGCAAACACGAGAGCACTCGCTCCGGGAACGTGTGTAGATTTTGTGTGGAAAGGTGATCTTACGATGATTCAAAAGGTGTAGCATTGTCCTAAGTGGACTACAAATTGGACGCTCGACCCATGGGCCCCTGGCCCAAACGATCACGCCGGATAGCTTCTTCGAGGTGCCCGTGTAGCCATTTTGGGCCCTTGTCCAGCCCTTTTGGATATATCGGTCAAACACATGAAAAAGTAAAGGGCGATTAAAAAGAAAAAATCATGAAAAAGAAACAAAATAAAAAAATAAAACCGAAAAAGGAAATAAAACAAAAAAGAAAATAAAAAAATCTGACCCAAACCTTTGATGGGTTGGCCCAGATGAACAGAGGGTACGCCAAGAATCCTTATTCCCTACAATGAGCGGGAAATAGGAATCCCGATAATCCAGCACCTGTTCATCTTCTTGTTCTCTTCTTCGTCTCTGGCCACTTGCTACTCTGTTGATGGCTCCTTCCTCGCACAGAATGGCATGAATCCCTCGCTCCGCCATGGTCACATTTTGCGACCAAATACAAGGGTGCCAAAACGGTGTCCCGGTGGCTTCACAAAAAGTGCTTTTCTGTTCTTGCACGAAACAGTTACCTGAAAACAACTTTTATACTATGGTTGAAAAAGATTCCGTGGAGAATCGACCTTAAGTTAAGTTGAATTACTCCCTATTTCTCTTACCTATTAGCATCACGTTCGTGAATGAAGATATACGTCATGTGTAGAACAGTCCGACCGACATTTTTCTTTCCAGAAAAAGCTACTCCTTTCGAGCAACTGGAGATGGGCACTACGTACACCAGGCGATTAAGGCAGCAGGCATCAATCAGTTGCAAACGAATTCTAACAAATTCAAAAACAGAGACCTTATCGACAGCAGTACAGTACCCTCTCCTGTTCCTCCGTCGATTTGGACGTTGAAGGCGAAATGGTTCTCTATCGACAGAGTCACGTCGCATTTCCTCGATGGGAGTGTGTACCTACACCTGATCAGATCGCTACATCACTCTGATCACTGTTAGGTCGGGCATTTCGTTGTCATCGACATGTCTCACCTACCGATACTGTTGCAGGTTGCATCGAAACGGGAGAAGATTGGTAATTAAGATCGATGTGCGATGCAATCAGAGTATAGCTTCTCTAATTTTGGTAGAAAGGGATGCTGCAAGGAGACGATCGACTTGTGTATTGCTAAGCCTGCACTTAGCATTTGACGAAGACGGAAAATCTTAATTAATCCAGTCTTTATCTTGTGGAGTCGACAACTCGCATATACATCCATCGTCATGAGTATGGGCGCACGGCGCCACTGCCCGGTGAACGTTGCCTTTAGGCACTAGGTACTAGTTCCTGTTGTGCTGAAAGGGAAGCACAACTGAATGTCTCCGGGTTGTACAACAACGACATCGCGCCGTAACATCACGAGTTTAATTCATGTCTGTTTTCATTTTGCAAAATAGAAGAGAGAGAGAGAGAGAGAGAGAGAGAGAGAGAGAGAGAGATGAGAGAGAGAGAGAGAGGAGAATTTCACTTTCATCGCATGTACGATTGATGGACCATCAGTGCTAGCTTATGCTGTTTCGTTTCTGATTTCTGTCAACTGCATATTGTAGGTTGTTGTCAAGGTTGTTCCCCGATTTATAGCTTTGCCAGGACAGTCGTCCTTGATCGATCCACGTCCCAACTGACATGTCAAATGCTTGGTTCACAGTGAGTTAAAGAGTAGAGACCCTACTATCTACAATAATTTTGGCTTGCTTAGGTATGTGCTACGAGACCAAGAAAAGATAATGACATCTCAAAGCAGATACAGTCGATCACCAGCCAGAGGTTTTCACAGGCACAGTGCAGATACGAGCATTTCTCGGCACTGCGGCCCCCCACAATTATCATGAGCACGTACGACGTACGCGACATCCATGGCACATGCTGGTGCCGCATCGCCACCCAACACCTCATCCCGGACTCCAACGCCGGCGTCGCCACCACTTGGTGTCTGGTACTGTGGGCTAGCTGTGGCTCGACGTACGCGCGCGGAGTCCACATATCGAGAAGGCAAGAACGCCGGGCGTTTTTTGTCTTGTCGTCGGTTGTTTGAGCTGAGGGCCCGGCGGCGGACACCGGACGTCCCTACGTGCGTGGGCGATCGATGGAGCACCTTGAGGACCTCAGCAATGACGAGCGCGGGTGCAGGGAATCAAAGCCGGCCCGGTCGATGGTGGTGTTCAGTGGTGTTCATTCAACACAGCGCAGGCGCGCATGCAGGCCGATGATGCATGCATGCAATGCAGGCCAGACCCGCTGTTACTCGGGTTTATGTCATCAGCTGCAGGCACTGTTTGTCTTTGGTCCTAACTGTGCATGCATGTCGATCCCAGTGTGCAGATCGACGGCAGGGCCTGTTTGCTTACCCTACCTGGGACTTTCATTCTCTCTAACGATAACAGCCCTGATTATAAGAGAAGCTTGATGAACGACCACGCAGACGCGGTTACGTACTTACATATACGCCTCAAGCAAAACACAGAAAAAAAAGTGTCTCGACGATGCATGGTTATATGATTTTAATAGTTTCATAAAACCATAGGCCTTCTAGATGGACGGGGGTTGGTACGGATCAACCCGACGCTCAGTTCGAACAATCAGCTATATGTTCATACCCGAAAACTATACTCCCTCCATTCTAGAATGTAAGGCATATTTTGTTTGGTTAAGACAAGGTTTTGACCAATAATTATTTTATTAATATGTGGTTTATGTGATATAAAATTACAATCATAAGTAGTATTTTTGAATACAAATCTAATAATATCAATTTTATGTCAAATATACCACATACTAATGAAGTAATTGTATGTCAAACCCTTGTCTTAAGCAAACAAAATACGCCTTATATTTTGGGACAGAGAGAGTAATTTGCACTCATTCGCTCGGGAGAATGAATTCGATGGCGACATGCTGTGTGGGGCCACCTAGTGATATCCTTCCCGACCTCATCTCTTCCTTTTCTCACACCTAGTTCTTCAAATCCAACTCTCTCTGTCTCTTTCTCCATTATCGATCCCTAAATTGAACCAATTTCGCTATGCCATCGCCGCGCATCCAGCCGTTGCGCCGCCACCCCGCACATCCCGCCGCTGCCGCTGCTCTCAGCGTTCATCACGTCCCCTGCTCGTCTCCTACCCCCGTGTTGGCAAGGCTACACGTCGTCAGGTCACCGCCGATGATTCTTCCCGATGTGCGACGCTATTGGAGCCTCCGCCATGGCCGTCCGCAGTCACAGGACGAGGTAGGGTTGCCGCCACGAGGTGGGAGCAGCCAGATCTGGTTGATCTTTTTTTTTGTACATGGTTGGAAGTGTGTGTTGGTGTAGCTAAAAGCTTTGTTCCTGAAGGTGGAAGTTGAAAGTTGGTGTTTGTCTAGTTGAGAGCTCAGATTTTTTAAGTGAAAAGTTTGGGTTCCACAATCTGAAAGCTCAAATTATGGGGTAGAAAGCTTATCAGGAGTGGAAATTTGATTTTTGGTTGAAAGTTGTTGTGAATCTAGTTAAAAGTCAGATCCATGTTCGATTGAAAGCTATGTTTTCTTAGTTCTAGTCTTCTTCTCCAGCTGCGGTGATGGCTTCGCCGCCTGAAAGTGCATCTTAGTATCCTAAGTGAGTGACGATTAATGACAAAACGATTAAGGGACTAATGTGTACATCAAGATATTGATCAAGTATTTAGTCCCTAAGGCAAGTTAGAATGGGCACTGACGACCCCTAAAAAGACTGAAAAAAGATGGCATGAAATCGAGAAGGTTAAGAATATTTTCTAGTTCCTTTAGAGATCTAATGATCACATTGAGTATAGCACAGTTGTACTATAAAGCATGAGTTAGTCAACAACATGTAAAGAGATAACTTGCTAAGTGATAAAAAAATCCATCCTAAAAGTCTTTGAGAATCTTTCTACACCAAACTTTAGTGTTCATTCGGAATGTCCAGACTAGTTGGTCGGAATGTCTAAGCATGTGTGAGATTAGATTCTAGTGTGCTAAGTTTTTACCTGGACCCTCAGAGTGAGGTTTGTCTGGTGTATCCGAAGTATTTCAGAGCTTTTATCTAGTCAAGTTCCTGTTGTCTGGACCTTCCGAGTGAAGTCGATCCAGACACTTTGAGTGAAGACAAAGCTTCTGTCTATAGATCTTTTTCCACCTGGACCTTTCGAGTGAAGATTTGCCTAGATACTCCGAGTGATGACAAAGATACTTTATCGAAACCCTAGCTTCATTTGGACCTTCCGAGGGAAGTTCACTCGGAACCTCCGAGTCAGGATTAAGTTTTGTCTTGGTGCTTTCTTTTGTCCGGACCTTTGTGGTCCAGCACCTCCAAGGAAACCTGTTTGGCTTTCACTTTTGCTTGTTCAAAACTTCCGAGTGAGGATCTCTCAAAAGCTCTGAGTCAATTTGTGATTTAGAACACAAGGGTTGATTTCGTTCGGAACCTCTAGGTGTCATCAGTTCGGACCCTCTGAGTCTTGGATTTTCATGAGGTTTCGAACTATCCGACATGTCTGAGATGCACTTTTCGAACAATGTTTTTCACAAATTAGTCATTGTGTTTGAATCCCAGAACCTTCAAGCGAGGTTGTATAGAACCTCAGGTTGTATAGAACCTCCAAAATGGCGGCGGACTCAACATCTAATCTTCTGTAGACTTTCTGTCTTTTACTATTACTATTCTATAGAGAAAGGCATCCTCTCTATGCTCTAAACCCTTATCAGGGAGAAGTCACTCTTCTAAGTGCTATACGCGAGATTTTTTTGCGAGTAACGGCTAGAGTGAGGGCAGCCTATATAAGCTACTATCCTGGGTGGAGGTTATCCTTTGTGACCCAAATTCTAAGCTGCACTTTTGGCCCCCTTCCCTCTCGCCTTCTTATGAGAAATTTTGAGAGGAAGAAATCTTGATGATTTGGATTCGATTTTCATTGATCATTCAAGTAAGGAATCACCTCTAAGCTGAAATCAAGAAGTTTGTGAAGGTTGGAATTCACCTATCGCGAGGTGAAGAGCTATAAAAAGAGAGAGAGGCTTCGCATTGGCAAGTCGGATCAAGCTTCCTTAATAGAGATGTAGGACCTCGACAAGGATCCGAACTTTGACAACACACTCTTGTATCGTTGCTTTTGCATCACTCGCCTTTACTTTCTAGCATCTTTACTTATGGCCTTTACTTTAAAAATGGTTTCGTTTCCTATCTTTCATATTAACATTTTTAGATTGTATCTTTTAAATTATCTATTCGCTTTTTTCTAGGCGATATCATCCATCCTTCATCGTTGAGTTAGAGGTGAAAAGGAGAAGAAAAGAGGGGATGGTGATGCATCACACACAGGTGAAGGGACACCTTCCTAGGTGACAAAAAAAAGGAGGACCGGGCCTGTATTCTGACAGGTGGGAGCGATATTAGTTGAAAATCGTTCACCGGAACGATCGTCTGTAAACTAGTGATGTCCTACATCTTGGTGATCGACAGAGCAGCGGTGGCTCACGCTCGGTCGCATCGCATCCATATCGCTCGTGGACTGGGCCACTGCACAGGACGTCAGTCCCACGAGCTAGCTGGGTACGGTACACCTATTTCCAGCCACATACATGTCGATGGAAATGGGATTGAATGCGACCGGGCCGATCGATCCATTGCAATTAATTAAGCAGCGCCATCAATTCGCTCATCCTCTACCTTAGCTGGTTGGATGGCCCAATCACGGCATCACCGGCCCCGCTAGCTCCGAGCTAGCACGTACTACTACGGTTCAATTTAATTTTGTGACGTGGTGATTACTGACCGAGCGCACACACACCTCCAGCTAGCCAAAGCTCGTCCCCTTTTCCATCGTCGCTGTCATCGAGCTCGTCGCCATCACTGTCGAGCTCGCTGGTCAGCCTCCCCCCTACTCTTCCTCCTCCCCCCATCTTCTTCTTCTTCTTCTGCCTCTATCAAACAGTCGCCGCGTAAAATCAGCAGGTGATCGGTCAGGAAGTAGATATCCCGTAAAAGTTAACGTAGATGCAGCTTTTGACGTGGAGATTGGTTTTGAATCCATAGCTGTGCAAAACTCCATAGATATGCAGAAGAAAAATGTTATCCCTACTCTGACCAAGATATAAGTTTTACCAAAAGTTTATTTGAACTTTTTGTTCATATAACAATTAAGATGAAGCGGGGTTAGGAACTACGGGTATAAACAGAACCATTTTACAAGTTTGTTATTAAAGGTAGTTTCTACAGAGAATTAGATGAATGACGTATACAATATCAGGGATGACCAAGGGTGCTTTATTGCTGCAACGAATTGAATATAGTTCTGGACAATGTGCTCGATGCAACCATGGCCGAGTATGACCTGCGGCTCGGTTTGTCGTTGGCACAAGATGCGGGCTGCTGGATTCTAGTTCATTTTGATTGTTGGGAAGTGGTGGAAACTATGCCGTTTGTCGTTGGCACAACATTTGGGCTGCAACCGGATTCTAGTTCATTCTGATTGTTCGGAAGTGGTGAAAACTTATGCATCAGGGTGGTTTCTCGGCCACGACTGCTGCGTGTGCTCCCCTTGCTAGTACGCTTGTAAGGATGATCTTTGAGCATTGTCCTAGGGAATCTAATATGATAGTTCATGAGTTAGCAAAGATCGATGGCGCTGTGTCCCTCCAGATTTGTGGAAGGAGGAGCCGCCGCCTGCTTAATCCCTTTCCTAGTGGATGGTGTAACTACTCCTTGATGATAATAAAGTTCACCTGAGTTAAAGAAGAAAAGGACGGGTGGCACGTGTGCCAGATTCGAGCAATGCAAGCGTTAAAATCCCTATGTGGAGCAGTACAACACGGTGCAAGATCAGACCAGGAGTGTCGATTCAACTAGCCATCTGTACGTGCTGCAATTTGATGTGCAATCAGTCGTGCTGCAAGACGGAAAAAAAAAGTTGCTAAGGGAGGGCATTACCAGAGCAGAAGTCCTACGGGATACGGTCACTTGTAAATTTCAGTGATGTCAATACCAATGCGAGGTGATCGTGTTGGGGAAAAAAGGGTCCTGAACTAGGACAAAGTGTAGTACATAGAAGTAGAAAATGACCTATAAAGAAAGAAAAAATTGACGATTTGCCCCGTTTTTCCCATGCCTTTGATCATATGCCCCAGATTGCTTCTTAACTGCACCCCCAAAATACACTAGATGGGGCATATGAATCAACCCCCCCTGAAAACGGGGCAAATCCTTAAATCTCCCATAAAGAAATGGTCTTCGAGCTGTCAGGCTCGGGCTCAGCTCGAATAAAAGTTCACGAAGGCTCGAGCTCGGCTCGTCAAAATTACTAAAAGTAGTAATGTTCACTAACATAAAAATAAAGTAAGTTTAAGCTCAACCACATAAGCTCGAGCTCGGCTATATGAAAAATAGAGTAGGCGTGACAAAGTTTGAACCTACCCTAGATCGGGCTGAGCCTGAGCTTTTTTAATAGCTTTATTGCAACTATCATTTTCATTTTAGATTGGATTTGTTGTTTGTGAGGAGCTAAAATTATGTTTTTGACAAATATGTGAGACTAGATGCAACGGACCAAAGACAGGGGCGGACCTTGGTACACTTAACATGGTGCACAGGACACCGGGTCGAAAAACTTTTTCTTCATATAATTTATGTATGTATAGCGTGTGATAGACATGCTTGATTTATACGGGAACACCGAATCATTTTAGTTATAGGGCCAGTTCTTTTGAGCTTGAGCTTCTCCAGAAGCGGTTTCTAGCTTCTCTACCCAAATGAGCTGTTGTGGGGAGAAGCGCTCACCAAACTGAGCTCGAGTTCTTTTCGGCTTCTCCATTTTCTTCATTTTCTTCTCCCCAGTCGATTTCTCCAAAACCGGCGATCTGAGCTGCCCCGCCCGTCCTCCCCAAACAGAGCACCGCCAGCCTTCACCTCTCCAAGCTCAGCACCGTGCCGTCCGTGGCGTTGGAGCACCGGCGAGCTCGGGAAGATGCGGTCGGTGGCGAGGCAGGCGGCGGCGTCGAGCCGGCAGTGGGAAGAACTCCAGCGGGGCGAATATGGCGAGGCGAGTAAGCCCAGTGGTGGCTGACCTTAGCTGGCAGCGGGACGGGCAGCCCCCGTCGGTGGCGGCGCTAGTGGGGGACGGCGGTGGAGGCAGCTGAGGACGATGTCTTGGGGACCCGGCCGGCGGCTCCGTCGGTTGGCGGCGAAGGAGCGACGTGGGCGAGGGAATTAACCCCGTCGGCAGTGGCGTTGCGGTGGCGGGACTGTGAAGGGAGGCCGGGGACGGCGGCGGGGCCGAGGCCGGAGGCGGGGACGGCCGCAGGGCTGGGGCCGAGGGCGGGGACGGCGGCGGGGACGGCGGCGGGTGGAAGAGCGGGGGGGGGCCGAGGCCGGGGGCGGGGATGGCCGCGGGACTGCGGGATGTGAGTGGCAAATGACCTCACTTAAAGAGAAGCTCGGGAAAAGCTCGGGAAGCTGCTCTTCCCCAGCTTTTTTTCACTCAACAGCAAAGGGCTCAATCTGCGAATTTAAGCTACTGATAAATTTCGAGTTCTTTTCAGCTTCAGCTTATTCTCACCTAGAAGCTGCAAAAAAAAGCTAAAAAGAACTGGCCATAGGTCCGCCGCTCGCAAAGAGCCCAAGTCGTACAAGTACTGAAGTACGCCCCGGCCGGGCGGTCCGGCCGCGCTGAACCCAAAACCCCAACCCGAGCGCGCGCGCGCATCTATAAATTCCGCAGCGAAACCGTAGGCAACACACACACACACTACTCGCCACCTACAGTACGGCACAGATCGAGCAAGCCGCCAAGAGCTGTACACAGACATGGCAGAGCCGTCGTCGGTAGAGGTGGCCAGCGCCGGTGGCGCCGCGGCTGTACCGCAGCGCAGGGAGTGGGAATGGGAGGGGCAGGTGGTGTCGGCGGTGCCCGCGGCCACAGCGGACGAAGCGTGGGCGCTGCTGTCGGACTTCCTGGCGTTCCACCGGTGGCACCCGCGCGTGGCGGCGTGCCGCCTGGCGTTTTCGGGCCCGGCGCCCCGCGGCGCGGCGGCGCCCGGATGCGTGCGCTACTGCGAGGGCACCCCGCGCGGCGACGGGCTGCCACCCGACTGGGCGCACGAGACGCTCCTCGAGCACGACCAGGCGCGCCGCTTCTTCCGTTACGAGATGAACGACAACAACATGGGATTCGGCGCGTTCTTCGCCGCCTTCCGCGTCGTCCCCGCCGCCGGCGCCGCCGCCTCGGACGCCGGGTGCGAGCTGCGGTGGGAGTTCGAGTGCGAGCCCGTGCGCGGCACGCCGAGGGAGGCGCTCGTGGCGCGGCTGCAGGCCGGGCTCGACGGCATGGCGGCGCGTGTGCACGAGCACGTCCTGTCCGCGCGCGCTGCCGCCGCCGCCTCTTCGGCCACCACCGTGGCGGCCGGCTTGGGCTTGGAGGCCGCCGATGAGCTCAAACTGGACAACTTCATCGCGGTTTGAACGCCCGATGTATACCTACCTACATATGTACTTGGCATGTTTGGTTGTAATCGATCGTCTCGTTTCTTCTCGCGGTTAAGTTGTTCGATGATACTATTAATTTCCTGTCGTGTTCTGGGTATGTATGTACGTGCCGAGTACGAGTACTGTAGTACGTTAATGTAACGGGAATAAACGTACAATATCAGTAATATATATGGAAGTCCGTCAATGCATGGCCAGTTTTACCATTTTATGTCGACAAAGTCTATGTACTCGCATATGCAGGTGTGCTGTGCTGTCGCTGATCGATGCTTGCTGATCTGTGTGGGTTTTGGTCGATTAATTCATGATCAAGCGAGATGATGTTGCATTGTTGCTGTAATACCTAATTTGTCACTCCGTAGTACATACGTACGTGCTAATCAGCTGGACTTATCTTGTGGATTAATTGGCAGCTGGCGGAACTATTTTATATTGATACATGAAACTCATATACGTATATCGTTACTCGTTTGATTTCCTAACGGTTAATACATGATAAGGGACGAGAGAAGCACGATGCACAACAACACAGCTAGGATTACATGCACGAACATTGACTTTTTTTTTACCGTATCATACATGCATGTCACTTACTTCTGCACCAGCTTATGCTTGATGCTTCAGTTTACATATACACATGTAATTTCTATTTATGCTGCCTTTTCTCTAAAAAGAATGTGTTATTAATTTGTGCTTTTGCTTCGTGGGATGAACCAGCTCCGATACGCATAGAAATGTATCGTTTCTTCGGTTTGGAAACCACGGACATCCCATGGATTTTCAGTCAATCAGTACCCTCCAGTATGTACGCATAACGTACGATGATGTACATCTCAAGCTCACAAAACTGCATCAGAAAGTATGTTAGAGCAACTGAATCAAACAATCAACAACGATCGGTGAGGGATACGGCCCACGTGCCGACGGGGCCCAAAACATGTCAAGTTTGCAAGTCAGGTCGACGGCTCTTAATCTCTTACCTCATCCCCGTCTTGTCGTGCAAATGGCTTCAACTGAGCTGCCAGTGGCGGGCGGCCTGAACCGGAACCGTGCATGTGCAGGAAAATTATTGCACCTCTGCAGTCTGCAGACATGGATGTATATGGTCAGCCACGCCCACAAATTAAGCAAAGGCTAAATATGGGGTTTGCATGTACATGTATGTGGCTAGTCTTGTGGCCACAGCCACAGGCCACCAATTATCACGCATGCATAAGCTAGCAAGCCATACTTGCAAGTCTAGTCACATCCATCGATCGTTGCATTATGTAGTTTGTTTAGCTTATCGCATTATGCTTGACGTAATATGTGACGCGTTGCTTCTTTGTTGGTATGCTCATATGCTGCATCGCGCTTTTTGCACGGCACGCGGGTTACTTGGGTCGCGATTGGTTTTAACCCAAGTCTACCACAAATTTGGCTAGATCTGTCTTGTCCATTATTGATGAAAAAATTAATTAAAATTGATATACATTTTTTGACATACTAAAAAATTAGCGGCCATTCAAACAATGACCAAATTTCTATCATGACCGAAAAATTAATATGATAGACTTTGGTCATCAAGCAAACATACCTTTACGCTTACGACGCTACCACACCACTTCTACTTAGGGACTGACGGTAGCTATACACGTATGCATTTCATTTCGCTCTTGGACTACTATGTTTTTCTTGTTCTTTTTTGTAAGGGGATATATTTTTCTTGAGGGTGTCCGCCTGGCACTGGAGATTCACGGGCCTACGACCGCTAGTTGGATCGCGTCCTATGTGCATTGCCGGAAACCTCGGCATAGCAGTGCAGCCCAAGACATGAACGCTTGGGCATGCAAGCTCAGCATAATCAATCCTCCTCAGAATATGGACTGCAGTTCAGTTTATGATTGGGCCGAAACAAAAATGGGCCTGGTTTAGCGTTATTTCACTTACTAATAACAAAAACTAGTTCCTCTGTCCTCTAAAAAAACAAGCTCCTCTCCAGAAAAAAAAGTCTCAGAATGTTATACGACGAACGGAGAAACATTTTGTACTCCATCTGGGACCTGAGAGGCATGAACCATAGTGGCATAGTGGAGCTAGCACTATTCAACGCTCCCCAGATGGACGGCTCGCCGCCGGTCGATTCACAATCCGACAGCTGTGGCGCAAAACGTAGATTTGTGTACGTTAGCCCACCGTCCACGCAAATTTTGATCAGAATTTTCTTTCTTGGCAATCAGTGAGCAATCATACGAACATAGTTGAATTATGTATCCTTTCCAAAAAGATGTTGAATTAGGTATGATTCAGAAGTCCACATCTGGGAAAAAATGATTCATCAGTTCACCCATTCACTAGCTTGTCAATCGTCATCGCTTGTGTACGTATTAATTCTTCCAACTCACGCGTTGACACGTCGTTAGCTTAGCCCTTTTTTTTTGGTGAGCTGCTAGATTAGACATTATTGCACTGAGCGTGGACGTTTGGCTCCTGGTGGCAAGCTGGCGCAACTAGGGGTGCGTTTGGTTGGGCGACTCGGGGTGGATGGGATACGGCGATCCATTTATACGTGGTGAGATGATCCAGTTTTTTGTTTGGTTGAGTGGTGGGGTGGTCCATTTTTTTGTTTGGTTGGAGGGGTGAGAGTGGATGGAGTAAACTAGTTTCTTGTTTGTTTGGTTGAAGACATGTTTGCAGGTTGTTCTGTTTTCCCTCTTTGCGAAGCTGCCATTTCCCCAAATCCCTCCATTCCCGAGCTCAGCTCGCCACGGCCCGAGCTCCCCTTGCTGCCGTTCACCTCCACCGGCGCCCCCTCAATCCCGACGCCGCTCCTCGCTTTCCACCGGACCAACAGACCCCGCCACGATGCCCTGGCCACCGTCGGCTGTTGAGCCGCCGTTTTCCCCTTGCTCTTCTTCGGAGCAGTCACCGCCGGTGCTCCCCTCTCCGCGCCGAGTCCCCGTTGCCGCCGCCCCCCGAGCAGCTCACTGCCTCGCCGCGGCCGAGGACCATCACCGTGCGCCGCTCGCCGGGGTAGCCGGCACCGAATCCGTCCGCCGCCGCACCAAACCTGGAGACCCCTCTCCTCTCTGGTCGCCACCAGCCCCAACGGCCAACCCGCCGCTAGCTTCAGTGCCGCCGCCACCGCCTGGGCTCACCGGTAGCTACCAACTCGAGCTGCCGCGCCAACCAGCCATCAGCCCGCCGGCCGGACCCGACTGCCCCCACCAGCCGCCGCCTTCGTGACCGCCGTCGGCCTCCGGCCCGAGTCCACCCTCGTCTGCCAAATCCCAGCGCCGTCGGCAAGGTTCTTCTCTGGGTGCGCGAAGCAGGGGGCGCGGGGGGTTGCTGGGATAGCGTGAGTGCGGGGCGGCCGCCGGGCCACGCGAGTCGATGATTTCGGCCGACTCCTCCCGTCCCGTATTTTGCAGCGAATATTCGTTTCGGGCGGCCCGATTCTTTGGTTGGCTGCTGAACCAAACACAGTTTAGCACAATAAATACGGGCGGCCCGATTCGATCCAGGCTGGGTAGCTGAACCAAACGCACCCTAGAACGTGGACCTCACACCTGTTCTTTAAGATCCGTGCTGCTCTTTCTTGGAGCAAATACTAACTAAAATACAATTTACAATACATGAATACATGTCTCCAAAATACGGTATAAAACCATGGCTTGTACTATTTCTCTTCATCTCACTCATCCCCCAACCCTCATGACCCGTCCCCTGTCGCCTTTCCCTCTCACCTCTGCTAGCAACGACCAATCGAAAGAGTGCCATCACGGCACATCGACTCCGACGAGGTGGACCCTATCTCTCTCTCCCTCCCTCCCTCGTGACTCTCCGTTCCTCAGCCACACGTCCGCCCATGATAACTCGTAGATCCAGCACAGACGCAGCAGGCTCGGCGTCACGCGAGGTCTCCCTGGCCATGCTCCGCCGCCAGCACTACGTGTCGTCCCATGATGACAGGGTCAGCTCTGTTGGATGCATGTTGTCAGCTCCGACGCTGGTAACCACCCTATCCAGCGGTTCCACAGCGATCTTCTACTACAACCTCCAGATCCGATGAGGTGGGCTCGATCTCTCTCTAGCCGCATGTCCGTCAGCGGTGACCCGCAAATCTAGTGCCGACGTGGCAGGCCTAGCGCCATGCGAGGTCTTCTCGGCCATGCTTAGCTTGCGGGCATGCACAAGCAGTGTCGTCTGCGCTACATCTCGTCCCACGATGACGAGGCCACCTCCGGTGGGCATGATCATCAGTTCTGGTGCGGTAACTGCCCCATCCAGCATCTCCGCAACCATCTTCCAGGGCACTAGCGACCGCCAGATCAGGTGCCCTATCACATGAGGTGACTGGATCTAGGCTTCTTCCTCGCCTCCAAGCTTATATCTAGGTCCACCGATAGCAGCCTCATATTCGACGCCGACACTGTGGTCATTGTCGAGCCCAGATCCGTCGGCGCGAGTATTCTGCGACATGGCTAATGTCGAGGTCGTGGCATATCGAACCTCCCCGACACGCGTGCAGACACCACCGACGCTGCTCCTCCTTATTCGTTTTTCAAACTTGTGTTATTACATTTTGATCAATATCTAATTATTTTGAAATATATGCATGTTTAATGTTCTCGTTGTTCATGCTTTTTTGTGTCATTGCATACATACGCTGCTTAATCAATGTTGATTGAGATTAAACATTTTAAATCCTGATGGGTCAGTGTTAAATTGGTATAGTTTTGTTGATTGGGGTTCCTAGTCATGGTAGTAATCATGTATTAACAAATGATGTGTTCCGTTGGAGATTGTGGATAAATTTTGAATATCCAAAATGCATCCATTTTTGTATGTTGATTTGAAGTTTGAATTTATATTTGAGTGAGGAACTCTATTGAATGTTCTTTGAAAATTGTGCTCATATTTGGCAAGTTCTCAGTAATCATGTATTAGTAATCTAGTTCTGTATTTATGAAAATTTTGAAAATACTGCAAAGATTTGAAATTGAAAATCCATAAAAGTTCCATTTGTGAAATATGTTTGATATACTGTAGAGATTTGAATTTTGAAGAAACCGCAATAAAGAATATTGAAATCGTATTTGTGAATAATTAGTGGGCTTAGTTAGTGTTATTTTCTTAACCTTAATGTTAATAGTTGTTGATAATTAAAAAACTATCAGAGGGCAAACGTAGATGGTTTGTTCCTGAAGATGGCACCGCAGGGTCGGGAATGGTGCGGCAAGATCATAAAGGTGAGATCCTATTTGTGGCGTGTTGGTGGCTACAATTGTGCTCGAGTCTTCTTGATGTAGAATTGGAGGCTTGTAGAGAAGGCCTAATTTTAGAACATCGGTGGATGAACTTGTCGATCTTGATAGAAACTGACTGTGCGGAGGTAGTGACATGCTTCTGTCTATGGGTCACGATTGTTTTATCTTCACTCATCGGGTCAGAGAAGCGAAAGACCCGCTCTAGCGGGGAAGAGATGTAAAAATTCAAAAGAATTTGAGATATTAGAATAGACTTAGTCGTCAACTTGCTGCTCTAGGAAGGAGCCAATGTCAGACTGCATGCTAGCTAGGTACTTTCCGAAAGGAACTGGACCAAGAATGATTTCTGACGATTGTAACTGTATGACTGATTAATATCGTACCTCTTTTTTCTTGCAAAAAAGAACTATCAGAGGAATTCAAAATTATGAAATTTTAACCATGGAGAGGGAAAGTTACTTTAAGTATCAGATCTGACAGTGGGGTCAACGTGTCATGTCCATATTTTCGAAAGTGAAATAAGTAACAAATACACATCATATATTTCATGAAATACACATAGTGTTGCACACGTGTCGTGCTCTGCTTGGAGGAGCGCCTACACCCAGATGCACTGATGTATTTTCCTCGTTGCACACCGCTATATAATCCCAACGAACCAACCTACTAGCCAAAACACGTACATGCTAAGTTGCTAACGTACCGCGCAGTAGTGGCAGTCTGGCACGTACAGACCGAGGAGATTGAGTCAGCGGCAATGGCAATGGAGATGAAGATCGGTCAGGAGCACGCGCAGCAGGGGCGGGTTGCAGCTGCGGCGGCGCCCGAGCAGTGGCGAGGCACCGTGGAGGCCGCGCTGCCGGGCACGCCGGCGGGCGCTGCGTGGGCGCATATCGCCAGCTTCTGCTCCGCGCACCGCTACCTGCCGGGCATCGACGTGTGCGAGCGCGTGGCGGGCGGCGGCGGCGGCGAGGAGGAGGAGGAGGACGGCGGCGTGCTGCTGGTCCCGGCTGTGTCCGGCACGTGGCCTCGCTCGCCACCGGCCTGTGGGCGCGCGAGGAGCTCCTGGAGGCGGACCACGCCGCGATGCGCCTCCGCTACGCCGTCATCGCCAGCAACATGGGGTTCGGCCGCTACGTCGCCACGCTCCGCGTGCTGGACCTGGACGACGACGACGCCGATGCCGAGCGCGGCGGCAGCGGCAGCGGGTGCAGGATCTCGTGGGCGTTCGAGTGCGACGCCGTGCGGACCGAGGGGTGGAGCGAGGCGGCGCTCGTGGCGCGCCTCGGCGCCAGCGTCGTGGGCATGGCCGAGAGGGTGCAGGAAGCCGTTGTAGCAGAAGCACGTGCGGGAGGAGTGGGTGCTTGAGGTCGTCGATGGCCGGCTCCGATGGTGATGGAGGCTTCTACTTTTGCTTCTGCTTCTGCATGCGTGTCGTGCGTAAACTAGCCACTGCTTAATTACTTAGCTGAAGTACCTGGTCAGTTCATGTTATTGACTCGATGTGATGTGTGCCGTGGATGCCGCCAATGTTGCCCTGTGTTGTCACCATACTCACACATCACGCACACACACTCACGTGCGCTTTCATAGTCAATGATCCCACGGCCTCTGTGGTTTGGGCACGCGTTTTGCCGTGTTTATATATCTAGTGATGACGCTTGACTAAATATTAAGAAAGTGTGATCAATACAATGTGTATTAATTCTTTCTGTATAAAGAGACGATTGGTTTGATAAGTATACAGTCAGTGAAATACCAATACATTATAAAATAGTCTCGGTCTTGTTTGGGACAACAGAATTTTATAGAAATTTCATAGAAACTTTTTGTAAGAAATCCTTTAGATCGTAGGGTTGGTTTCAAAATTTTCTAAAAGAAAACTTCCTTTACTCCATTTTTGGAGAATTTCAAACATCCACCCAAATATTAGGTTTTAATTCTATTTTAGAAGTTCAATACAACATATCTCTTTACCTCTCATCTTCCCTCTCTAATCAAGGGAAGAAATGGTGTCCTGCAAAATTTATGTGGAAAATTCAAACTGCTATATTGTACAACTAATGTGTGTTTATTCTTGTAGAAATCTACAAGACTAATATCTAATTGATGTGATTATCATATTTTCCATATATTTTTCCATCCTGAATTTCAAATGAGACCTTAATTTGGATGAAACTGGGAGTGGTGGTCCCTGCTGGCAGTACCTCTTTACTCGGTCGCGAGTTCTAATTAAGTAATCAACTGGTTCTTGAGCGGTGACGGTGAGAGATGGAGACGGGAGACGCACGTTTGCACCAAAGCCAAAGTGATTATGTGCTGTTAGCATTGTTCAGCACATAATGCGCACCTTCACTCACACCAATTACAAATTTACAACACGCGTAAAAAATCGAGTGAGTTGGTAATGGAACCTATATAACTTCCTGTCACGCAGGCACATGCTTTGATCGTTTTATGCACATGTGAGTCCAAAAGATGGAAACTGACGCGAGTAGTCCCCAGCATCGTGGTTACTATTTTTCGCTCTTCAATAATGCACATGGCGTGAAACATAGTCAAGGCCAAATATAACTTTTTCAGACCTACCTACCGTTCACCATTGTTTAAAACTGCCCAACGTCCCCAGCTGTCACTTGGCGCATCAGCGCATGTCGGTTTGGGACCCACAACGCCCCCAGCTTACCACTTGGCGCATGTTGGTTTGGGACAGCTACCTGCCAGGATAATGTCTATCTGCATTACTAGGTTGACATCAGTTTCTAAACTAACAACAATCCACAAATATTGGTGCATAAACTCTACAAAATTGAGAAATGCCAAGGTCTCCACGCCAGCAGTTCGCGTTATTCTTTTCTAGATAGCAGTTACAAAGCACAAATCATTTCCCTTTCACTTGCACCTAGTCATACATCAGTGACAATGCTATGAGGATCACCACAACCAATTCGTAGATCATCTTTCAGAAAATTCCATCAAGAACGAGATCAATGCCATCATGCCATGCCATCCCATGACTGCAATCCGTTGGCTGTCATCTGAATAATCTTCATATAGTTTTTCCCCCCACTTCTGAAGACAACTACTCTTCATACAGTTTGCAGTGCCAGCGTTCGATCCATCCAGTCGATGATGTCCGCCGCGATCTCGTCGCGCTCGGGCTCGAAGAGCAGATCGTGCAAGAACCCCTCGTACAGCCTTAGATCCTTGTGTATTGACGCAGCCTCGTTGTAAAGGTCTCGTGAAGCCAATGGGTCCGTCACCCGGTCTGCGGTTCCATGGAGGACCATGAACGGGATGGTGACTTTCTTCAGGTTGTGCAGCAGGTAGGAGGAGATCCGTAGGATCTCATGGCCTGTCCGAACCCTTATCGGCCCAGTGTAGACCAACGGATCGGAGTACTTCGCTAGCAGCGCAGCAGGGTCGCGAGAAACCGGAATGCCCCGTTTGTTAGCGCCCTTGAATTGGAACTTTGGTGCTATTAGAGAGAATATCGGTGCCACAGCCTGCATTGATTCAGACATATCTCAGTAAATCAGCAATCTCTAATTATTGACATGTGAACGGAATAAATATGTGCCAAATTTTGAATCTTTTAATTTGAGAATGAAATCAAAAGCAGAGCTTCTGAAATAGCTTCAGAATCAGAAATCAGAAATGTGTGTCAGATCCATTATAGCAAGACAGAAAAATCTGGTCGAGTGCTTCATGCAATCATTTTAAGAGAAGCAGAGCATAGTAGATTAGTGCTGAAATGTACAATAAAGTAAGACCACCACAGTTTTGCAAAAAAGCATGAAACGCCACAGCAACACATGGGAATTTACATAAACCAATTTTATTAAACTATGCATGTCTAGCTATCCAGCCTTCATGATTCTAGAAATAACTAGCATGTTGATCTTGAGCATGCTCATGCAAGAGATATTAATCGTCACAAATTCCCACGAAATAATAGGAAACCAGAATAGTTAAATTACCCCAACAATTGGATGAGCTGGTTTTACACGCACAGCTGGTGAAGTCAGGATGATCCCTTCCAGCCTCGTTCTGATATGGGAGTACAACGATGCCTGCAAAATGACAGCTAGTGATGAGCACACAGGAAAGAAGAAAATTAAGCGTGTTAAATGAGCATCGTCAGCCAAACCATTTCAACCAGGCTATTTTGTTAATGCTTTGCACCATTCTCCGCCGTCAGGGTATCCATTGTTCACAGGCCCAGAGGAGTAGGGTCAGTGTCTAAATCTGGCCTAAATATCGAAGAGGAAAAACTATTTAATTTGACAAGCCGTACCTTCAAAACAATAGCTCCACCAGTGGAGTGACCGAGAAGAAAACAAGGGACCCCTGGAGTCTCCAGCATAATTTTATCCAGAAGTACTTCCTGTTCAAAGACGATAATATTGAATACATATTACATCAGGGACTGAATGGCTCTGCTCCTTTTATCGGAGCAAAATCAGAAGCAGAATGGAGAAGTAGGCAGAGAGACAGAGACTTACCATGTCTTCTATAACATAATCTAGTGAAGGCACGTAACCGTGCAGACCATCGCTGCCACCATGGCCTGTTATGCATAAGCTAAAGTTATCCTGCTGATGTTGAAATGAATGCAAAATCCAATAGACATGCTCACAGGACAGAAGAGATTGAAAACTATGGAGAATTTTCTCTGAAGTGCTGTTTGATTCATACATATGAATTGCAAGGTAAGAATCCATGCCTCTGAGGGTGAATAACATGGCAACCTTTGCAACATGGATTATATTTTGTCTTTTCAAGTCCTATCATTTGATTCTAAATATATTGTCATGCCATTACTAGTACCAAACAGCTAACACTTTGTTGATATACATAATCCACAGGAAAAAACTAATAGTTAATTCTGAATAGTTTCCGAGTCTTTTTGCACACACCAAGCAAACAGTAGTTTGATTGCAGTGCGAAATAATTATGTAAGATCTACCTACCAACATGCCTCGAAATTGATCGATTCATTCTGAGTCTCTTTCTATATATAGCACTGATCTTCCAACAAACCAACCATATTTAATATTTCCTTTAATATAGTAGAAGTACACATGTTCAGAAAACCAAAACTACGGTTGCTTACCTATCCAATCCATTGCATATACTCCAAAGCCACATGATGTCAGCTGCTCGGCAAAATGCAAATACCTTCCGCTGAAACACAGTATCAAGATGTATTTAGTTATGCTTTTAAATACAAGTACACCAGCATGTTGAGGGGGGAAGGGGGATGACTCAACGGGATTTCCTTACCTATGCTCATTGAGTCCATGTATGATGACCAAAATGCCCCTAAAGCAAAATAGGAAAATAGTCAATACAAAATAATTGTATAATTGTGTCAATGCAAGTAAAAAAGGGTTAAATTTAATGCTCTAGACTTCCCTTTTTTATATAAAAGAGACTGAAACAGAACTGTGCTCTTGAGAAGGTGCCATGTGAGCCATCATATTTGTCAGCAACATTAAGAGTGGCGGATTACCTAAACTCGTTCTGGTTGTCTCCTTTTTCAATTTATGTTTGCTAGTGTCATTCAAATTGAGAACAGAGTTCACGGTCAGCTCATGCAACTACACGCTGGGTCATGTCAAGAATAATCTTCACTTTGGTTGCACAAACCGGGAGCATTCAAGAATATAAAAAATTCATTTCCCCTTTTCTTGATAGCTAAGTTTTCCTGAGTCACATTGAGCCATTACGTTAAGATTTTTCATGGACAGCTGAGGGATAAGAATGGAACAAAAAATGGAGATAAGGATTTGCTTATATTCTCCTAGTCCATTCCACTTTACTTGATCCTCCTTTTCTGTATTTCTAAGTTCCTTCACACTTCCAAAAAAAAAGAAGCACAAAGCTATCATCAATTTAGTTAACTAGTTCCTAACAACGGCAGTCCTGCGATGAAGATAAATTCAATGCATCCTAGACGGGGTTAATGACTAATGAATGCAAGAACAATGAAGTTTTGAAAAGAAAAAAATGGATGTACTCAACGTGCATTGCACGGCACGTCTCTTCATGAGGGGCTAGCAGTTGCCACAACAGAGTCTGTAAGTTGGAACAATTTGTGTAGTGTAGTTCACATCAGGTATCGAGTAAACACTCTTCTCGCGTGATTGAAACCGTAGCTAGTTCTGGGATCTAATGTTCACCGCGTTTTGCCATTATCCCACGAACATGTCGAAATAAATGGAACTCAGACTAGAATCAGCTAAACAGAAGCAGAAATTTGGAACTTTAGCTGAAATTACCACCCGTTGGTATCAAAGAAGGCCATCAAAAGCCGCGAGAGAACCAACCACCACGCAAAAGAAGGGGAAAAAAGAATAAATAGAAACCAAAGTTTCTCCGGGATCACCAGCCAGTAAACAAAATCCGCGTAAAATTATCAATAATATGCCCAAAATTCTCACAAAAAAGCCTAGCGGACTCAATCGAAAGAAGAAAATCATGCAAAAGTGCCCTTCTGGGTAAAATCACAGCTACAAATCACCCTTCCCCACCACTCCAACAGCCACGAACAAAAGGAAGAAGTGAAAACACTCCCAATTGCGAACCATGAAAACGAAATCCACAGAAACCAACAACAAGAAACCACCAATTTACACAGCAATCCAAACCGCAACGAAAGCCAAATAATTAATCGCAAAACGCCACGCGCTCACCTCATCTCCGCGCCGGATGCCGGCGCCCAGACGCGGCAGAATAGCGCGTTCCTCCTGGCCCCGGCGATGACGAACGTGGCCCACCTCCTCCCGGCGGCCTCCTCCTCGTCCCCGCCCGCGTCGTCCTCCACCATGGCCACCTCCTCCGCGAGCGCCCTGCGGCGGCGCACGTCCTCCTCCTCCGCGGCCCGGCGCCTGCTCCTCGCCTTCCCCGTCCCACCGTCCGCCGCCGACACCGACGCCGACGCCGACGCCTCGGGGAGCCGGCGGCGGCGGCCGCGGAGGAGGAGGAGGAGCCAGAGGAAGAGCGAGTGGAGCGCGACGGCGAGGCGGAGCAGCGCGCGGCGCGACAGCACGGAGCGGAACACCGGCACGATGCGGCCCGTGGCGCCCGACGTCATCATCATCTCGTCGCCGCCGGCCCGCTCCATCGTGTTCTCCGGTTTTACTTTTTCGCCGCGTCTTACGCGGTCGCGGGGTTCGCGGGCAGCAGCGTATTTATAGTTAGACGAGAGCGTGGTTTGTTGCTTCCTTCCTGGAAATCCGTATTGTTATGGTTTCTTTTTTCTGCTCTCTTTTTTTTTCTTCCTTTTCTTTTTATTTGTTTATTATTTTTCTTGTAATGAGGAGGCGAATCCACGGGCTGCACCGGAGGAGCACTACGTCCACTTCTCGTCCATGGTCCCATCTCATGGGGAGCCAGTCAGCCAGAGGCCCAGAACCATACTCACAGTTCCCCAGCCTCTGCCTGTCACATGCGTTGGGTTTGCTTGTTTTATTGGGACAAAACTTCACAACTGCATCTGGATTAGCACAACTATCAAGAAATATGATTCAGATATCAGTTTACACGATTTGAGTGTAAAAAGTTTGCGAGGAACCACACATTTAAGAACTCACGTAACGTGATCTTTTCTTCCGCTGCCAGTTTGCTCAGGAATGTGGATACATGGAGAAAGATCACATCGTAGGGATGAGATGGCGACGCCTAACCCTCGCGCCGGCAAGGCTCGGGACCGGGGGGTCTCGGCCGACGCTGTCCGCACCCGTCGGTCTTGAGCTTCTCCTGATCCTGGGGTTGCCGACGCGTCCGACGACGGTAACGAGAGCTCCGCTTCGACGCGCATTACTCGATGCCTCCGCGCTAGGCATACGATTGAGCACTTGCCTCGGCGGATTTCCTCGTTCCTGCGGATGATCCGGCGTGGCAGCAAGGGTCGACGGCAGAATGCGAGTCTTCGTCGGCGGCGGCGGTCCGTCTGGTTTCTTTGGTGGCAAGCCGTAGGTCGTCGGGAAAGCCGTGGAGAGGACCGTTGCCACCTCCGCAGGTCTCAGAACCGCGAACCTTCGGCGACGCACTCCGGCGGGGGACGATCGGCCGTCGGTCGGCCTCGGCGCGATCGGCAATTCGCGCAAGTTCAAAACCGCAGGGCGGGCCAGGTCCAGTCCAAGCTGCTGCTGCACCCCAGGAGGACCGTCATCGGTCCACGACCCACATGACCTGTTAGTCACCAAATAGAAGATAGAAAAATATTAGTTCAACAAATGATAAAATAGATAAAAAATAGTTAGACAAACGAGATTATTATAACCCACAACGACAAGTAAAGTCTTAGATGTATTAAACGTGCAGGGCTGCCCGCCCATTGACCTATGAGATACACATGTGTTTAGATACACAGAATAGCTACAGATTTGATGATGCACCTTGTCGTGTTGCAACCCCTAGATGACGCTTGAAATATTTCTTTTAAGTCAAAATTAGATCCACTAGGTAACAGAATACACCTAAAGCTATCGGATGGGTTAAAGCGACCAAAGGGATGTATTGTGAGCAAGTTGGGTAGGTTAGGTTTGTCAAAGTTTTTAGATTAGTCGTTTTTTCAAATGGGTACAGGAGGCACGGCGGCAATGCAAGTGGGATTGTTGAGGAACCACGGGACCTACCAAAGCGTGGTCCCACTTCCATGAAGGGTGTATATTTAGATGGATCTTTATCCTACTTTTGACCTAATTGGTTCACATAGTATATAAATAGAGGGGATGTCTCTATACTATGCGTAACTTTGATGGATCAATAAAGAAAGTGAAACTCTCTTCCATATAACGTGTTCATCTACTTTACTGTATATGTGTCCATTGTGTTCATATTATATCTCGACCACATCTATGCTAGCCCAACACCCCTTGGACCAGACTCATCGGCAAGGGTTGTTGGACACTTCATTAGCATGACGCTCCATCATCGAGCCTTCCCGTAGGCTCACTGAAAATATGTGACCAAGTCGCATGTGCCTAAATGCAATGCAGCCGGCAGGGTCGAAATAGCATGAAATGATGAAGGTATACCATGTTCGTCCAAAGGTCTTAGGATAAAAGTACGATAACTCCGGCCCCTCAAGTCCCAAGTAACCGGGGACGCTTGGCCAAAAAGGACAAGAAGAACTTGCAACAAAAAACCGCTGAAGTATCTCCAAAGAATAGGGGGCCAGTTGAGACCTGACACAAGTCAAGAACAAAATGTTCCAAACATAAACCTCTCTATAGAGGAGGCACCCAAAGAGATGTATGCGCACACATCGGCACTGGAAAGCTAAAGATCTTGCTCCTGCAACGGGAAATGACGCTGAGCAAAGGGAAGTGCTCCAAGAAGCACTCCATGATGAAATGACCATAAACTATGCAGAAATAGGAGAATCCATGAATAGAGCAACAACCAATGTTGACAGCTACTTTGCAAAGAATATTGTCACAATTATTGATATTGATCCTAAGCCCGTATCGCTCACTGATTTAAAAAAATATTATTAGAAATATTGGCAAAAGGTAATCACCATGTGATGAGACGAGGGCCCGATCTTTCGATGAGACGAAGGTAACTATCAATTTGGTGGAGTTTGACCTTGACGATCCGACTATACCGTACGCGACGATACGCCTTAGCAATCGCTAAACCAACCTCCGATGGTTATTGACCTTGCCGTATGCGCGATCAACCTGAACAACGAAGTTCGAGTTCCTGCAAGCAACCGAAGAACCAGCAAGAACTAAGATTGCAATCTGAAATTGCGAGTATAAAATTGGCACAAGAGCTAAAAGAACAAAGTGTGGGATTCCACTGGAGATCTAAACAAGGCGGTAGTCCTACACGACTTGTAGATGCAATATTGTAGCAGTAGCTAAACAACTCAATGAAACCCAATTAACCCTAGGGGTGGCAGCTACTACTTAAAGAGAGAAGAAAGGGAAAGGGGTACTGTTCACGCGCGTGAACAGTACACGTGAACAGTACCAAACCCTAAAGGGGTTGGCATGGGGCCCCACTATGGCTTACAAGGCCCTTGGGCCCAAGAAAAATGTGACGCAGCACCATCTATTAAGTATATGTTGTCCCTCACAGTGACTCCAGCCTTGTAGCGCCACCATCCTTCTCCTCACTTGAACCCATGTTCCTGAGTAACATAACATCATCTCCTTTAGGCAACATCATGGAGTTCATAGCAAATGACGGAGCTCCAAGAAATAAATTTACCTGACAATTAAGTTGGCGTGCTCGAGCTCGTGTTACAGGACCCTTTACTAAGGTTGTATCGATGTTAGGGATATCCTCATCATCCTCCCCTTCTTGAAATGACGTCGTCCTCGACGGCAACTCGTCACCCTCACCCAAATATGGCTTCAAATCTGCAACGTTAAAGGTGGGACTAACCCCAAAGGCTGCAGGGAGATCAAGCTTATAGGCATTATCATTAATCTTGTCAAGCACTTTGGAAGGACCGTCAGCACGAGGCATGAGCTTAGATTTGCGCAAATCAGGGAAACGATCTTTTCTCAAATGCAGCCAAACTAAATCACCTGGTTCAAACACAATATGTTGTCGACCCTGACTACCAGCAAGTTTATATTTAGCATTCATGCGCTCAATGTTTTCTTTAGTTGTCTCATGCAGTTTCAATATCAAATCAGCACGTTGCTTAGCATCAAAATTAACCTTCTCCGAAGATGGAAGAGGCAATAAATCAATAGGTGCACGAGGTATAAAGCCATAAACAATCTCAAAATGACACATCTTAGTGGTAGAATGCAGCGAACGATTATAAGCAACTCAATATGAGGTAAACATTCTTCCCACAGACGCAAATTTTGTTTCAAAACAGCCCAAAGCATAGTAGACAATGTTCTATTCACAACCTCAGTTTGTCCATCAGTTTGGGGATGACAAGTAGTAGAAAACAAAAGCTTAGTCCTCAATTTAGCCCATAAAGTTCTCCAAAAATGGCTAAGAAATTTAGTATCACGATCGGACACAATAGTATTAGGCACACCATGCAAACGTATAATTTCACGAAAGAACAAATCAGCAACAACAGTGGCATCATCAGATTTGTGACAAGGAATAAAGTGTGCCATCTTACTAAATCGATCCACCACAACAAATATACTATCCCTCCCATATTTGGTCCTAGGCAGCCCCAAAATAAAATCCATAGATATATCTTCCCAAGACACACTAGGAACAGGTAAAGACATATATAAACCATGAGGGTTAAGTCATGACTTAGCTTTTTGACATGTAGTGCAGCGAGCAACGAATCTCTCCACATCCCGTCTCATCTTTGGCCAAAAGAAATGGCCAGCCAGCACGTCCTCTGTCTTCTTAACGCCAAAATGACCCATCAACCCCCCTCCATGTGCCTCCTGTAACAACAAAAGACGAACAGAGCTAGCTGGGATGCATAGCTTATTAGCACGGAACACAAATCCATCATTAATGACGAACTTGTTCCATGTGCGGCCTTCTCTATAATTCTGCAATACATTTTTGAAGTCAGCATCATGCACATATTGATCTTTGATGGTCTCCAAACCAAAAATTTTGAAGTCAAGTTGTGAAAGCATGGTATAACGATGTGACAATGCATCTGCAGTAACATTTTCTTTACCCTTTTTGTGTTTGATAACATAAGGAAAAGACTCAATGAACTCAACCCACTTAGCATGTCTACGGTTCAGTTTAGCTTGACTTCGGATATGCTTCAAAGATTCATGATCAGAATGTATAATGAATTCCTTGGACCACAAGTAATGTTGCCATGTTTCTAAAGTCCGAACGAGAGCATAAAGTTCTTTGTCATAGGTTGAATAATTCAGACTAGGCCCACTGAGTTTTTCACTAAAGTAAGCTACAGGTTTGCCTTCTTGTAATAAAACACCACCAAGCCCTATGCCGCTAGCATCACACTCAAGCTCAAACATCTTATTAAAATCAGGAAGTTGCAGCAAGGGGGCATGTGTTAACTTATCTTTTAATATCACGAAGGCGTCTTCTTGTGCGTCACTCCAAACAAAAGGTACATCCTTCTTGGTAAGCTCATTGAGCGGCGCTGCAATGGTGCTGAAATCCTTCACGAACCTCCGATAGAAACCAGCAAGTCCGAGAAAACTCCGCGCCTGTGTGACCGTTTTAGGAGTCGGCCAACTCTGTATCGCCTCGACCTTGGCTTGATCAACTTCAATGCCCTGCGGGGTCACAACATAGCCAAGAAAAGAGACTCGATCCGTGCAAAAAGTGCACTTCTCGATGTTGCCAAATAATCGTGCATCACGTAAAGCATTAAAAACAACACGTAAATGGTCTAGGTGCTCCTTTAATGACTTGCTAAAAATGAGTATATCATCAAAGTATACTACCACAAACCGTCCTATGAAAGCTCGCAAAACTTCATTCATTAATCTCATGAAAGTGCTAGGGGCATTAGTCAATTCAAAGGGCATAACTAACCACTCATATAACCCGAATTTAGTTTTGAAAGCTGTTTTCCATTCATCACCCAATTTCATACGAATCTGATGGTAGCCACTTCGCAAGTCTACTTTAGAGAACACGACTGAGCCACTAAGTTCATCAAGCATGTCATCTAGTCGAGGAATAGGATGACGATAGCGAATTGTAATATTATTAATGGCTCTACAGTCTACACACATGCGCCAAGTACCGCCTATCTTAGGAACAAGAATAACAGGAACAGCACAAGGACTAAGGGATTTGCGAACATAACCTTTTTCAAGAAGTTCTTGCACTTGTCGCTGAATCTCCTTGGTCTCCTCGGGGTTTGTACGGTACGGTGCACGGTTGGGCAGCGAGGCGCCGGGAATCAAATCAATCTGATGTTCAATGCCTCTCATAGGTGGCAGCCCCGGCGGTATTTCTTTTGGAAACACATCAATGTATTCCTGCACAAGGTTAGCAACAGCAGAAGGCAAAGAAGGAGGCATATCCTCAAATGAAAACAAAACTTCTGTGCAAATCAGTCCATAGCATGCATGAGAACTAGCATCTATTTCTGAAATTTCAGCACGTGTGGCTAGGAATGCAGCACCTTTCAATTTGATTTCCTTAGATGAGCTAGGGGTCGCGTTGTTCAATTTATTAAATTGTTCTAACTCATGAACTACTTGCTGATTTTCAGATTTAGCATGCTCTCTATGTTTATTTTTGCTAGCCCTAGCAAGATCATCCTGTAAAACTTGCTCAGGGGACATAGGGTGTAGAACTATTTTCTTTTCATTATGCGAGAGAGTATATTGATTAGTTCGACCATCATGTATACAATGTTTATCATATTGCCATGGTCGTCCTAATAACATGGAACAAGCTTGCATAGGCACAATGTCGCAATCAACAGTATCATGATATGATCCTAAAGAAAACTGAACTCTCACCATGCGGGTTACCTTTACTTTGCCGCCATCATTGAACCACTGAATGTAATAAGGATGTGGGTGGGGCCGCGTAGGTAAAGTGAGCTTCTCCACCATGTCGGCGCTGGCTAAGTTATTGCAACTCCCTCCATCAATGATTATGCGAATGGAACGCTCCTTAACGACACCTTTAATGTGGAAGAGGTTGTGGCGCTGACTCTTCTTGTCTCGAACAATTTGAGCACTAAGCACACGGTGGGCTATAATGCTCATGTACCGGTCGGCATCTGCAGCAGTCACATGCTCTTCGTCTTGATCGGACTTGACGTCGCTTTGGTCATGTTCAGCAAGCAAAGCATAGGTATCCTCATCAAGATCACTCGCGGAGTCGTACTCGCCATCTTCACGAATGAGCAGTACGCGCTTGTTAGGACAGTCCTTCATGATATGGCCGAAGCCCTTGCAACGGTGGCACTGAATGTCCCTTGTTCTTCCAGTGGAGGCTACCGATGACGAACTCTTAGCAGGAGTTGACGAAGCAGTTTTTGTCGGTGCCAGAGAACGGTATGCTGAATTGGATGGAGCATGAGCCGAGCTGGAGGTCGTAGGTGGTGCTGTAGCGGTACGAGTGGGTGGAGCAGCACGTGGTGTCCACGTGGAAGCATGAACTGCAGAAAAGTTAGTACGCTGTCTCGAGCGGCCCTGCACTTCATGTTCAGCATGTATAGCAAGGTGGAATAAACGAGTGATAGATGTATAGTCCTTATAAGCAAGAATATCAGCAATCTCTCTATTCAATCCACTCATAAACCTAGCCATAGAAGCTTCCTCATTTTCATTTAAACCACAGCGTAGCATGTCCATTTGCAATTCTTGATAATATTCTTCGACAGACCTATTTCCTTGATTTAAGCGCTGTAATTTATTCAATAAGTCTCTAGCATAGTATGATGGAACGAATCTATGTCTCATCAGTTGTTTTAATGCCTCCCAAGTGGTTGGGATCTGATGCGGGTGTATTCTACAGTGTTCCTTCTACCAAACAGAAGCAAAATCAGAGAACTCACTAGTAGCAGCCCTAACACGTGTGTCCTCTGGAAATTCATGGCATGCGAATTTCTGATCGACTAGTAACTCCCATGTGAGATATGCATCTGGATCATATTTACCTTCGTAAGAAGGTATAGTGAATTTTACCTTAGAGAAAGCGTCATCTCGTTCATGGTCTCTCCGTGGAGCACGTCGCATACCATATCGGTTGTAGCGTTGCCGACGGTGATCCCGGTCGTTGTTGTGGTTGACGTCATCCTCATCTTCAGAATCAGCACTGTAGTCATTCTCGTCCGCTGGTCCGTGTCGTGCGTTGGCTCCGGATCCCACGGATGCTGCTGGTCATATCACCGAGGCATTGTTGGTCGCAGACGAAGGAACTCGTTGGGCACGTGGGACTCCATTGTTGGCTGGAAGACGAGGGGCAGGTATCGAAGAACCTGCAAGATTATCAAGGCGAGCCAATATGGCAGCAATGTTAGCGTTAGTAGTCGCCTATCCATCCTCAATAGCTTTGAGGCGGTTCTCCTGCATTTGCATTCGCTCATTGGTCCTGTGGAGATCATCCGTGAGACCCTTAAAGACATCTTCTTCCCCACCTGCCATGGTTAGCAAAAGGAAACAAATCCCTAGTACTACTGGAATATAGGGGGATGGGTGGCAAGAATCTCAACAATTCAGTAGCAAATACCAAACTCTTACCAGTTCTTACCATGCTGCAGTGGTTGTCAGCCTTTGGCGGTGTCAAAGATGATCAAGAGGTTAACATAGCAATTACCAAGGTGACCGAACACAGTACAATATAGGAAGGTGGAGCTTGGTTGGCTTCGTATGGTAGCAAGGAGTAGCAACTATGAATGCAGCAAATGCAAGTTGAATGAATGTTCAAAGTACTAGTCACTGTTGCTGAAACCTAGCTAGACCAATGAAAAGCTAATCGATGTCCTGTAAACAATGCCCCAGAAGGTACTGAAACTGCAAAGGATGAGTATTATCTGAGAATTTTTTTTCTTTTTTCTTTTTTTCTTTTTTTTTCTCAGAACCCACTCAATAACTCAGAGAAAACAACAGTAGTCTAAGACGTGGCGGCCAAAACTCAGCACAAGCCTTGCCGTGGCAGAGATGAAGCAAAGCAAATGTTGATACTCTGCTGCCGTTTTTCTTGCCGCGGCAGGAAAATGGCAGCGTCGGGGAGGGAGTTTGGCAGCTCCGATTGTCGAACGGTATTCACGACTGTGAGCAGGAGGGCAAACTCTATATCTCCAGAAATTTTGAGCCAATTATGAGAAAGTCGACGAAACAACTAGTGCAAATCCCGGCCCGAAATAGAAGATTTTGAAAATGGCTCCCGAACGAAATTGCTCAGCAGAAGTTGGGAGCAAGGTGGAAAGCAAGTCCTCGACTCAAGCTAATCAGGGAAATAAGAATCACCCAATTCAGAGTCCGGGTGAAGGAGATATGCCCTCCGGAAAATGAGAAAAAGTAACAGAAAAACTTCCGAAGCGAAAAAGTCCCACTTAGAAGCGGAATTTTGAGGGTCAAGACGGGTACAAGTGTATACACATGTATTTTTATCAAATGCGCCTCGTTGTTAGCTTCGATTTGAGTGGTCGTGGACCCAAAACGGACTTCGTATGAGAAAGTTATGGCCGTTTTTCTGAAACCTCTCAAACTAGAGTTGGATCTGGACTCTTCAGCTACTCCCCTTGTCGCGGCAGCGGATTTTGCTGTTTTTCTTGCCGCGGCAGGACTTTGTTGGCTTCTACAGAGAGTTTGGATGCACGAAAAGGGCTGAAATTTTTGGGGCAAGATCAACACATATATATCTTCCAAACGGCAGAGTTTGAGCCCAATCCGAACACTTGAGTTTTTGGA
This sequence comes from Stipa capillata, assembly GCA_019208055.1. Taxonomy (NCBI): domain Eukaryota; kingdom Viridiplantae; phylum Streptophyta; class Magnoliopsida; order Poales; family Poaceae; genus Stipa; species Stipa capillata. The sequence goes on from JAGXJF010000888.1 coordinate 165,590, forward strand.
GACTGAAACTAGTACGAATTGTGTTTGCCCTGGACTCTTCTTCTTCCCGAAATCAATCTACTCAGCAAAAGATGGTGGGATGGTAATGGCAGCAAGGATGCAAGACATGACAAGCAAGACACCAAGATCTAAACTATGACCAGCAACGTGACACGACAATGCAACAGAAATTCAACAATGCAAATTCACTGAAAGATAGATGCAAAGGCACATATTGGCTTGGACAGGGAAAAAAACGAGCCTAATCTACTTTTTTTGATGGCTTTTTTTGGACAATAGGTAAAAACAGATCTAACTACAAAAACGATACCACTTGATGAGACGAGGGCCCGATCTTTCGATGAGACGAAGGTAACTATCGATTTGGTGGAGTTTGACCTTGACGATCCGACTATACCGTACGCGACGATACGCTTTAGCAATCGCTAAACCAACCTCCGATGGTTATTGACCTTGCCGTAGGCGCGATCAACCTGAACAACGAAGTTCGAGTTCCTGGAAGCAACCGAAGAACCAACAAGAACTAAGATTGCAATCTGAAATTACGAGTATAAAATTGGCACAAGAGCTAAAAGAACAAAGTGTGGGATTCCACTGGAGATCTAAACAAGACGGTAGTCCTACACGACTTGTAGATGTAATATTGTAGCAGTAGCTAAACAACTCAATGAAACCCAATTAACCCTAGGGGTGGCAGCTACTACTTAAATGGCAGCTACTACTTAAAGAGAGAAGAAAGGGAAAGGGGTACTGTTCACGCGCGTGAACTGTAACACCCTAATTTCCGTAACCCAAAATTTAGGGCTAACAAAAACTTTTTGACGGTAATGCCGATGTAAAATACACCCAATTAAAACTTGTATTCCAAATCATGTTCCTGCTAAACCCTAACGCAAAGCGACCAAAACCGTTCCCTCTGTTCCTATTCCCTTGATTTTCGTTTCGTCGAAACCTTGCTCTACCCTTGGACTCCACGCGGGACCGTTTGCCCTTGCGTCCCCGCCACGACATCCTGAGGCAGCTGCCACAGCCAACTTGCCCTACCGTGACAGCCCATGGCAACTGTTGCCGCTGCCACGCTCTTGCCACGACAGCCGCCGTTACCCGTTTTCGCTACCGCGGCAAGGCCTCTGCCACCGCCGCTTCTATCTCTCTCTGCCGCGGCAAGCCGTTCCTGCCGCGACAAGTCTCGGCCGCGCCACCGATCCCCTGCCTCGGCATCTCGCAGTAGCTACCGTCACTGCCATACCTCTGCCACGGCAACACCTCCCCTGCCGCGGCAACGTCACGCCGTTGTTCCTTCCGCCGCGACAATCGAGTCCTACCGCGGCAAGTCTCCCCTTACCGCGGCAACATTTTCTCCACCACGGCAAACTCCTTTTCCTTACCACGGTAGTACCGCGGCAACATTTTCTCTGCCGCGACAGCCCTTCTTCCCTCCACAAGCACCTTTTCGGCATTTCTCCCCTTCTATATATTCGGTGCCACCTAAACCCACGTCCGCGGTATACGCCGCCGTATCGACGGTACCTTCCCCAACACATCCTAGGCCGACACAAAGGTGTCATCTCGACTTTCAGGTCCCTACCCCGTCTTGCCGCGCGCCGAAAACTCCGACCTAGCCCCAATCAGTGCCTTCTAATTAAATACCGGTTCTTCCAAGGCCTTAAGTCGTTGCTCAAGCAAAATCCATCGAAGCGCTCGCGGCACCTTGGTCCCACATGTTCCCGAGCATCATGTCGAGACTCCGGAGACATTTCCATCCATCCCCCTCTTTGCCGCACTCCGAAACCCTGGTTTCGACCCCCGATCCCTCTCCCTCGTTATTTAATTCGTTCGTTCCTAAAACCCTAATCGCGAAATCTATCTCTTCCCTGTCTGCCCTAAAAATCCCAAATAAATTCCCGACAAACCCTAACGATATCCTTAACCTAAATATGGCATAAAATAACAGCATCCAGTACAAAAATAATTACAGAAATAATTATTAAATCTTAGGTCAATCTCGGGCGTTCCACTGCAACCCCTATAATTAATTCTCAGAGAATTCTGATAAAATCACATAGCAATCCCCACATTTTCAGGAATCCGAATATATAAAAATATGGGCAAGTCATTTACAGAAATCCGATAAGGCCGGCATTTAACCCCTTTCCTGTATTAGCTACGCGCGTGAAATCACAGCCTGTTCTCTGCCTAAAGTTGCTGCCATGTCTTGGGAAGTGACCACACGCTGCCCTCATCTCTTAAATCACCTTCCCATCCCGCATTAACCTCCCTGGCAAGCTCACGTCTCAATCTCCCTACATTAAAAAACAGGCTCAGGTCACATTAGCATTTAAGTCTGCTCAGTGTAGAGTATCCATCCCTGTCCCTGTTGCTAGGACTAGTCCTCTCACACACCTGTGGCAAGGTTTGACGCCTCAAGCACGTGGCAGGAGCCCTGACACTCCCATGCCACTCCACAGCATGCACCCGTCGCCTCCCCTCGCTGCGCCGGCCGTCGTCGAGTTCCATCCGAGCCACAGCCACGCACCTGAGCCGTCCCTCCGCTCCCCTGTGCTCTGCTCTTGCCGTACCTCAGCTCCGCTTCACAATGGCTCGAGCTGTCATCTCTCTGGAGCAGCGCTGCGCCAGCTCACCGAGCTCCGGCCTGGCTATAAAAATGGGGCCTCGAGCACCTTCTACTTCCCAAGCTTCAACCTCCAAGCTCTGCCACAACTGAGAAATCAAATCCCCCGAGCCTTGCCATTTTCTTCCCCAACTCAGAGCCCGAGCCATTACCTCCTCCATTAACTCCGGCAAACCGAGCTTCAGCTTCCTCTGGCCGCCACACCAAACCCGCCGCCAGGTGCCGTAGCATCTCGAGCTGGGTCGCCGCCGGTCACCTGAGTCCGCCCGGAGCAGAGGGAGCAAGCGGCGGGAGTGAGCCCAGGTCCATTGCGCCGCAGCTCAGAGCAGCCGAGCTCTCCTGATATCCCCTGCTGGAGCACGAGCGCCGCCGACCACCCTCCAGTTCCGAGCCGCCACACCCAAGCAGCAGCCTCCTTCTTCCCCAAAGCTCCGCCCGAGCTTCCCCTTCCTCCTCTCACTCGAACCAGCAGCCGCCCTTTGGTCCTCTCCTGCTGGAGCCACCGTCGGCTCCACCCCGCCCTTCCAGTCGCGCCGCAAGCCGCCGGGTACCTGAGCCATCGCCGGACCAAGCCAAGGCGCCGCCGCTGGGTAAGCCGCCGGCCGAGCCCAGTCCAGTGCGCCGCCGCCCCCTTCCTCTTTCCTTTCTCCGGTTTTTCTTTCAGCTCTTTAGTTCTGTGTACGCATGCTATCCGGTGCTCAGCTCTTTATTTCTCTGGTTCAGCTCATTGCTGCTACTAGTGCACGCACCGACAGATTCTTTTATTTCTTTTGTTTTTCTTTTTCTTTCCCCAGCTCGGCCACTGATCACCCAGCAGCCCTTAATGCACTAGTTAATCACTAGTTACACTCACTAACCCAGCTGGATTAAAGCACTAATAGCCGACGGTACTAGCTCACTTAGTTCTGGATTCCTTTATTCATACTAGCTTATTTCCTAATAGCACAGTTAATGCACTGGATTAACTCGTGTTGGCAGCAGCCCTAATTCAGTCGGATTAAGGCGCTAATAGCCAACTCTTCTCACTGCAACTCTAGCTCTGGAATCCCAAAAGTTATTCCATGTACTTGATGCAGAAACATTTTTCCCAAGTTTAAAATCTTTCAAATGAAAATAATAAAGAACTAGTCGTAGGGTTATAGCTTAATTCATCAAACCTCGTATACGTGGTATACATATACGTGGTATACATGCATGCACCCTCTGAGCCAACCCAAATGGAATTTCTTTTCTCCATCCAGCAGCTCTAGGGTAGTTTAGATAATGCACTGTATAGATTCGTAATCCTTAGCGTTGATCCAGGCAGCCAAAGTCCTAATGGCCGATATCGTTTCACTTCAAACCTAGTTCTGGAAACCTAGGATTATTGCCCTTAGTTGGCTCAAACCCATTTCCAATATCAAAACCTGTTGAATAAGAACAGTAGGGTTTAACCTAGGGTTATGTCCGTAAGTTCTAAATCATATGCAGTGTATATATACGCACCCATGAATAGCCCAAAATAAATCCCCGGCCATCCAGTAGCTTTAGGGTACCTGTGACCGTCCATAATTCGTTTAGACGAACGTTTTTAGATTTAGAAGTATTGCATGTCATTAGTAGAAGTTAGAATTAGAGTAGCCCCTTTAAACAGTTAATTCCGCGTAGGTGGCTTATTCGCATGTGGAAACCTTGGAACAGCCCTAGTGGCCGAACCCTTGCTCCGAGTTGTTCTGACATCCTAGGTGTAGTTCTAGTCAATTGATTCGAATGCCTGTGTAGGATTTAAAACGCCTGCACTTAAATAATAGAGATTAGAATTACGGTGGAATATTGGAGTGGCTAAATCAGCATGCGACTTATATAAATATACACATACCTTCCATGATCGGCCCTAAGATAAGTTTCCTTTCAACCAGTGCCATTAAAACATCAGTAACCCCTAGACTCGTTTGAACCAAAGTCGTTAGTTTAAATCCTAACGAGAACGTCTTCCCCATTTTAAAAGACATCGTCATTTTATGTGGCAATGTTGCATATGCATGTCGCCAAAATCTCCCTCTGGCCTCAGAAACCTAAGTCATGGAACCGTAGGTTCGAATCTCGAACTTAACTCCGAGTATATGCATCCTCTGCTAAATCGCTGTCCGAAACTCTGAACCCTAGCTCGACCGTTCTAGGGCAAGCACCCTCTTTAGTTCACCGTGTATTCACCGTTTCCTGTGTCTCGCACGTTGATTGATTTTCTTGAAGTTTTTGGATTGCTTCTTATTCGATGTTTTCTTCCGACACGTAGTTAGCGGAGTGAGGCACGTACGAGCCGGGATCATCCCGCGTCAGGAGCCCGAACAGGAACTGCCAGGCAAGCAATCTCCCGCCTTGACCATTTCGCATCCTATAATTGTGAAGTATATTTATTTTGATTTTGAAATATGCATGCTATGTTATAAACAGTATTTTATGTAGAAGTAATTATGTCCGATAGATGCATATGGACTAGGGTCGAACGTCCGATTCCTTGTAACCCTAGAGATCCGTCGGTCGGTTTTCAACCGACGATATACTAAGGTTATAGGCAATAGCCAATGCTTAGCCCTGCTATAGTTAAAATTAAACTTTTGTTTTCAAACCGGGGATGGGAATATCAAACCCGCGGATAGCATATGTTATCCGCGGTGATTTCAAATGAAATGTTGCCAAAACCCAAAATGGAGATGGAGATGATTTGGATTCGGGTAGGAAGTAAGGTGGTTCGAAGGGAGACGAAGTAGCTGGAGGCTATTCGGTGATCGATGATGACCTGGAGTCCTACTCGAATCAGTTAAGGACCGAGCCACAGTGCCGCTAAACCAGGTTCCCCACCGTACGTCCACATGTCCTTTATGGGAAGGACTTGACTCGGTAACCCGCCTAATATTAGGGTTCGGACCCGTGGGAAGTAAGAAGTATGTGCTAGGTAGGACGATGGGCCCCTAGAGAATTCTCACGACGCTATTTGAGCCAACAGTCCTAGAGGTGAGGCCAAGGCGTGGGGATGAGAATTCGACACAAAGATGAGAATAGTCCCCACTTTAGGATTTGCGATGCAAAATGTGAAGATCGGGTAAAACATCTAGCGGGTCCGACTCTAGTATGAAAGCAGACGAAATGTCTCGTTGTACAAGCCCTGGACACATGCGACGCGTAGCATGCCCAGGGGGAACTACATCTTGTGGGTAAAGCCGTACAACCTCTGCAGAGTGTTAAAAATCTATTCGAATAGCCGCGTCCTCGGTTATGGACATGAACTGGCACAGCCACACCCCGGCTAGACTAAGCTTTGTTTGCCAACGTTGGGCAAAGGGATTAAGGACGTGGGCATGATGTGTCCACAGATTTGGGCAATTTAGGCCATGAGTCGGTGGCAAGGAAATTGCCGAAGGAGTCCGCCGTATTTGCCGGGAGGGACCGGAATACGGTTAGGTGTTGGAAAACCTAGTTATCGGGTAGGTGGAGCTATCCGGTAATAGGTCAAGAGATGTTTAGCGGTGTTTACCGCATGCGTTGAAATGTGATGAGATGTGACGAGATGTGATGAGATGATTTCTTAAAGTACTATAGATTTCGAAATGCTTTTACAATCTATTTATGTGTATTTAAGATAAGAACTTACATTTCCGCACAAATTGCAACCTAGGTTAGAGCTATCCCTTGAAACATTCCTGCATGAGTTATAGCCGTATAATTCCCCAATGGGAATTGCTTGCGAGTACATTCAATGTACTCACCTGGCTTGTTGAATTGGCCAGAGGAGGAAGAAGACTTCGACCTCGAAGAGGGCGACAGCGACGCCGAGAGTTAGGACGTTTTCCCCCAGTCAGCTGCCTGTTGGTTCGGCAAGCCGATGGGCTATCCACTTCGTTCTGTTTTCCGCTGCTGTTTTATTCGGCCAATAGGCCAGGTAATGAACCTCGACCGTAAAGGTCTAACCGCGTATTAAGAATTCGGTATTGTATGTGAATGCTATCAGGTATTTGTGCGTACTAGCTACTGATCCAGAGACCAGTACGGTAATCACAAATGACGTGTCCGGTCTTAAAACCGGGTGCGCCACATGAACAGTACACGTGAACAGTACCAAACCCTAAAGGGGTTGGCATGGGGCCCCACTATGGCTTACAAGGCCCTTGGGCCCAAGAAAAAGGTGACGCAGCACCATCTATTAGTATATGTCGTCCCTCACGATGACTCCAGCCTTGTAGCGCCACCATCCTTCTCCTCACTTGAACCCATGTTCCTGAGTAACATAACATCATCTCCTTTAGGCAGCATCATGGAGTTCATAGCAAATGACGGAGCTCCAAGAAACGAATTTACCTGACAATTAAGTTGGCGTGCTCGAGCTCGTGTTACAGAACCCTTTACTAAGGTTGTATCGATGTTAGGGATGTCCTCATCACCATGGAATTATTATCTTTTAACAAAAGAGAGGTATTTGGGACCATAATTCTAACTTTCTCTCACATATGCCCTGTAGGACACAAGTGGGTTTTTGTTCAAGAGATAAATGAAAATAATGAGATGATAAGGGACTAAGCAAGGCTAGTTGCACAAGGCTTCACTCAATGACCAGAACTTGACTTTGAGGAAACCTACTCTCCTTATGGATGGAATTTCTTTTATATACTTAATCTCAATAGTAGTAAATATAAATCTGGAGATGAAATTAATGGACGTGGTAACAGCATGTCTATATAGAAATTTGGACTCCAACATTACATGAAAGTGCCCGAGGGTATTCCAGTTCCAAACTAAAATAGAGCAAACAAGAATCTGTATAGTGTGAAACTTAGAAAGTCACTATACTGACTCAAACAGTCTAGCAAGATGTGATATAATTGCTTGAGCGATATACTTAACAAGAACGGCTACATGAGTAACCGTGATTGCCTATGTGTATTTATATGGATGTCTCAGGATGGATTCTGTATAATCTTGGTATACGTAAATGATATAAACATTATCGGTACACATGAGAATATTGAGGAAGCAAATTCCTATTTAAAATTGAAATTTGAAATGAAAGATTTAGGTAAAACCAAATACTACTTAGGTTTGCAACTTGAACATGTCCCAAAAGGGATATTAGTGCACAAGTCAACTTACACTTAAAAAGTGTTAGAAAAGTTTGGCTTTGAAAAGGCATACCCTTCAAAGGTCCTGATGATTAGGGAGTCCTTACAGCAAGACAAGTACCTATACAAGCCTAGAGAAGAGAGGAGGAAATTCAAGGACCAGAATTCCCATAGTTGAGCGCAATAGGAGCGCTCATGTACCTTGTAAATTGCACAAGTCCGGACATTGCATTCGACGTGAATTTGCTAGCAAGGTATAGTTCCGAGCCTGACAAACGGCATTGGAAAGGTATTACGGACATACTTCGTTACCTACAAGGAACCAAGGATCTTGGCTTTTTCTATAAAAAGAACCAAGACTTATCCATGGTGGGTTATGCTATGCTGGGTATCTTTTGGACCCACACATAGTCAAGTCGCAGACTAGGTATGTTTTTCGACATGGTGGAACTGTAGTTCCTAGAAATCGTCTAAGCAAAGTCTTGTATTGATTTCGACAAACCACAAGGAATCATCACACTATAGGAGGCCTCACAAGAATGTGATTGGCTTTGACGGATGATCAAACACATATAGAAGTCTTGTGGATTGAACATAGTACAGACTCCCACCATTATCTATGAGATTATGCAACTTGTGTTGCATAAGTGCGGATGTGTTATGTGAAGAGTAATATCACAAAGCATATCAATTTGAAGTTTTTCTATGCTCATGAATTGCAAAAGATGGATGGATGAAATAAAAATATTGCATGCAAAGTCATGTGAAAATCTCATAAATTTATTCACTAAGTCAAAGATGCGTGCGTGGAATATGTATGGTAAGACTTAGAGAATTATAGTGTTTTGGGGGGAGAATCTTCACCAAACTCATTGCTAAATCTTGACTATATAAGTCAAGTACCTAATAAAAACAGTTAGCTGGATTGTACACTTTTTCTCTAGGATGAGTTTTTCAGCGGCTTCTCGTACGTGGTTCTTAGTGGGGCAATTCGGGCAATACGACATACGTATGTTATGCGCTCTTTCTCCAAATATTTTTTTCACTAGGTTTTTTGGAGTTTTTGAGGCATGAACTATATGAGATAAGTACCAAGGGGAGTATTGAGAAACTGCAAGACCCATCGAAGTGCGGCCCCACCTCCATGAAGGGGTAAGGTTCCCCATGTACACTTACATGGGTCCTTATTCCACTTTTGACCTGGTCCACCTAGTCTGTAAATAGAGGGAAGACCTTTGCACTATACGTAACTTTTGATCAATCATAAAGAAAGAGAAGCTCCCTTTATATACTATATTTATCTACTTTACTATATTTGTGTTTATTGTGTTTGTTTTCTATCTTAACTGTTTATGCCTCATCCAATATCTTTTGAACCGGACTTGCCGGTATTGGATAGAGATTTTAGGGTCAAAGGCATGGCATGAGCTGATCCGTTGATGTATAACGGAAGGATGGATAGACGTGGGTTTTAGTTTAAATAACTTAAATGATTGTTTGGTTAATTCTCACAATTTTGTGGCTACATTGGGTAAAAAGAATGCGTCAATAGCTCGCGGATAGGGATAAAAAGGCGTGACATGGCATAAGTTTGGTAAAATAACCATCCAAAAGCTCACCGCTTAAATTTGCATGACTCAGGGGGTGTTTGGTTGGGCTTTTCAGCAGCTTTTCACTGGAAAAAGCTGTAGCCTAACCAAACGGCCAGCTTTTCAGCAGCTTTTGCCAATGGTAGTTATAGGCTTCGCAGTGCAAATTCAGCTGTTTGGAAAAGCTGCATTCTACCAGCTTTTTGCAACGTGCTGAAGCTTTCGTACTCATTTTCCAAAATATTGTAGATAGTTTCGATCAACCAAAAGCCATTTGTTCACTTTTTCACAGCCATAACAGGTTTTCCAGATAGCCAACCAATAACAACTTTATCAATAGCCACAACCTAACCAAGCGGTCAGGGCGTGGCATTTTGTGACGGCAAAACTCTAAAAATTCCGATAGAGCGTTATATTACATATAAACACTCCCTAATTCAACACCTGATGTTAGTTAGATTAAACTAGTACCTACCAGCAGAGAAATGTCACTTTCTGATGTCTGCCACAGTTATTGCTGCAAGCCCGATGCAGCAGCAGAATGCGACGCACACTCATGATCTCATCGTCTCCGGCCTTGCAAGGGACCTGCGGCAAAACCAACCACACAGGGTGCCAGTAACCCCGCATCGCCAAGACACACCAAACCTTCCTCTCCCGGATAGCAGCAAGGCCATACGTGTATAGAAACTGTGCCAAATAGTAGTACAATTTTTCCACGTACGTCCCTTATGGTCCGTCGCGTCCCTGTCCAACCATAACTATCTCCAACCCCAAACCTAGCTTCAGTGTTATGGATGTGAAGGCATACGCCATCGACGAATTGGCGATGCACGCACGTAGCACACATACTGTTCAGCTGTACGTTGTGTTGCTGTTGTTGCAGTACTGTTTGATATGTCCAGCCTTTTAAAATAAAAACATGCATATCCGGTGATCGATTCCTAATCGTTGGAAACAAGGCATCCATGTGCTGCACGTAGGTGAAAATTAATTAGTTGGTCGATCACTTGGTCCCGCCCGGCGAGTTCATGCATCAGCTTGCCCGACGTACACATGCACGAACGTGTTGCTTGCTCATATGTTCCGGCCAGTGATTGCGTCGTCCTTGGATCGTGCTTAGTTGCTTTAGACAGGAGAGCAAGTCACCGCCGGGTTGCCCATGTACTGTGTCATAGTAATCCAAAAGATCTGACGAGTGATTATTGTGAGTGAGAACGACGTTACAATTGGGATGGAGCAAACACGTCGATCAACGGCAATGGCATGGAGAGGGTGGCCTCCCTCGGCAGCACTGCACTCTGGCCCTGCAGCGACAATGTGCCCATGCCTTGCGAAATTCGCGGCAACAGAACAAAAAGGAGAGAGTAGCACGTAGTTACGAAAGCGATCCATGAGGCGCAATGCTACAGTGGCTGATCAAGGCTTTGGTTAATTGCATGCATTGATCGAGGTGTTTGATCGGAGGATTGCCATGCGTTGGTACATCAAATATGTCCCTTTTTTTAGCATACATACTCGATATACGTACCTTAGCTTTATTAGGACTGTATCAGCAATTATCAGGCCTCTTTCAATGTATAGGTGTTTAGATGAGGTGCTAAGTGCATGAAAGGACTTAGCAACTAAACTCCCCAATGCATATGTGCTTAGTTTTTTGTAGCTAAGCTTCCTTCATTTAATTGTTTAGCAACTAAACTCTCCAATACATAGATGTCACATAGGCGTTTTGCATAGGTCCGCGCGCTTAGCATCAGTTCTTCCTGGAGACACCAAAACTATCTCTCTCCTTCTTAATTACCCCGTCACATCATCTTCTTGCCTATGTGGCATGTCTTAGCACCAGTCTAAGTTGGAATATTGTGAGGGGCCTCAGTCAAGGTATTTCTCTGAAACTGTGTCCAAAAGCTCTGATATTCGCTTAGAAGAGGACGAGCAATAATAATGCCCAGCCGAATCTCCACCACAGTCGTGTATCAGCCAAATATTGCACGGCACTAAGATTGTCAGGATACAGCCAAGTTACTTCTTGTAAAGCAATGTGTAAAAGCGCGTCGTGCTGTAACCTACACCATATATAGTGTATAATAATTTTAAAAATATAGCTATAATTAAATAACATGTAAGAAGTAAATAATTAATAGGTATACGATATATAGGATCAATATGAACAACAAAATATAACTTATCTATTGTCCTGTATACGGTTAGGTCTTCGTTCTTGGGATGTCCTTCTCTTTCTGGTCCTGTTTCAGTCGTTAGCTTGTTACTATCGTGTCATATTTATAAAAAGAACCAAATACAGATAAGTCTAGACTCAACAAACACGAGCTAGGAGAAAAAAAATTAAATCTGGATCTAGGGTTGTAAAAGAGAAAGAAAAGAGTTTTGTGGGTTAAAGGTATTAAGGAGTATGATTTAGGTTAAACGGACTGGAGAAATGGGGGAATTAAAATGGTTAAAATAGGTATATATAGTGTTTTTAGAGTTTCAGGTGAATAGTAACGAGGTATTATTTACTGTGTTTTGAGTAATGAACACTTCAAAACTCGCTAAGGACTTTTAGAGGGTTGGATAAATAGTAGCAAACCCGATATGAACAATATGGGACTGTATTGCTATTTGTTGTGGATCGGGCAGATAAATACTGAGTAAACCCGTTAATTACCGCTAGATCTTGACCATCCAAGCTATATTCAATAGCTCCTAATTAACTACATCATCAAAAATGACATAGCTTCGTATAAGAGTAGCATTCTTAGCTGCTTTCTATATATAAAGGAGTCAGCGCGCGGTTCCTTACATTTCCTCGCACCGGGCCGCGGCACATGAGGCAAGCAATGCGCATGTGCCGGCAACCGAGCTGGAGACGGCGGTCTCGCGAGCGTCGCATATCGCAGGGGTGGCGGCACGGAGTGGAATCACGCCGCCTGGTGCCAGCACGTCCGGGAACAGGGCCGCGGCTTCAAGGGAAGCCGACAAGCCTAGTGTTTTATCTCTTGTAATTTATTTCGTCAGGCCACTTTTTTAGAGGAAACAGGCGCGTGATGGGCTGCGCGCTAGGGAATCACGCCTTAGCTGACTGTAGTTCTTCTGTTGTTGAGAAAGATAATAGCGGGCTGTAGCTGAACAGACGTTAGACGTAGCTGCTGGCCTGGAGTGGGTTGCGGCCGTGAGAGATTGGGCTGCTGGCTGCTTTTGCGGTGTGGGCCGTAATATCCGTGTGCGTTTCTCGTTGTCCACCCGGTGCACTCCCATGGCCAATCACTATTGCCTTCAAGGCTATTTAATTCCCATCCATAATTTACCATATTTGACTTTAGGTGCGTCACAGTTTTTTAAATATATATTTAGTTTGTATCGTAGTTATAGTTTGTCATACTTTATTATACATATGATCCACATATTATGGATTTAATTTTTTATTAATTTTTGTCATACTTGTAATTAAAATTTTATTGACCACACTTTGTGACAAGTCACACCTTACCTAAGATTAGTTGTTGGACCAGTAACTAGATTCTTAATGCGCCGCGTATTACTCGCACACGTTAAACATGATGCTCTTGGATGTAACTAGTATGAAGATACGCGATAATAATCAGCATGGCGACCATGTGTCCTAGGAACTCTGCTAGTTACACCAAGCCAAATAGCCAATGCTTCCTGCATAGTGAGCGCAGTTGAGTTAAAGCCCGAAAGGCTCCCGAATTACAAACCCGTGCTTCCTCCACGCTCTGTTTCATCTCGAATTATATCGCCACTTGCACCTAGGAGCTGGTTTTCCCCTCAAACTCCTTCGTATAAACATAATTTCTGAGACAGAGTGAACTCACCTGTGCTTGCAATTATAATCATCAGCTCCAATATATGACTAAACAAGACGTAGGAAATGAAGAAAGCATAAATAAATCCAAAATATACTCGCAATACATTCTGTCAACATACATAAGTATGTATATGATACACAACAAAGGGAGTACATATCCACAAAAATTAAGGGGACAAGGGTAAAACGCTTCACAAAAAAATCACAACAAACAAACTTATTGAACAAAGAGGTTTACAAAAAACTTACTGAACAAACAAAACCCCTAATTTACAGACTTGATAAACAGGCTCTTTCTAGAACACAGGAATTACGCAGATGATACAATTCCCACGACGATTAGAAAATTTCCGCGTTCCAAATAGAACCTTAACTAGTACTAATATCATAGAGCATAAACACGACGATCACGTACTGGGCTATATACCCCCTATCGATTTGAGCCTTTTATTTGTTGATGCAGTTGAGGTCCGTAATGGCGGGGATGCAGCTGGAGCTCCTGGTGAGGCCGCCGCCATTGGCGCCGTCCCTGGGGCTGTTGGACCTGCATCTCTTCCTCAGGATCTCCCTCATGGCCTCCGTCTGCATCAGCACCGGGTTGGCGCGCCCCACGCGGTTGAACCGCCCGCACACGCCCATGTGCGCCGCCAGCGCCTCCTCCGTCCGGCCGCCGTGGCTCCTGTCGGCCTCGCCGCTCACCGCCGCCGCGCACAGCCCGCACACCCACCGCCCGCAGTACCTCTCCCGCACGCGCCGCACGTACTCGGCCGTGCACTCCTCCATCATGCCGCAACACTCGCACCGTGCGTCGTCCACCTGCTCGGACACCGCCGGCAGCCTGGCAGCGGCGTCGGCGACCGCCTTCTTGGTGTCCTTGGTGAACTCCAGGGCCAGGTCGGACATCGCGCGCTGGAGCCCCTCCATGGAGATCCTCCGCGGCTTCTGCCTGCTCGGCCACCCCACCGGCGCTGCCGCCGGGGCCGGAGCCGGTGCCGGTGCCACCGCGGCGTCACCATTAGGCGCCATCAATCTTGATGAAAGAAACCAACCACAACGAATAAGTACCTCGAGAGCTGTGCGTAGCTAAGCAAGCAGCTAACTTCTACTAGCGCTTTGATCGATTGCAAATGTTAGTTAGTTGAATCAGTGTGAGTTAATGTGAAGAAGCAGGCGAGCTTTATATACACCACGAGCTGGGTACGTTTGCATCTACCTCGCCGCGCACGGAAAAGTGCAGATTTGTGTGGAGCGGACGCGTCTGCAGCTCGTGACATGCAAGATGGAGCTGGAAGAGAAGGGGAGGGAGATCACTTGAATGCCCTAGATCTCTCCACGTCTATGGCTACGATTCAGCAAAAGGTTACATGCATGTTTTGGAGGTCTCTCACGCTCGTGATCAAGAGAGATGTTAATGCTAGCAGGTCGACTTGCTCGAATTTTCTTGGCCACCAGTAAAGTACTACTGCTTTTAGAGAATCAATTACTACCTCCGTTCGTGTAATGAAACTTTTCTAAATTTTAACTACTAATCGGTTTAAAACTATTTAGATTGATGATGTCAAAATAGCACCATTAAATTTGTCATGAAAAATATTTCTAAAATATAAATTCTTTTTTATAAATAAATATATATATATATACATATAAAAGTAACAGTTAAATATGTATATTAGAGACTATATCAATATTTAAAATTAATAATATTTATGAACAAAGAGAGTACTAATTAATTGGTAAAAGAAAACCATTTATGCTTGGCTGCAACTTGCAACATTGCGATCGGGATCTTTTCGAAATTATTGGAAATGGCGCGCTGGTTGCTTCTTGCCCTCTCCAGGATAAGAGCGCGATCCATGAAGAACCACGTTTGTGCACACAAAAATTGCTGAAAACCATCGAGGCAGTAATAACTCGCACTTACTTGTTAACACAAACCGGAAAGAAAGCGGCAAAAAAGAGCATTTTCTCTCTGCGAATCACAATCTTGCACAAGTAGAGTGATCTCATGTTATTAACAGTACAAAAATCGGGAGAAATCAAAATGATATCTTCAAAACGAAGCAAGTAATCGATCACGGGCGCTACTTCTATGTCCATACCGCGGCACTGTGCAACGATATCCACAAGCTTCTGCCCAGCTACTCCAAGCCACGAAATGACTCAGCAAGCGGTAAGTACGTACCACGCCGACGTGCATATGCCTTGCCTTCCATGTAAAAGAGGAAGGCATGTGATCATTGCAGCTCACGAGAGGCAGGGGTGTGGCTTGATTGCAAGACTAAGATGTGCATGCATGCATGGCGCTTTTCGCTGTACTTGGACTCGCCGTCTCATCGCCATGAGAGCTGCTCTTCATCATTGGATTGCTAGTGTATGATTGGCGACCTCGTTGCAAGCTCAACTTGCGCTACTCGTGTCAGCGAGGCGCTGAGGGAATGAGGGAGGAGTACGGGACTGTTTGGTTGGTGACCTAAGTGGCGTGCCTGAGAAAAACGTGTCTGGTAGTAGCCGGAGATTTTGGTGCCATTTGCCTGACCAGGCAAGCCTGACTGCATGTTGTTTGATTCGTGGCCTGAGCCTGAGGAACACGCGTTGATTGCCCCATATGATTAGACGTTGATTATTATCCACCTGTTCTTCCTCCACTCCTCTTGGTTTTCTCTCTCTCCCTCTCTTCTGAATCTTCAAATTATTGGAACTGCACAAGAAGGATTCCCGATTCCTTGCAGGATGCACAAAAACACACATCAAGAAGGTCGATCCCCTTCGCACAATAGAGAAAAAAATGGAAATCAGAAGAAAAAAAGAGGAGAGGACGGAGCACGCAGATACTCTGCGACCATCAAATCACAAATGTTCACAAACTCGACGGAAGAGAACGACGGAGCTGGTAGCCGGCCAACCTCATCCTCACGCACCGACGCATGGACCTCCACGGAACTCGTAGATCCGCACTTCCGCAGCGGGCCAACCTCTCGACACACATGGAACTCGACGGAGCTCGCAGATCCGCGGCTAGCTAACCTCCTCGCGCAGGGACCTCGACGGAGCTCGGCGGAGCTCACAAATGCGAAGCCGGCGAGTAGGAGCAGGTGTGGCAGGCGAAACGGGCATGGGGAATCGACTCTTTTTTTAAATATTATTTTTATCCAGAAATTTTAGAAATATTATCACAACAAAAAAAAATTATAAAACTGACATCAATCGTCACGACACATGACGATTAGGAGGAAATCGCCACCACCAATGACGATAGGTCCCAATCGCAACAGTCACCGACGATTCATTATGGAATAGCCAGACGCCATGGCGATTTGTCGTCACGACCCGTGGCTATTGGTCCTGATCGCCCGCTGCACCCCCTTTTGCTATTTAAACAGGTGAGCACATGCTCTCACCAGGTAGCTAATCTTTTCTGAGTTCTTCCGAAGAATTGTTGGTATCTTGGAGTAGATTGTTTTGATTTAGGAGGAAGAGAAGAAGTAGTTCGCAGATGGATAGCGACGATAGAAATAAGTCTTGTAATATTTTTCCTCCTCATATGCGTTGAAATATTGAGATCTACAATTTTCGTTTTGTGCAATAATAATTTTTTGTGCAAATTACTAAATGCCAGTGATGCTGTTTGGAACCCGAGAATGGACTACGAACTTCTTACTGGTGCGGGAATGAGGAGATGGAGTTGTAAAATTATACGTTTGCAGATCTTTGAGGAGGTTCATATGCGTGCCCTTTGTAGAGGTGTTAGCAAGAAGGGTTTCTCTGGAATTACGTACAAGCAGGTGTGGAAGGGTTTGAGAAAGTTCCACAAGATGTGGGAGATGGTGAACGAGCTTAGAAAACTACATGGAGCGAAGTACATAAAAGACGATTTCTGCGAAGGAATGATAAGTATCCCACAATCTCAGTATAATAAACACATAAGGGTTAGTACAATTTCTTTGTTCTTAGCTCGTAAGCATTTCATGCACCGTTTTCATTTGATACATCACATTCTCGGTGTGTAGGCACATTCGGAGGATGTAGGATTACTGAACTGCGAGATCCGAAACTTCGGGCATGTGGACCGATTCTGGAGAGACTCATTTACTAATAGAAGACACTTAATGAAGACAACATTTGAAGAAGATGAACGCAAAGTTGCTGGACTCCCCCCCTTTGGCAAAAGGTGGGCGCACATCTAAAAAAGATGTTCGTTCATCAAAGGATAAAGGTGCATGCAGTTAATTGAAAAAGACGTGTACCGAGTGCTCGTCGAGTGATGAGGACTTCTCAAAACAGTTTTGCTTCAAAGTCCCCACTCCAGGGCTCTTCGCAAGCGATAGCGAAGATGATTTCATGTAGTCGTATTAGAAGTGGTAATGAATAATTGCTTGTTCCACCTACGATATGTGTAGACAACTATTAATGTGGCAGTGTAACGTGGCTCTGTAACCTATGTTTATGTAATCGGATTTAGATGTTAATTTGTTAGTCTAATATGGTTCGTCAATCACTATATAGTAATATGTAGCAGTGGATATAAGTGTACTAATTCATACAGTACGAAATACTGGTACAATATAATGTAGTGAAAGAAATGATAAAATAAAAGTCATCGACGCCTAGCCTCATCGTCCCCTCTTCCTGATCAGCGACGGTGAGTACCTCAGCCTAGGCTGTCCCGCTCCCGCTCTAGGAGCCCTGCCCACCTGTAGTGTCGGGTCTTTCTGCTCGTGGTCCTGTGTATCCTGCGTGGGCAACGGTGGCTGATTCTGCTGCGTCGTGCTAGACTGCCCAGGTGGAATCAACTCGTCCGCCTCGTCGTGAAAGCTGAAGCCATGAGTATCGGGACTGTCGAGGAGGTAGTCAAGCGTACTAGCTGGTACTTGAGGCGGCACATGATCTGTATATAACCGGAATTAGTCAGCACAACAATGTAAGGAAAAATGACTTGTACGAGATGATAATTGTTTTACCTTGGCGACTCATGAAGAGTGGGGACGCACTCTGCTGCCACGCAGAACCACCCGCCTCTGTGGGCCCCGGTGGCTGAGAGGTATTGTAACGCCCCGAATTTCCAAAACCCGAAAATTAGGGCTTTCAAAAACTTTTTGTTAAATAACGCTAACCGACGCGCATCGAAATAAAACTCAATGTCAAACCGTTCTGACCCTGAAGTTAATCAGGTCAAAACCATCCGCCCTCGCGTCCCCGCCACGACAGCCTGAAGCAGCCGTCGCAGCCAATTTGCTCTGTCGCGTCAGCCCACGGTAGCCAATGCCGCTGCCCCGCTCTTGCCACGGCAACTACCGTTGCTCGTTTCCTTTGCCGCGGCAAGGCCGCTGCCACCGCCGTTGTTACCCTTTTCCTGTCGTAGCAAGCCGCTCCTGTCGCGACAAGCTCCTGCCGCGCCACCGATCTACCGCCACGGCACCTCTCAGCAACTACCGTTGCGGTCATGCCTCTGCCACGACAACTCCTCCCCTACCGCGGCAAGTCTTTCCCCTACCGCGGCAACCCTGCGGCAACATTTTCTCTGCCGCAACTTTGCCCATATACATGAGCGTATCAGTGTTTTCCTCAAACCCTAACCCACCACAACCTTATGTGCCCATTCTATCTACGTCGCAACCCTGTAGATTCTAGACTTCCAAGAGTATGTATACATATACACTCCGAACTCTATTTCGGAATAAGAGTGAAATCCATAACCCTAGCCCTTTATTTCCCCTTGGCCCCTATCTCCGTCTGGATCATGAGCTCAAAGCACCGAAAACCCGCACACACGCACTCCGACCAAATAAAGCCCTAATTCGTTAAATACCATAAGACGACACGCACCGTAATCATCGGAGCACCTGCGGTACCTCACCTCCAAGCAATCCTAAGTCGAGATAGATGACCTACCGAGAGTTCCATATACTCTCCACCCCTTGCCACACCACCGGAACCCTAATTCCAGCCCTCGAGTTTCCGTCGCATTTAAACCAATTTCTTTAGAAACCCTAATCGGAAATCTACCATTCCTCGGCTCCTCAGAAAATACTAGAATAACTCATGGAACAACTCAGCAATATAATTAACTCCAATATAACATAAAATGATAGTATTTAGTTTTAAAAATCTGAGATGAGCATTATCGAACGTTTTTCATTAAAAATTACCGCGGCACATGAAATCTTGAATAATTCTCAACCGATCGCTGTCTAAAAACCTGGTGGAACAATTCACCGTCCTCATATCTACTCCAATAGCTCTTTAGGTCAATTCCACGTTTGTTCTCATCCACCTAAAGCTTGCCTTATGGAACACGAGGAAATCGAATCTCCGTGCACGCCCTGCTCTGTCGGTGCCAAATTTCCTCTGTTACCTGGGCTTGATTCCCTCAGAATCTGTGGTAAGTAATGACCTCTCGGCCACGTCCTCTTTTCTTGAAAAGCCAAGCCCTCGCGTGCACGATTTAGCATTCTCCAGTAGTGCTAACCCGCTGTACCGTTGAGCAGCAAAGATGTCATCTCGTAGCCCTGCAACCACAGCATCCCCCTTACCTGTGTTTTCTCCTCATTGCTCTCCTTTGTTCTTTCCCCGTTGACACTGCCCTTTTTCCACACGCCACCTCACTCCTTACCAAAGGCAGCTAGCACCTACCAGTCTACCACTGCAGCAAACAGCAGCTGACCACTCTTTTCTCTCTACAAGCGCCATGTCAACTCGAGCTGTCCCGTGCATGCCTCCTGTTGCCAGCACACCTGGCTGCTAAGCACAGCACCAGCTGCAGTCAGCTCACCGTCTTCTCCACGCCACCAGCTCGTCAACCATCTTTCCCTTGCCCTATAGCCACAGCAGCCTGGCCATTTCAATCTCGTCGCCGGCCTTGTAGCGGAGCAGCGCCACCAGTCCCCGGTGAAGTCCCATCCCGAGTCCAGTGAACCTAAACAGCGACCATCGCCCTGCAAGCTCGCTGCCCTATCTATTTAAAAAGCTGGCGAAGCTCTTCTTCTTCCCAAGCAGCTACCTGAGCTCCGTTCGTCCTCCACCGACCACTTGCAAGCCGCCGCCGGTCCTACCAATTTCTTTCCACCTAGGCATTCCCCAACCCAAGTCACCCCCGTTCCACCCGGGCCGAGCACTTCGCCGCCGCTCTGAAGCTCCAGGCGCCGCCGCCCCAGTCCGCCGCGCCGCCCAGATCTGCTTCCTCCGGCGCCGGACTTCCACACCACCACCGCTGCTCCTTAGCTAGCCGCCGTGCTACCCCTTGCCGAGCAGCCCTCGGGTTGCTCCGCCGCCACCAGCAACCGCCCGCGCGCTCTACTTCACCGGCCCAGCTAGCCCCTCAACCACCGGCCGCCACCCAACCCTCTTCTCCATCCCAGCTCGAGACCTCAAGCCGGAGCTCCTCTGTTTTTGATTGCTGCTCGGGCACCTGACCTCACCGCGCCGAAACCGAAGCCCCACCAACCGCCCTGACCGTCGGAGCTGACAGCGGTCGGAGAACCGGACAAGACCAACCGCCCTCCCAATCCAGCTGCCGGGGCAAGCTCCCAGGCCCCCGTGGAGCATCGCCTCTGCCGCGCCCTGGTCCGGTTGCCGCGGCAAGGACCCGAAGCCTCCTCCCGCAGCTGCCGAAGCCTCCCCTGCCGAACCCCATTCAGCTGCCGCGGCAAGGATTGAACCCCCCCTCAGCTGCCGACCAGCTCGCTCCTCTTGCATCTTGGTCTAAACAGGACAGCCGCCACAGCTTCAGGTAGGGGATGGGTGCCTTGAATGAGCTGAGTTTGGTTGGTCCGAGTGACCCGTTCGGTCCAGGACTTTAGCTCTTGACCCGTGCTGCTGCTGGAGTCTATTTTCCCAAGGAGGAAGGCGTAAAGCCAGCTGCTAGAAGCACTTAGTGCACTGCTCAACCAGATATGCTAGTATCTACTCGGTTAGGATTTTAATTAGCCAGCCCAAGCCTCTCCAAACCACCTTAAGTACTCGAAAATTTGTGCTGAAATTCCACGAGTGAACCCAAGTTTCGGCTCCAAATTAGTTAGATATTTAAAGTCATTAGAATGGGGTTAGTAGAGATTAGGAGATAGGCTAATCTTTAGTGACTCTGGAAACAGCATATACACAATATGGTTCCCTTTAGATTAGTGCCAAAGCATTCCCCAAACACTTTGAGTGATTAGTACCAGGAATATCCATCTACGAGCACACATGCACTATGGCCAAGCTTCTCATCCAAAAACATTTTCAAAGTTGAACTACCTCGTATTTAAACAAGTGGCAGTTTACACTAGAGTTATTAGGTAAACACAGGTGATGTATGTGTCCGTCCTGGAACAGCACCAAGGTAGGTTTTTCTCTTCACCCGAACGCCCCAAGCATCCATAGCACACAAAGGACCAGTAGGGGTAAGAGATTTGGAAGTCGAATCCTAAAGCATGAGTTTCCCAAAGGTTAGAACATCATCATTTTATATAACACTCCGCGTATACCCATCGTCAGAAATGTTCTTTGTCTCCATAGGCCTAAACCACGAAACCTGGAGTCAAACCATTTAGCTTAACCCCAGGTATATGCACCTCCACCCCTAATCGCCGTCCGGCAAGTTCTATGTGAAACCCAAATTAGACCCCCTTCCGATCGTTCCGAAAACCATATTAGTTCGTCGAGTGTTTTTGTTTCGCATGTTGTTTAGTTTTATTGAAGTGTTGGATCGTTTCTTATTCGTTGCTTTTACCCGACGCATAGTTAACGGAGCGACATACGTACGCCAGGAGGACCCGGCATCACCCCGCGTTCAGAGCAAGAGCTGGAACTGCCAGGCAAGCATTCCCACCTTGATCATGTTGAATCCCATATGTGTGAAAGCATAATTATATTGTTTGCGAACTCTGCATGCTATATGGTTATCAACGATATTTTATGTAGGAATAGTTATCCCCATTAGTTGCACGATATTTAGGTCTGATTATCCGACCCTTGTAAACCTAGGTATAATAGTCGGTCGTTCCGCGACCGACAAAAGTATTAAGGTTATAGGCTTTAGCCGCGCTTAGACCTGCTGTAGTCAAAAACAAGTTTTTCTGAAACTTATAACACCCCATTCGGGATATGGGAATAAAACCCTCGGATAACGTGTGTTATTCGGGGTGGTGTTTAAAGGATGTTTGTCAAAACCTTGAATGAAATTGGAGATGATTTGGATTCGGTCGAGAATGCTAAGGGCAGCCTGGGGCTGTAGAGGTTTTGGTAATGGCACGTTCGTCCGGGACGATCGTGGGTTGAAGATGGAGTCTCGCTCGAATCAGTTAAGAACCGAGCCTAAGTGTCGCTAAACCGGTTCCTCACCGTACGTCCACATGTCCTTTATGGGAAGGACTTGGCTTAGTACCCCGGCAAGTATTAGGGTTTGGACCCGTGGGAAGTTAGGAGTTAGTGCTAGGTGTTTAAAGTCCTAGAGATCCACCTACGCTGGGCGGGAGGTGTTGATGCGTCACAAAGGTGGGGAGTCCCATTTTGGTCCGGGACGCAAAAGTGGGTCAACCACCTAGCGGGTCCAACTCTGGTATGGAAGCGGGCGAAGGTCTCGTTGTAACAACCCTGTTAATATACGTCGCGAAGTATTCCCGGGTGACTTACATCTTGTGGGTAAAGCCATACAACCTCTGCAGAGTGTTAAAAACTATTCGAATAGCCGCGTCCTCGGTCATGGACATGAATTGGCAAGGCCACACACTGGTTAGACTAACTTTTGGTTGTGAAAGTCGGGAAAAGGGATTAAGGACGTGGGCATGATGTGTCCACAGAGGGCAATTTACGCTACGCGGTTGGTAGCAAGGAATTGCCGGAGGAGAAGGCTAGCCGTGCTATCCGGGATACCACGGGCTGAGCCAGGGGCACTCGCTGAACTATCCGGGATAGTGTCAGTGGAGCGTTGAGTCGAGAAGCTAGTACTACTGCCCGGGGTAGTAGGGACTGAGCTGTCTCGATGGCTGAGATGATGAGGTAGCTGGGTCTACCTCGGGAGAAGATTTTGTTGTTGTCGTTCTGATTTACCAGAATTTACAAACTGCTTTGGAATCTACTATTCTCGTATTTAAACTGAGAACTTACCTTTCCGCACTATCAGCAACTTAGGTTAGAGCTATTCCTTGATTAAGCCCTGCATGAAATATTGCCGTATTATCTCCCTTGTGGGAATAGCTTGCGAGTACATTCAATGTACTCACCTGGCTTGTTGATTTGGCCAGACGAAGAAGAAGTCAGATCCGAAGAAGAAATCATGATCGCGAACGCTAGGGCGTAATCCCAGTCAGTTACCTGTCGGGTATGGCATTCTGATGGGTCGCAACTCCGCTGGATTTCCGCTGCAAGTTTATAGCCGTTGGGCTTAAGGTATCAAATTATCGACCTTATCGGTCTACTTAATTGTTTTCGCATGTATGACAATGATATACAGGCTAACTCGTGTGTATCGGCTACTGACCCAGGGACCGGTACAGTAATCACGAGGGAGTTCCCGGACTTAAAACCGAGGGCGTCACAGGTATGAGGCTGACTGTGCCTCGTCTGTGAAGGACGCGGTGGTCTCGCTCGTTGGCTTGCGCTAGTCCCGGCAACGACGTCATCCTTGCGCGTGCACCTGAATATGTCTATGATCCTCCTAGTGTACTCCGCGACTCTAGACAAGCCTGAGTGGTCCTCGGTGCTGGCTGGGAGACGCTGAAGAACAACGGTGACCTGCGTGTTCGCCGCAGTCGCTCACTGTCCCTAAAGAGTGAGAATCATAGGTGCGCACATAAGTAATAAACAAATAAACAGAGAGAAGCGAAGTACGAATTTCACTAACCGCCAAATCCAGAATTTCAGCTGTGAGGATCGGGTACATGTCTCTCGTCTGTGCCGCCGCATCGTCAGGAGCCTCGCTTCCACGAATAAGGTGGATGCGCGTACGTGGCAAATACCACTGCAAATAGGCGTCAAACTCTGCATATCGAAACGGCCGCTCCTCGCGCTGGACGTTGTTCAGAGCAGTGTCCCACTGGGCAACGATAGGAGCCATCCGTGATGCCCACTGTGTCTCCCTAGTACTCCCTCCTTTGCGACTCCACCAGTTTATGTAATGAATTTGTATCTCGTAAAAGCAATAGACATTCTAAGTCTATAGAAGTTTCTAAAACTTGACTTACGTGTATGCGTTTGGCTCGACCAGTGGTACATGTGGAGGGGGTACTCCTTGTACAAGCCAAACTGCCTCATTACACGGTGTGATGAGTGGTCCTCCACGAAGATATCGAAGACAATCTTCGAAGTGGTCCTCCAATAGCTCTCGTCCCAGCGGCACAGTGAACACACCCAGTGTGGTGCACGTGGCGTCAAGATTGTCTTCCAATAGCTCTCGTCCCGGCGGCACAGTGAAGACACCCGGTGCGGTGCACGTGGCGTCAATGCATCATCGGAGTATGGCTCCCATATGACACTCTGCGCAGGGAGGTGCTGGAACTGCTCCGTGAAAGAAAGGTAACAGCCTCGCACCTGAGCCTTCGCCCATTGAGGCTGCAAGAGGTATGTATGAAAGTGTTATGGTCAATAAACTTACGAACTGAGGTACAAATATTTTAGGCAAATACAAGCTGAGGAAGAGAGAAAGTAACTCACTGTTCTTCTAGTCCACATGGACCCCGAAAGTTGGTCCGTCCCGCGGCAACTGCGGCCCTGCTCCACGGTAGAACTCTGGGCCGTAAGCTGAATCGTCGACCCATGGTCGTCCGACCGGGAAGCACTCGAACGACCACAACTGAAGAAGAAGCGGATACCATGTGAGATTGGCATTGGCGCCCTTCCGCTCGCATGTGGAGCAGAGCGCTCGGTACGTGTACGCAAGCACTGCAGACCCCACGAGCGTCCATGCTATCTCTGTACGCACTCGTGAACATCACATACCCAAGCAGCCAAAGCATGTATGCCTCAAGTCCCCGGTTTAGCTGGTACACGTCGAGATCTCTCTGAAATATCTGCTCCATGCTATCCAGCTGAACGAATATGTCAAACAACAGAAATAGGTTGACTCCGCAACGAATATGTCAAACATCATTAAATGACATACGTACCTCAAACTGACGGGGCCACATCAACCTGGGACTATCCTTCTGGGCCGCCCTTGCCACCTCAACCTGAGGTGGAGTGGCGGTAGAGCTGGGGAAAACCTCTCCGCAAGTGACTCACGCCAACCGGCAGAAGCCTGAAGCGGACCTACCGCGGCTCCCACCACAGGTAGGCCAAGTAGGCAGGCCGTGTCCTGGAGCGTGACCATCATCTCCCCCCTTCCAGCAGCCGGGTCTCCAATGTCCTCGTCGCCTACCGCCTCGACCATCTGTGCGAGTGGTAGTAAACCGGACCAAGTCAACCTGTCAGAACAGAAAATAAGTCTAATTAGTACTGAAACACGATAATATAGATACAATCAACTAATGTATCTCTCGATCCATGACTCGTGAATCCTCCACGCATGCTCAGTGTACGAGTATGAAACACTCCGAAATCACGGTCTCCTAAAGCCAGCTGCCTAGACCGGTGTTCTCGGTCCTCTCGATCGTCTATAAGCTCGAAGCCAGCCATACCTATTCATGTGATACAAAAAAATAGAGGTATATGAAGGGCACAAGGTAAAGATAACACGAATACATGAAATACATGTATATGAAGTGCACAAGGTAAAGATAACAAGAATACATGAAATACATGAAGTCAAGAGTCCACGAAGTAAACAAAGTACATATAACACGGATAGATGAAATACATAAAGTACGTGAAGTAAATACGACACGACGTACAGAGGTACTAGCAAATTACATAATACAAAGAGTGCGACATAGACTACTGATGGCTGACCCAAAGGCAGCACTAGACACATCCTCCCTTCTTTTTTGATCTTCTTTCAGCTTCGGACATGTCTTCACCCGGTGGCCAATTTCTTGCAATAGCTACATTGTTTGGTTGGCCCACTAGCCTCCGCCTCGTCCATCGTGTTAGCAATACGGCGAGTTCGGCGTCGTCCCTCAGAAGCGCGGAGGAGGCTGAAATCAGGGACCCAGAACCGTTCACCTAAAGGTACCTGCGTGAAATTATCCACCACACGGAAACCATACAGCTCGCCTGTCCAGGTATCACGGATAGCCTCTTTCGTGAAGTAGTACGACACAAACGGCCTCATGTCCATCTTTGTCTTAGCTGTCGTAGTAAGGATGTGAGAGCAAGACTTGTGAAGAAGCATGAGCTTGTTGCTCGTACACATAGCAGAGATATTTGGTTCCACATGGAAAGTAACCTCCTGAGTAATTTCCTGTATGCAAACTCTAAATCCACTCTTCTGCTTCAAACATACCTTGAACCTGCGTTGCACATTTTCTGTGCATCTGGCCTTGTGCATTTGGCCCTTCTTGGCCTTCTCCTCAATAAACAACATAATCTTAGCACAGTAAGGTGTTCCACCGAATTTTTTCATATACAGTACAGTCTTTGCACGCCTCTCCTGAAAGTACCTCATTGTGCCGTGTAGCGAACCCTCCACGATGGCCACCAGGGGTAAACCGCGTACCCCCCTGAGAACAAAATTGTAAACCTCAGCAAGATTGCTAGTCATGATTCCATATCTAGCGCCGTCTGTGTCATGGAGGAGCGACCACCGCTCAAGTGGTTCCTTACTTATCCAATCCGAGAAGCACTTCACTCTGTTTGAAGACTTCCTCCTAGTGTTTAGATCATCAACTCCCAGAAGGTCACAAAGTCTGTGTGTTACCTCCCCAGGGTTACGTTGTCTAACCTCCGTCGTCGTGAACTCGTCGAGTTTGCTCCAGTACGCGTCAAACTTCCTAGACTGGTTCTGTTTGCATAACGTTTTGAAGAGGTTCATCAACTGCTTGTTCTTGAATTGGCGATAGAAATTGGTGGCTACGTGGCACGTGCACCACCTACTCCGTATGTCGTACCAACTGGAATGAATTGCTAGCAGCAACCTGGCATGCCAGTCATAAATAACACACATATTTGGTTGATCCTTCACAACTGTAATGACCCATTTCCATAATCATGTATCTTAAGCTATTGAAGTCCAAAGAAATAGAACTGCAACTTTTGCATCGCATGTCATTATATAGGTCGACTAGGTTGCACGAAATCGGGAACCCTAATCTTGACCTAAGGAGTTAACTTTGATAATATGAAGAAGCAAGTAACTACTAAACACCTTCCCACAGTGTTTAACTCAAGCTCAGGATTATCTTTTAACAATTCCCTACCTGTTTTAGAAAGTTCAAACCATAATTGGTCATTAAAATTTTTGGGATATTGCTCCTTAGCCAGACTAATTCAAGGGAGTCCTTGGCTGTTTGAGGAGATATGTCCTATTAAATATGGTAAAACCTCATTGGATTATAAATATCTTCCTAAACTCCATTTTCACATTTTCAAGATTTTGAACTATCATATTGAACCTTAATCATATGCTAGCTAAAAGAAGCAATTGCATTAGTTTTATTGCCCTCCCAGAATGTGTATAGCAAGTACACCTCCTAGAACCATGGTGAAGTTCAAACTTCCCGATTTGAAACACTTGTGAGAAGCTTTGTGAATTTGAATTCGAACCATGGTTTAAAAATAAAAAACCAATAAAAGAAAAAGGGTTAAACTCCTGCCATCAAAACTGGGCCGGGTCAGCCCGTTTTCTTCTCTTCTCCTGATCTGACCCGAGGCCTACTTCCCCTCTTCCCTTCCCCCATGGGCTCGGCCCATCTCCTTGCCGTAGCTTGCAGCCACCGTGCGCTTCTCTCTCTCCCTGCCGCTGACACCTCAACCCCACCTGCCAGCTCTCCCCTGCCACGCGCCGTCTTCCCTTTGACCACCGCACTCTCGAGCTCCTTCTTAGGACACCCCGGCGATCTCCTCGGCATTCCTCCTAAGGCCTTTTTCCTCTCGGTTGCTTCGCCGCCGGTGCTCTCTCGTCCCACCTCATCTCCTCGCTCACTCCGTGATACTCGCCATGCCCTATTTTCGCCGGAGAACGCACGACATCGGGAGCTCCGGCGACGCGCCGCCCTCGGCATCGGCTTCGTCCCCGCGTCCGGAAGCCGCTCTTCCCCTCCTTTTCGCCAAATACGGTTCACTGCCGTCCTGTGAACTCACCGCTCCATTTAATTGGCCCCTTGTGCAGCTAGCTCCGGGATTTGGTCATTTTCCTCCGACGCCGATCGTCTCCCCGCCACCACCAATTCGCTATCTACAGTGAGAGCAGACCTCCCCCAATGCTCTGCTCGGTTTCCTGAACCCTTACTCTCTCTCTTTGATGTCTCAGCCCTGCTCGGATCGTTCGGTGGCCCTCCGTCATCGAACCACTGCCACCGCCGCCGCCATCGCTGGTTGGGCACCCGGCTCCACTTCCTTCCCGCCTCGGCTGAGCAGCAAAACAAGCCCGGGGTCAGCTCCGCTATCCGTTGCTGCCTTTATTTCCCCGCTCCTCCCCTTGTAGTGCTCGCACGGATGCTCGCCGTCACGCACCGCCGTGCGACCGTGTTGTGTGTTTTAACCGCGCCCCAACGGCAGGAAGAAGAGGAAGTAAAAGAATAAAGTAGAGAAGAAAAAGGGGATAGAGTTACGTGGGCCCCGGTAGTCATAGGGAGAAAGGAAGTGGGATAAGGAAGAAACTAAGAAAAGGGCCGGATCTGTGGGTCCCCCTTGTCATAGGCAGTGTCTAGAGAGGGATTGAGTGAAAGAAATATTAGCTCATTTTGAAATCAGAAAACAACAGATTTGTTTAAAAGTGGCAAATCTTCAAAAATCCATATCTTTTGCATATGAACTCCAAATTGAATGATTCTTTTTTGTTAGTCTCCTTTTAATATGTAGAATATTATGGTACATTTTTCATTCATGTTACATTGCCCCAAAATTTTGAAATTCCCATAATCCCCTTTTAGCTCAAAATTGCGATATGAATTCTAGAAAAATCATACTAGCTCCAAATATGATATATGTTGCATCAGTAATTATATTTTGATACATGTTGTATCCTAACTTCAATTGGTTTATGCGTCACCCTATGAAAAATTCACATATATGCATAGGGTAGCAAATTCTAATAAATGAATCTGACAATTAGAGAATTTAGCTTAACACCAAGATGAAGATAATTAGTATCCAACTTCGCCTAAAATCATATATGTTAACATGACATCATTTTCATTAATGCTGCTGTTATGTATACTTTTGGATTAAGGGTAAGCTAACTAACCCTAAAAATGCTATATGACACTTATAAAGAAATATTATCATAACTTTAATTCTATAACTACAAATTGAACGAAACCAATTGCGTTAGTTGCATATAGTGATTCTATCTTGGATTTCTATACTTGCTGGTGTTAATCAAAGTTTCTTTTGTTGCTTTATTTCGGTATTTCGGGTTTCGATTTTGGGTAGAACCAAGCCACGAGGGATACCCAGAGGGTGAATACTATTGTGATCCAGAGCAATATCAACAAGGCAAGTTCGCAAAGCGACTCGTTAAGATTCCCTTTAATTAAGTTCATGCCTTGCTATTGATTGAGGTTAATTGCTAGTTTGCATGTTTATGATGATGTGATGAATTGGTGATGGCGAATCACTAGCATGGTTAGGCTCAATGCTTGTTGAAGGTCAGCGGAGACCTTTTAATTGGACTAACCAAATATGGAACCTTTAAAAGTGAGTTGCGAGAGTCGAGGTACCGACACCTATAGATAGATCGACAGGTGGTTTAACCTAGACCGATACCAGTTTCGTAGGGCTTTACCTGTCACCCACGGCAGAAATGATCGTGAGAAAGGTGGGAAGTCACGGTCGACCAACCCTGAACTTACACTTTCTCATTCATTTCCCGCGTTGGGCAAGTCTTGTTTTGCCTTGTCCGACTACACTTTGGTCAAACCATTGTCTTTGGTTGGCCTTAATCAATGGATGAACCTTGTTTTGGTTCATTCATAATAAATTGTCTTTGACATGATGTGATGATTGGGGTATGAAATTCTTGTTGAATTGTCATATGTTCAAACTTGCAGGTGAACTTGGTCCGTGCGAATACATATTGATATTGTGTTACCATGCTATCCATGTTGTTGTTTACTTTGCGATGATGAATTGCAATGTTAGTGGTTAATCCTTGATTAATAGCTTTGCTGAATTTAATTTGGGATGAGTCTATAAATGTGGCTTGCGAGTACTCACGGAATTCGATTCCGAACTTGTTGTAGGTGATCCTAGTATTGGTGAGTATACGACACCGAAAATGATGATGCTGTGGTTTAGTTGGTGTCCTATCCTTCACGGTCGATTTGTATGGGTTTTTGTATCTTCATAGAGGAATGGTCGGGTTGCCATTCCAAGGTTTACACTTTTGTTCCACTGCTGTTTTTGTTGTTAAAGACTCTATAAACGACCTACGAGTCGATGTTATATGCGAACTGACCTCCCTCGGGTAGGAGGTAAACTATGTATCTGAATAACTCCTCTTTTGTAGAGTTTGTACTATGATACAAAGTTGTTAATTGTGATCGTTCCATATACCGTGCATGTATGTTTTGAAGCATATGGAATCGGTCGTAAAGGAGTGATGTCTTCTCTTAGTGTTCACTCCGTGAAATGTTCTTGGTTGAGTGACCCGCTAGCAGAGATGCAGTGCCGGCTAGGCAGGGTGTGGACAGTCATACCGGGCTTTCGAGCAACCCACTAGTCTTCGGGCTAGGTTAGGGTGTGGGTGTGACTGTCGGGCTCCTCCGACTTCATTTTGCACAGTGAGCTTAAGAGCAGCGTTAAGCCTTTACCAGATCAGGGAATTATATGTGGTTTTGGGAAGTCTAATCGCTTTCCACCAGCTTGATCAACGGTGAAGGCATACGACATCGGTAAGTGTATGGTGCGTTGGTCAGGTGTCAGACCACTCCGCCTCGATGTGCATGGCGCAGGTATCGTGCCACCAGGTCGACTGGTTTCTCGGTCCTTGGCGATTATTCATTCCCCTACTCATATATAATTCCGGGGTCCGTGATAGCTTAGTATCAGAGCCGAACTGACTATAGGATAATCCTTGCAAGTGGTCGTTAGTTGTAGGACTTGGAGTCTCCAAGAAAAGTATTTGTGAAAACTAAAATCTAATTGCGAAAATCATAAGTAGAATTCCCCTTTTCTTCTTTTCCCTATCCATCTTACATCTGAATTTCCTTACCTATTGCATTTGTTTTATAATTTGGAGCTGATCTAAGTTGTTCTTCTTCTCCTCTTCAGGATGGCCGAGTCTTATGTGACCTTGGCGGGTACCTCCCATGGGTTTTACGTGGGTGGTGCTCCCCCTCTCCTCGTCCGGATGCTCACTATCTCGGGTATCCTTCCATGCCGGAGTATACCATCTACCGGCATAACCGGGATTATGGACTACACCGCTTCCGTCTTCATCCGACCTCATCCTGGACACACTCCTACACCTCGTTCACTCCAGTTTGAGGGGCGAGATGGTTCCTACGATGGGGCAGTCCAGGCAGCGGCATATAACGCCATCTGTGGTCTCCGTGAGTGGCATGGGGTCCTCAATATCTCCCCATTCCGCTTCTATGTTGGGCAGCATCGTCCCTACACTGCCAACGAGTGGCAGAAGTACATCTTCAAGGAAGATCAAACCTTGGTAGAGACGGCATCGATGCTGATCCTCACTCATATGCTGTACTGCTCTGCCATGTACGAGCGAGATGCCTACCACCATCGTTTGTGTGAAGCTCTCTCCATCATCGACAGACACATCAGGGCTCGCAACCTCCCATCCGACTTCATGATGGCACGAAGGGACTTTGAGCGACCTAACGGTCCAAACCGTCCTCCTTCCCTCATGTTCACGAGAGTCTCAGGACCTCGGTATGCTCCCCGTCACCGCATCGCCTTGGCTGTCCCTGGACCATCTCGAGGCAGCCTTGGCCCTCTTCCAGGCGAGGTTGCCACCTAACTTCAGAGTTCCAGTGCCCATTCCTCAGGAAGCAGACTGGTACTTTGCTCACTTCCCCGATTCGAGTGGCGAATCTCAGTAAATTCAGCACGTGTATGTGCTGTTTTTCTTTTGTCTTAGGAGCTCATTGATACCCCTGTGGCGTGGGCTATATCGTTATCCTTGAAACTTGACTAATGTACTGAATCACTCTCATATGTACCCATGGCTGCGAAGTTTTGTAGGCATCACGTGTTGTAAATCTCCGCTACGGCGTTGTAATTTGCAGCCATATGTAAACTTCCGTATGCTATATGTATGCAATGTGCTAGTTGCTAGCTCTTGTGCAATCATTCCAAATGTGTATTTCACGTGAAATGCTACTGTTTTGGAATGGATTTAGACATGTATCCTTGTTGCCCTTACATGTTTAAAGTTATTGCATAAGACGTCGTCTTCTCATCCTGCTGCGATATTTTCGTTGCCTCTCCGTAGGATGGCTGGAAATGGATCCCGAGAGGAACGTGGAGCGGCTCATGATGCTCCTCCACCTCCTCCACCCCTTCTCTTGCTGAGGTGCTCCTTCAAATGGAGCGTAACATGCAAGACCAAAATCGCATCCTTGAGACTCTCATCCAGTACATGGACAGGTCGTCTGCTTCAGGCCAATCTCGAGGAGGATTCTCGGAGTTTCAGCGCTATTCTCCTCCAACCTTCTCAGAGGCTGAAGATCCTTTAGAAGCTGATGATTGGCTTCGAAGTCTGGAGAAGAAGTTCACTCTTGCCCAATGCTCCGATCGGGACAAGGTTCTGTTTGCAACATATCTTCTGGAAGGAGCCGCCAGTGCCTGGTGGGATAATCTCCTCCACATTCAACCCTCCGCAAGGACATGAATTGGAAGGAATTCACCAAAGCTTTCCGCGATGCTCACATCCAAGAAGGCCTTATGGAGAATAAAAGGGGTGAATTTCTGGCACTGAAACAAGGCAAGAGCTCCGTCACCGAGTACCTCCATTCTTTCAATCGTCTAGCGCGATATGCAGCTAGCGAGATTTCCACCGATGAAGCCCGCCAAAGGAAGTTCATGAAGGGCTTGTCTGACAAGATGCAGAAGGAGTTATCCATGCTGGATTGCCCGAGCTTCGAGTACTTGGTGAATAAAGCTCTCATCATGGAAGGGAAGCTTAAGGCACTTGAGGTCACTTGCAAGCGGCGAGCGGGAAACTTCAAAATCAGCAAGCGGTAGTTTTCAGAAACCCCACTTCGTGGCTGCTCCCATGCCTCGCTTCCAAGTGCCGCCACCTCCAAGATTTGCGGCGTATCCTTCCTGCCCTCCCGCACCTAGACCACAGGCAAGAAGTCAAGGTGGTCAATCCAGTGCTCCTCCCAATTATAGCAATGTGACTTGCTATAACTATAAATTTGACTAGTTCTGACATTCATGTCATCCAAAACATCATCCTTTAGACTATCTAGTCTAACATCCTCCCATGCATAAACTAATATTGTGCTTCGTTTTTAAATATAGTGCATCTAAAATTATATATTGCATTATCTGTACACAAATATGATAAATAATTATTGAACAAAATGAAAGATTAAATATTTTAACTCTAAATCTACGCCGATTTGCACAAAATAATATTTTAATCTCATCTATCTAATGTATCATTTGTTCAGAACTGTTATATAGCTACTCTATTTGAAAACTTACGAATTTTGCCATACGTTTCTATTTTAAATACTACTCTACTTCTACACATTACCAGATCTAAATAGAACTACTAAATTTACCATAAATTTATAACTTATTCTATATCTGCTACTAAACCTACCATTTGATCTACTTCTAAAACTAAAACTAGCTATAATAAACAGAGAAAGATTTAAAAAAATACATGCAGATCACTGCAGAAACACCTCTCTACCTTCTCTTTTTTTCCTCCTCCTCTCTCTTTCTCTTCCTCCTCTTTTCTCCCTCCTCCTCTCTCTTTCTCTTTCTCCCTACCCGAAACCCTCCTTCTCTCTTCTCTTCACCCCTCCAAAACACTCCTCTTTCTCTCCTCAACCAGCACTGGCCGCCGCGTGGTTTATATAGCCGGGGGGCTATCGCCAAGGCTCGTAACGATTACGCCACGTGTCCTGGCAGTTACCGAGTTGGTGGGGGATCCGGTCCGGATTAACTGCCTATCGCCACGGCTAGTGGCGATTGCTGCTTATCGCCAAGTTGCATGGCGATAGCTTTCAAAACTGTTGTTGACTGTGGCGATTGGGCCTTATCGCCATCGGTGGTGGCAATTTCTCCCTAATCGCCATGTGTCGTGACGATTGAGGTCAGTTTTACAATTTTTTTGATTGTGATAATATTTCTGAAATTTATGGATAAAAAAATAATATTTAAAAAAAAAGTCTGGGGGAAATGAGGGCAGCAGACACAACGTTGCGCGTGGGGATGAGAGATTAGGGCGTGCTGACTCTGCGCGCCTGAGCCAGGTGTTCAATTTTTGTCGCGTGGCTCTGGCTAATTGTGTGCCGGATGTGCCCAGGCCAGGCTAGGGGGAGAAAGCTCGGGGCAGCAACCAGACAGGCTCCATGGGATAGTTCTGTTGTTGCCCTGCGCTTCACGCCTGAAAAGTTTTGGCGCCTAGACTGGGCTTATGAAGTTGATGTCTTTTGCATGGCCAGCTTGGTCCGGTAGAGAAGTGTTTGATTTGTGACCTAGGCTTGGGAGAATACAATATGACAAGATGGGACCTGTGGTAAATTGCGCGTGGCAGTTTGCTAATTTTATTTTTTAACTTATTTATAACCTCTTTAGACACAAGCATTACAATAATACAAGCTATCACGTACAAAAACAAGGTAAGCAACTAGTTAAGATCTCCCTTAACAGTATGGTTACCTATGTTAGCTACCTAGTCTCTTTCAACACTTGAGACTAGCGAAACTAGGTTACACTTAGTTAGACATATTTTTGCCTTGAGGTCAATTGGGTGGATCGAACTATCGGACCCCCTCGGATAGACAACATTGTCCGTTGACTTGGTCAACTAGCCGACTGGGTTGGACTGTCCGATCTCCATAATAGCCCACAGGCATCACCCTGAGGTCCGTTATTTACGATTGTGCTCGATAGCATGTGGACATCAACCCGCAATACATTATTCAAGATTCCACGCAACAACCTATGGGCATCACCCCACGGTCCATTGTGCATTGGTGTCACCATCGAACAGACCATGGACATCCCCTACGATCCTGTTTGTGGTCATATCGCTAATGCCCTAGCAAGCATCATCTCACAAACCGCTATCCACGGTTCCACCATCTAGAAGGTGTCGAACATAAAGTCCACACAAGAAGGCAACAAGTCTAATGACATGTATATTATACACCACCAAGGTGATCAATTCACTCTCCACAGACCTTTCCAACAACAAAATATTTTGTCTCCTAATTTGTAAAACTTAATTACAACCTTTGAGACACAATCATGAGTAAATAGCACAACAACATAAGCTATCACATATAAAGCAAGCCAAGCAACTAGTCAAGACCCCTCTTGACAGTACGACTACCTATGCTAGCAACCCGGTCCCCTCCAACACCTGAGATCGGCAAAACTAGGGACACCTAGCTAGGCATACCTTTGCCTTAAGCATTTTACTTGAACTTGATGGAGACGATCATTGTTGCTTCAAGTCCGGAATCTTGCTTTGTCCATCTTTATTTGATGCAAACTATATTTGTTTCCACATATCACCACATGCGAAGTTTGCACTCGAACACGTCTTCACAAGATTGAATCTTCTCTTCAAGTCATATGTCCTCACATGACACTTAACTTGATCACATCCTTCTCTTGATGTCATCACCTTTCGATGCTTATCAACGTCGAATCTTCACTTCAAATTCTTTGTCCTCATATGACCCTTGACTTGTCATATTCTTCTCAACTTGATGTACACCTCAACTCATCAATCACGTGTCTTATGGACTCGTAGGCTCATCCTCTTGATGCAACCTTACAGAGTGGTACCTAACCATCCATTTTCCAAACTCAAGAAAATGATTAATCCACAAACCCAGTTGTCATTAATCACCAAAATCACTTAACACAAGTCTAGGGGACAAGATTCACTTTCACTCTGCAACAACACACCTAGATGCTCAAAATTGAGCTCTTGGGTCAGGCTAATCGTGTTACCAGGTTTGCTAGGCCAGGCCATCATCTTCCTCTCCAGGACACCAACCAAACAACCTCCAGGCAGCTCTGAGGGAAGCTCTCGGCCAGACATGATGCTCCTAGGACACTAACCAAACTAGCCCTATGTTCCTGGTATGGTTGGGCCGAGTCTAGATTCTTTGTTGGGCCAAGCCTAAGGCCCGTGTAGCCCTCAATGTCCGCTTGTAGCTTAGGAGTTGTCCTTTCTTTTTTAACCTCGTATACTTTTGAAAAAAATCCTACATCACTCTCTGAAGCATTGTGCTTTGTCTATTTTTACCCCCCGAGGTATGAAACCGGGTATTGTACCCCTCAACTATCAAAACCAGGTCAAATAACCCCCCCCCAGGTGGTTTTGAGGGTGATTATGTCATGTGGCGGGCTATTTGAACTGATTTATGTTCGCGAGGTACAATACCCGATTTCATACCTTACGTGTAAAGCAGATGAAGTACAATACTTCAGAGGGTGTCGTAGATGTTTTCCTACAATTTGCACAGAAAATATTTTAGAACTATGACTAAAAATGATGCCAGAACCCACTCCTGTAAAAGAACTGCCAAAACCTACTACTACTCGGGCCTACTCTGGCCGTTCAAAATAATTTAAAATTCTTTGAAACTAGTCAAAATGGTTTAATTACTAGTTTAGTATTTGTTTGAAGGGGTGTAGTTGGTAATCTCAGTTCTGGATTATGGACCAAATCGTAAAGTTTATAAATAAGCACAATATATATTTACTTGTATTCGGACATACTAATTTCAGATAAAGGAGAAACTTTTACATTAGGTAGACTATGATAATTCATCGATTAAACTGTTTTTAGATGAGCAATTGTTGTTTAAGTGGATGTGGTTGGACCACTGCCTCTCAGGGTTCAAACCCTATATTTGGCTCTTGTGTGTTTTATGAGGATTGAGTGATTTTTTCGGTGGCGCATATCATAGCACAACATTCCCAAGCGAAGCGTAAACAACATACCCGTTCTACTAGGCACAAAATATAACCGATGAATGACATACCGGTTATACTAGCCACAAAATATAAGCGATTCCAGGGTAGTCTTCACTCACGCATACACAACCACAGACAAGCACATGGACACACCAAGTATTTTAGAGAAGCCACATTTAGGTATGAGACTTAACTTTTTATAAGAAATGATGACATATACACTTTGTATTTTACACCACCGTTTAAACTTTTTTTTTGAGATGCATCACCATTTAAACCGGTAAACATTAGATCATCCCTCATTTTTGCACTCTAAAAGATTAGATTCTTTCTTTTTTGAAATCTCAAAAGACTAGATTTTTTAAAAAAATCCTAAAAATTAGACTTTGTATTCCAGCATGTACGTGCAATGCACATTTTACACATTATATATCATATGAAATTTATACCAACATATATAACCAGGAGAAACGAGGTGTATATTACATGAAATATTTATTGATATATGAATCAAGAGAAGGATCCATGGGAGCGCTATGAGCAATGGTGTAAGATGTAAATGAAACAGAGAGAATACAATCGAATTTAAAACATCAGGAGGTAAAGGACAATAATTTAATGATAATTAAGAGAATGATTGTGTAGTTAAGAGTGTAATTCCTGCGTGAGTTACAAGGTATATGGTTTCAAATTATTTTCTCATCCGTTAGATAAATTTCTTTTGTCTGGTTTGGTCGGATTAAACTTTAACTTTGAGATTTTTATATTGATATAGAGAAGGAACAAAAATCTCCAATTGAAACGGAAATAAAAGGAAAAAGGAAAATGAGACGCCAAAAGCAGATACCTATCGCGTTGTGGCCGGCGGCGAATCTAGACACATCGCTTTCCGCTTCCGCCGCGCGCGCGCCTCCTCCAACCTCTCGCGCCTCACCCCCCTCCCTAAACCCTGATTGAACCCTAGCCAACCACCGTCTCCGGGAGCATGCACGCCAGGCTCCTCGGCGCCCCGTCTCGCGCCTCCGCCGCCTCCTCCCCCCCCTTCCTCCCTCTCCTCCGCCGACGGCCACCCGCGCCGCGCATCGTGGACGCCGCGGCCCAGCCGGAGCTCCGCCTCGCCGCCGCCGCAGCCTCTCTTGCTGCGCGCCCGAGCATCCATGGAGCCCGCTCTGCCCGATGGGTAAGCCTCTTCCCCGGAGCATCGATTCGTGCCGATTGCTGTGTTTTGGGACTCGCCCGTCGGCAAATTCGTCACGATTTCTGTGTCCCGTCGGCGTCATTGCAGAATTTTCACCTGACTGGTTAGTTTCTGCGTGTGTTGTGGTTTAGGCGGAGCGACCCGCCTGTGCATGGCGTAACCAATAAGGTCGTCGGGGTGCTGGGGGGCGGCCAGTTGGGGAAGATGCTGTGCCAGGCGGCCAGCCAGATGGGTGTCAAAGTGGCCATCCTGGACCCCCTCGAGTACTGCCCGGCAAGCTCCGTTTGTCATGAGCATGTCGTCGG
Source organism: Stipa capillata (assembly GCA_019208055.1). Classification (NCBI taxonomy): domain Eukaryota; kingdom Viridiplantae; phylum Streptophyta; class Magnoliopsida; order Poales; family Poaceae; genus Stipa; species Stipa capillata. The sequence goes on from JAGXJF010000888.1 coordinate 204,386, forward strand.
GAGCTTTGATGACGGTGACACGGTCCGTGAATTCGCGAAGAGGTAGGCGAAGCTGCAATTCCTCTTGGTTTCTTTATTCGGAGTCCGCATACCTGTGTACATTAATGTTTACATAATTGTCTGCAAACTGCTCTGAAAATTCTTTGGATGCTGTTAGGTGTGGAGTTTTAACTGTGGAAATTGAGCACGTCGATGCTGTAACGCTTGAGAAGCTTGAAAAACAGGGTGTTGATTGCCAGCCCAAAGCTTCTACCATCATGATTATTCAGGTAATCTTTCCCTTCTTGTGCCAACCGCCTTCTGTTTTGACAAGTTCGTACTGCAGCTAGCTAATAGCCTTTTAGCACCTTGATGGGTCTCTCAACAGATGCATTTCTACCTTTTGTATGACATGTTTGATGTATTGATACTCTATTACAGGACAAGTACAGGCAGAAAGACCATTTCTCAAAATTCGGAATTCCGTTACCCGACTTTGTGGAAGTAATGCACTAACTTTTTATTACTTGTGGGAAATTATCGGAACTTTAAGTGTTCTGATACAAAGTCATATTGTTGTTTTGCAGGTAGATACTTTAAGTAGTATAGAGAAAGCTGGGGAAATGTTTGGGTATCCTCTAATGGTAAAAAGCAAAAGATTAGCATATGATGGTCGTGGGAATGCTGTTGGTCACAATAAAAAGGAGCTGTCTTCTGTTGTCTCTTGTAAGTTGATAACCATTGATTTAGGCACTGTCTTTTCTTATTGAATCCCACAATCAGGAGCTTTTCTTTGGTTTTCAAAATCAGCTTATAAGGCCGGCTAGTATTTGAAATTTTCTAAGCCATTACCTTGAGGTTCATACACATGAATTGATGGTGAAACTAATGTTTATTGACATTCTTGCTGCAGCGCTGGGTGGGTTTGAGCATGGCTTATATGTCGAGAGGTGGACACCTTTTGTAAAGGTTTGTTTTCGTTCGATTTTGTTTGGTTAAGTAGGAAATTAATGCTCTTTAAATTTGTCATTAAAATTTGATCAAACCCTGCTGCTATTTTTTTATTTTTATACCTTGTGTTGTCTTAAAATTGCTTGTTTTGGTCCATATTTTCTGTAAATTGAATCTTTCTGAATTCTCAAAGATCTCTTTTTGAATAAAAAAATATTCGGTAGTGTCCAATTTAACCCCCATCAATATTGTGGTTCACATAGTGAATGATTTGCAGCTGTCATAATCACATATTGTATAGTTCTCGCATCATTTTGCAAATTTTGCTAACTTCCTGTTACCTATATATTACTAAGGTATTCCTTGATTGCTGCATGCCCATAAGCCTCATACTACTCTTTGTTATTGGTGCTTGTGCATTGTCCGAGCTTGAGATAGATATAGGATAATTCTGCGAGTTTGTTCCAAGATATCTGTTTTGGCTTTTGAAGAACTTTATTACAATATATCAGGATAGAACAGAACAGACTGTTCCAATACTTTTTATATTTTCATGGTTTAAAGTTATCACAGGTTTTGTTGTCTTACTTACGTATTTTTGTAATTTAATTTAATTTTTTTGTTTAGGAACTTTCTGTAATTGTGGCAAGGAGCAGAGATGGTACTACGGTCTGTTATCCTGTTGTTGAAACCATTCATAAGTAAGATGTCCCTTTTGTTTATAATAATTCACCTTATATTGTTGCTTACTATTCTTTCCATTTTGCTCTGTCCTTCGATATTTGAAAAATATGAAGCTTTTATCTGGAACATCCAGGGATAACATCTGTCATGTTGTTGAAGCTCCTGCTGAGATACCTGAGAAAATAAAGAAATTAGCTACTAGTGTAGCTGAAAAAGCTATCAAATCATTAGAAGGTGCTGGTGTTTTTGCTGTAGAACTATTTTTAACACATGATAATCAGGTTTGTTGGAACACTTACCTATATCATATATGATTTAATCCTCCTGGAATGGTGTTGGGATCTTTCTCCTCACGTGGATAGTTTCACTAGGTTTTATTGAACGAAGTAGCTCCTAGGCCTCACAACAGTGGTCATCAGACAATTGAGTCATGTTACACTTCACAATATGAGCAACATTTACGTGCTGTTCTTGGCCTTCCTCTTGGTGATCCTTCAATGAAAGCACCTGCAGCAATAATGTACAACATCCTGGGCGAGGATGAGGTAATTATTCTCTTTTTTCTTTTGTGCTGATTTATCCTTGCTTTTCACGCTATGTTTAACATTGATAATTAGGTTAATAGTTGCTGGATTATTTTAGTTACTGAACTATTTTGTAGGTCACCGTGTTATTATTATATTTGTAACCAGTTACTTTTATGATATATTGAACTCCATTTGCGCTACAGGGTGAGTCGGGATTTGTTTTGGCTCACCAGCTGATTGAGAGGGCATTGAACATTCCAGGTACATCAGTCCATTGGTATGCAAAGCCAGGTTGGTTCAGCCCTCACACTTCCCTGTAGCTGTACTTCTTGCTTTCCATGCCGTAATATGTTATTCAAAGAATTGTTGTTTCAGAGATGCGGAAGCAAAGAAAGATGGGTCATATTACAATTGTGGGACCTTCTATGTTCAGCGTAAAAGCACGGTTGGATAAGTTGCTGCAAAGAGACACAGATGGCCCCAAGAAAGGTTAGATTGATTTGTATCACACCATCTTCATATCCCCTTCAACTTGCTGGTAGCGGATGTAATACCATTAAGGAGTACTGTATAGTTGCATGGCCTAGATTACTCCGATTTTAACTTGCAATTTTGTTGATCAAAGCTTGTAACTCTCTAGTTATTAAAAGGGTATTTGGATTGATTTTCAATTGCCAGGAGAGCACCATGGTACATGACACTTGTATGGTGGTGGTTAGGAATGGACAGTAGCTGTTGTAACCTGGATGGTTTTCAAACTAGTTCATGTACTAAAGCAAATACTGAAACAACAGTATATTAGGATGGCTTAGAGAGAGTATACGAGGCATATGTATTTTTTTGAATAATGAATAACCAGTTTAAAACAAATGGCAATACTGCTGAGGTAGAAATGTGAATGTATGCAAATATCTGGTCTGAATATATTGGATGTAATGACTGACTGAAGCTCGTTATGTTTTATCTAACACCCTCATGATGTCTTCGTACTTGCCATGGTGAAATTATTGAGGCTGTTATTCCGCCTGCACAACCACCTTTACCTACAAAAAAGATCTCATTTTATTCATTTCAATTGCTGATGAGGTCTAGAATATTATCTTCATTGCAGTTAAACCTCGTGCTGCTATTATAATGGGTTCTGATTCTGATCTTCCCGTTATGAAAGATGCTGCAGTAGTATTGAAGAAATTCAACATACCTTTTGAGGTTTGATTTCTGAATCCCTTCTGTTGACAAGCTATGGGCTGTTTGCATGCCCAGTGAAGTCTGATAATGATGCAACATGATGGATTGCTAAATTTTGCAGCTTACAATTGTCTCGGCACATCGTACACCAGAGAGGATGTATCATTATGCATTGTCTGCTAAGGAACGGGGCTTAGAGGTCATAATTGCAGGTGCAGGCGGAGCAGCTCACTTACCAGGCAAGTGTCAGTTGACAGAAAAGACACATGCATGAATTTACCATAATATTTTTTAACATAAAAGGTTGAAATTATGCACATGCTGGTATATTCGTAATTGGTTGAGATCATGGTAATTTATGTTTAAACAACATTTCATGTTGGGCATCAATACTATGCTGTATTTTCTTCCAAACTTAGTAATGTGGAGGGGCAATAATGTGATATAACCGCCTAACCAGATCATTTTGTTATTCTCTATTCTACCAAGTGTCAATTATATTGTGTGTTAGAGATGCTGAAATAAAGTAGTGTTTCTGGAATAAATGGACGTGACATTGGAACTGTTGACCAAACGTTTATTCCTGAAGTCTAATAAACAATTTAGACATAATTTTGTTGTGAGTAATTAAGGATAATCTTGTAACTGTTTGTTGCAGGGATGGTAGCTTCGTTGACTTCTCTTCCAGTAATAGGAGTCCCCATGTGGACTCGGTCATTACAGGGAGAGGATTCCCTCCTATCTATTGTGCAGGTGATTTAAGCATTTTTACCACTGTTCAAAAGCAGAATGGCACTATGTGTCATAAATATCTCATAGGCGCAAGTTGTAACAGTTCTGCTATGCCCACTTTCTCTTGCATGTTCAGATGCCTTCTAAATTTTAGTGCATTTGCATATTTTGTTGTCTGGATTACTTTCTTTAGAATTTAAGCCCTGTAAGTGGCCAAATGCTTGATATTTAGGTGTTTCTCTCAAACGTCTCATAATCGTAACAGTTTTTCAATGCCCACTTGTCTTACACAGCTGACTTATATCCAGTACTAAAAATGATAACAACCTAACACATGCAGGTGCATGGGTACAAAATCACAGTGCATGTTTTTTGATAATGAAGTGGCATTTGAAAACTCCCACCAAAATAAATTAGTTCTAAAAATCGTTTAGCATTAGAAACAATGGTCTACTATACTCATCATTCCTGTATGAATGACCCGACTTCACTTTTAAAGTAACCGATTACCTAAAGGTGATTCTGGTGTTGATATTCTCACCAATTTCGCAGATGCCGAAAGGTATTCCTGTTGCTACTGTTGCAATTGGAAATGCAGAAAATGCAGGTCTGTTGGCTGTTAGGATGCTGGCCTCAAGTGATCCTGAGCTGTCGGACAGGTATGGTTCATTTATAATGTTATTTTCTTGCAATCCAAATTCTGGATTGTGTAACTTTATGGAACAGTAATAGTCCCCTGTGTGATTTATATGGGGAGAGCCTGTTTTGGATTGGTCTTGCATATGTTAATTCTTCAGTCCGTATGGCACCACTGAGTGTTTCAAAACTTTTTGCCTTGGAGCTACAACCAGTGGTTTCCAACTGTCAGCGCTATGGCTGCTTGTGCCTGTGTGCGGCCGTGCTGTGGCAATTAGCCCTTGCGAACTAATCGGTGCCCTGTGCGGTGTGGTTGTGGGCGAGCAGATGGGTTGAACGGTTAGTAACTTATGTTGTGTGGGCTGGGCTTGTGGACTGTGTTGTGGTGTCGGCATATGGGCTGTGTTGCTGCTGGGCTGGCTTGAGCCTAATGAGCCTCGTCAATCTAATGAGCAAAATGCCTTGCTTGTTTATGACATGAGTTCGAACCAAGCCAGCTCGTGAGTTTCAAGATTTTTTTCACCCTTAGCTGCAATCTGTCAATGGATGTGGTACTACATGGAAAAAGATATAAAATCCAATTGAATTTAGAACTTTTGACACATAAATAGTTCAACGGGAATAACTTCCATAGCGAATAAATAAACACTAGCGGAAGTAAGTAACAAGAAACAATTTAACACACTAGACCGGCCAAAAGCTAATTTAAGATCACAACTGAAATAAATAATGACACCGTACATTGCTGGTAAAACCACCCAGGACCGATGCTCTAACTAGAATCTACTCTAGTGTCCTCTTACCTGGAATTGAAGAGCGAGTGTGAGATTAACAAATCTCACCAATTATATCCATCAACAACAAATATAGATGTGACCTGGATACTAATTTCCAAGTACCAAAATCTGAAAATGTAAGGCCACTATTCCATGTCATCTACATTTGCTGTTGTTGGGTATTGTTAGTTGAGATATTTGAGTCTCACACTTGTTCTTCCATTACAAGTAAAAGACCCATGGAGTAGATTCTAATCAGAGCATTAGTCACTAAACATATTAGTTATTTGTGTAGTAACATTTTCAGGTAGTTACACCGTGCCATTCTGATGTATGTTATTTCTTGCAGGACAAATGAATATCAGCAAGATCTGAAAGATAGTGTGTTGGAGAAAGCAAAATTGCTAGAGAAATTGGGTTATGAGGAATATATGAAGGAACATATGAATCTTTGAGCCATGGCTGTTCGTTCTGTTGGCATTCTTTTAGATCCAGTGTTGACAGCAGATATATAGTCCACTGTGGGAGAGTTTCTTAAAATCCTTTAGCCTGCCTGGCCGTCCATTCGGCTTTCATTCTTATTGTGCTAATTGTAGTTGGCTGCTAGAATTTTCAACTGTTCGAATATGGCTTTCGCTAGTGGAAGCGTGACTTGAATTCATAGTGAAAAAAAATTGGAGGAAATTTTGTATCAAGACAATAAAGTTTTGCTAGTATTTTACTGTGGCGAACATGCCTTGAATGTTCATATGGCGGCTACAGTTACGGTCGTATACTCATATATGAGGAAGTTTGGTGTGTATTAAGTAAGTTTATCTCGCTCTGATCAAGGGCAATAACTAGACGCACAGCAATGTGTTGCGCTCGTACATATCGTGACTAAAGGTAACTTTGCAGATATTATGATGTCGCGAAAAGGCTATCACGCTCATGATCTTTTTAGAGATTTATGAATATGATAGTCGATATCAGTTTGATCCACCTCGCGAGATGCATGTGTAGGTGGTAGGATATGTGAAATTTAACAAGTAGGATATGTGAACTTCGGCGCTTTGCGCTACCGTTTTTGCTTTCCAACTACCGGTTGCATTCAGGACACATTCATGATTACTTGAGGAACACTTGATATCATGACATGGGCAACTGAGTTCAACAGAGCAGTATTCCTTTTGTATTGAAATTCATGCCGACGAAAGGTTGCAATTAACTCGTACTGGCCTTTACTCCATCCGTTCAGGTATACATGGTATATTTTGATTGATTAAAATAATATTTTGATCAATAACTATTTTATTAATATATAACTCATGTGATATTAAATTGATATAATTAGATTCGTATTAAAAAAATACTTACTTATGACTATGATTTTATATCACATAAACTACATATTAGTAAAGTAATTATTAATCAAAGTTTTATCTTGACTAATTAAAATATGTCTTATATAAAATACGTCTTATATATTTAGATAGAGAGAGTATGTTTTAGGTTGCATACAACGTGGGCTTAAAGTGTTATGCATTTATTATTATGGTTATTGCGTCACACTAGCCAAGTCTTGGATCAGAATCCCTATGTCCTAAACTATGTCCTAAACAATTCGTCCAAGAGCTTAGTTTTCTGCACTACACATTCATCCCAAAGCTTAGGTTACTAAACATTCACTTAAAAGCTTAGCTTTATGCGCTACATAGTTCATCCAAAAGCTTAGGTTACTTTATTTAAACATGTATCGTATACGAGATGGTTTCAGGAACTGAACAGTGCTCAGGTGGCTAGGCTGCGAGGTATGCAGCCAGGGTTTGACCCTCTGTGGCCACATTCTTGATGTCTTATTTTTCTGTATAATTGTGTCAAAGGACTTCTCCCCATTAGGCCCTTCATTTTATGGGTTCAGAAAAATATATACGAGATGGTTTCTATCGGCAGGATGCTAGGGCTTGCCTGTTCTGATGGGCAAGTAAGGTTTAATTATGCCACTAGCTAGGCTTCTCTCATTCTCATAATTAGTTGAGGTGATCACGGGGACGATTGCCAGTCGTAATCGCCTCTTGCTAATTGCTTCGAGGTTCTAGCTTCCTACGGACATAACCTACTACTGCGTTCGCGTCGTAGGTACGTATACACGCTGATCCATCGTTTCGTTGGCATGCATGTTGTAGTATAGGGTGGCAATCTTTATAGCCCGTAGCTTACACGAGGGCATCGTGCATTCCTGTAGCTTCATTGGCCAATTTGTGCACTTTCGTTAATTACTTAGGCGACGATGATTGGTCGAGAGGCTCGTGATGATAGGGAAGGGGTGCAAATGAACAGGAGTGGATGAATGGTGGATGCAGAGACTCAAAGTCGCATCTAGCTAGATGAGTCAGCATCTCGTATTGGCTGATGCATTGCACCTGGTTACAAAAAAATGTGGAAAACAAATCAAAAAGTTGGGGATGTTATCAAATGTGAAGCTGCGAACAATATCAAAAAATATGACCATTTGGACAGATAAACTTAATATCTGCCTATCCTTCTCTCGGTTCTACTGTTATTCCTTCAATGTAAGCAGGGTGACACTTTTGTCTAAACTGAAATTAATCCCTGCTGTTTTCATGATACCAGCTTTTGCTTCAGTACTAGTAGCTAATTAGGAACTATCGCATCATTTATACATGAAAGCATGATTATTCCTGATCCTCACGAACTTCATACATGCATGATCGAGGGGCTATAGATATGCAAAGGTGTCCTTAATTACATCCATTTGCAATCAATTAACATCGCTGCCTTTTCGTCGCTCTCTTTCTACACCTTTTGCAATTTGCATGGTGCATCCATGATTGCTTATGACGGTAGCTAGTAACCGGAACCGCAATGACACTATTTTCATAGGGTGCATTTACCAAGCCTAGAAGCTTTCGTTTTCCTAGGAGCCTTGCTTTCTCCAGTTGGGGGTGCTCGACAGTGCCATACTGGTAAATTTGAAGTTCCTTTTGCATCTTTTGCTTCGCCTCGACCATAAGTTTCTCTTTCACAAACGAAGATGATGGCCGTAGATTTAGTATCTATCAACTAATCACTGCACCTTTTTGTAAGTTGCAAAGAAAAGCGATCCAAGTTGCACTTTTTTTAACTTTAGTAGTTCACACTTTGAGCAGAGAACTACTTATCACTCTCGATCTCTGCCTATAAAAGGAGATAGGATCATCATGCTGCATCATATTACCAGCTTCGACGTACGTACGAGAGTAAGAGTACTTAAGAAACAGCAGGACATGGCGACTATCCAAAACAAATTAAGCAGGCTTCCTCCCAAGGTAATTAAATCTCAAGTTCTAAACCCAAAGTGAGAGCATTTTAAGTTACTAAACTCTTAGACGAGTATATGCTGAATTACTGATCACTTCCATTTGTGTTTCGGAAGGAGGAGCAAGATCTCCGGCGAGCCTACTCAGAAATGGCGAGCAACATGGAGAAGCTCATCATGGCAAGCAGTAGCAAACCCGTGCACTGACGCCGGCGACGCAGCCAAGGCGGTGACCGGCGGTGGCGGCGGTGGCCCGGAGGTGGAGACGGTGCCGTGCGCGTGCTGCGGGGTGGCAGAGGAGTGCACGGCGGCGTACGTCGCGGGGGTCCGCGCGGACTTCTGCGGCGACTGGCTGTGCGGGCTGTGCGGGGAGGCGGTAAAGGAGCGGATGCTGCGTGACCCGCCTGGCGGCGTGGAAGCGGCGCTGGTGTCCCACGAGGCGGAGTGCCGGGACTTCAACGCCACGACGAGGCTGAACCCGACGCTTTCCCTCGCCGGATCCATGCGGGGCATCGCCCGCAAGAGCTTCGACCGGAGGAAGACGACGACGGCGTCGGCGTCGTGCCAGGACCGCCACCTCCGCACGGCGGCGTCCAGGGCGGTGGCGCTCGCCAGGTCCGTCAGCTGCGACCCGCGGTTCCTCGCCGACGTGATCAATAACGGGTCGGCCGGAGATCGGTGCCGGTGAGGCCACGACCACGTCCGGTCACCGGAGATATATACTAGTAGTAGTTACTACTCAGCTATTCGTCTGCGATACTAAGGAAGTATATGCATATTACGTACGTACGTACGTACGCTGTTTCATGTACGTTTTGTATTTCTTGTAGCTAGATTTCATCGATCTTGCCAGGCATGATGCATCCAGCATTGTGTATATATGCATGTGATGTAATCTTCATTTTGTTTAGTTAGCAGCAGTGTTTTCATTCGATGCACCGGTGAGTCATCACTCATGGTCAGATGCATAGGTAGATCGATGAGTGTAATTATTGTAGGAAATAAGGAAAACTTTTTTTACCGTGCCCGCCACATGTCGTGCATGAGATCACCATTCATTATACTTTAGGATGTGCGCGATTCCATCTCCTCGTATTTCTATGTATTCCACATCAGTCTTGCTATTCTTATGCAACTTTTTATTATGTCCCATCATCTCTCTCCTTATCCCATCTCCAGCACCCATTCATACATCAGCAGCCAAGATTCCAAGTCAACATCAATGACTTCTCCTGTTCTTCTTTCCTACTACTATGCACCCATTTTGTATTAGTTTTTAGATTTATGTCATGTATGTGTGGAAGCTTGCTAGCCAAGATAAAAGGATTTTGGCGTGCTTGTCTTGTTCTTAATGTTAGTTTACTAGTATGAAATTATGCAAAGAATTGTTATTAAATTTGTTTTTAATGGAGATTTGGAGGCACAAAATCGCTGCATGTAATTAGAAGTATGTACATGGTCGCCGAATGCAGTTACTTTTAGCATTAGTTTGGAGATTTGATATTCTTTTATTCCAAGATTAGCCCGTCTAAGGAATTTGGCAATTCTTGGTGAAGGAGCAACGTGTTGTCAATTTGTTACTGTAGCTTGGACTTTTATCCTTTCCAAAGATTACCTATGAAGCAGCTATTAAATGACTAGAAATTTTTCAAACTCGAGTGAAATCACATGACAAACTGAACCAAAGTGGAACCCATATGAAACATGATGAAACCTCTATGGAACGCTACAGAGTATGGTGAAAATCACCAAAATTTCATTAAGAATTCTTGAAACATTTGTCAAACATAACTAAACATATATGAAACATGTATTCGTCATAAACATGTATCCGATATTTTAATGATATTATGTTATCGAACATCTACGGTACGATCAAATATGATGATACGGCATGATAAAACATGATGAAACATCTACCTCATGATGAAACACGATGATACGAATTTCTTTTTGTTTTCTAAATGTATTGATATAGTCAAATTAGAATAAAACATGCCAAAACACGAGTGAAACCACATGGCAAATCAGAACCATACTGAAACCCATATAAAACATGACGAAACAAATTACAAGTCCAAATATGAGAACAAAAAAATAATATTCCATGAGCATAATTGTTTTCTTTTTTCTAGATTTTGAATAGTTTCATGTTGGTTTCATCAAGTTTCAAATAAAGAAATTATTTTTCAGATAATATATTCAATATTGATCTCATTTTGAAGATCTCATCAACACAACCGTTCAAATAGGTCTAAAATCAGACTTTCGGTTCAAAAGATTTTAATCATTTAAAATTTTTGCATGAAAAATTAAATGTGTGACTTGGAGTGGAGAGAGAGAACCTAGGAGGAGGGTAGTAGCACATGCACGTGGTGGTTGTATGGGAAAGAGAAAATATAGATGGAGACTAGTTGAACATGCACAACTAGTCTTACCTTCATTTGGGTCCCTCAAACAGATGACCCACTAATCATTGTCTATAGATAAGATTGTGTATAGATTTTAGCTTTTTATAGACATGAAATAATGTGCACAACAGAGTATATGTTGAGAGTAAAGAATAATGAAGTATTACAACTTGAGGAAGAAATACATCACGCATCCATAGAAAAAATAAATGGCAGATCTATGCACGACATATGGCGTGCATGGTAAAAAAATCCACGTCCTAGGAAACAACTATTCATGGCCCGTTACATATGCATCCGTATATGTACTTGTATAACATACATATATGTCAATATTGGTGTCTATATAGAATTTTGTGGAAGCAGCACACGTTTGAATTGTAAAATTATCATGGATGTCGTGCATGCCATATTATGTGAACCTGCAAAACTATGACCATTCGCGACACAACAGGTTACAAATTCTCTTCTCCGCGTGTTTGGGCTCAATATAAATCTTGAGGAGTTGTTATCATGGACTTGTAGGACGATGACGTGCATGCTGGACGTTTCCTTAACTTACAACCAATCTGGAACCGCGTGGGTTGTGTTGTTGATAGAGCTATTGTGAAACATATACCAAAATTGCTCTCGTGGCACTCTTTGTTTGCCATCACTTCGCAGACATACCACCCCCCCCCCACTTACTACTTTGCTCAAGTGAAATATGTCTTTACACCCTGTGGACTATTACCATCGAGCACTTACTGTTCGCTCAATTTCAATCCGGCCCTTTGCACCTTCGTTGATCTCTAGTGAAATCACACGATGTTTGCCACCTCCAGCCTCACCTCTTGGGTCGTTGTAAGCTCTTGGCCGGTGTCGAATCTCATAAGTGTCGTTGTGTCCCTTGTGTCTTCTCCTTAAGATGGTTCAGTAGCTGCCCGCTCGGTTTCTGCCATCGGGTGTGACTCAGTCTCGCTGCCTTTCCCCTCTCAATAGAGACGCCATTGCTCGACCGCGTGCCTATCTTTTTCATGGTCAGGTCCAAATGCTAAGAGCAGTCCCAATGCTCCACCCCAACTATCTCTTAAGCTATGTCACCTAGGCAAAAAGCTTATGTGGCGGGTAATTATGGAGGAGTGAGAGGGAAGCTGTCTCTTAATCTAGGGATGGCTCTTAGCGGTGTAATCGATGAAAATTAATTCTTGAGTGATCTTATGTGACTCATACATATACTACTATGTACTAAATTTATGCTATAAACAACCTATAAGGTTAAAATAGTAGTATTGATCATAAAATATAATAAACAAATGCCTTTTAGAGACAATACTAAGATATAATCAATTGAGAAAGTTGTATCTAAGTAGTAACTTAATGTATTGGGAGTGCCCTAAGTTGTTTCTGCGGCAACAGCGAACTCCAGGAGTCCAGGCCAATGGTTCGAGAGGTGCCATCGACCTACCGAGCAACGGCCTTCCGTCTTATTCTCCAAATAGGTCGTGATCTCCATCTCCAAGGCCGAAATACACGCTAGGTACCGTTTAGTCGGGGAAAAAGCCAACACCAAGAGTGGAGAGGACAGAGAATTTGGAGGATATGATGTATGCACAAAAAGTGTCCAAAGTTCCATGGTGGCCAAGCCTTGTAATTTCAAGAGTGGTATGAGAGCGACATCGAGGATTTAAGTGGTAAACTCACACAGCAAAAAATAGAGCATTTTTCTCAGAAATCTAGTAGTAACATTTTGGCAAATTCTTGTTGCAGATAATGCGACCACATTCGTTTGACTATGTCTATAAAATACATGGGTGGCAATCAAAAATACTCTCTCTAATTCTATAAGAGTTGTCATTTTAGACATGAGTGAAATCAAACTTTTAAAACTTTGACTACTAGTGTCTTTAAAAATACATGGGTGGCAATCAAAAATACTCTCTCTAATTCTATAAGAGTTGTCATTTTAGACATGAGTGAAATCAAACTTTTAAAACTTTGACTACTAGTGTCTTTAAAAATATTTAGATTAGATACTTGAAAAATATATGTTTAAACTTGTCTTAAAATATAGTTTTATAATATATAAACTTTTTAGATTTTTTAAGTAGTGGTTAAAGTTACATTTAAAAGATCGTATTAATATCGAAACGACAGTTCTAAGGAACGGTAGCACCGTAATCAAACTGAGGGGGTGTTTGGTTGGACTTTTTAGCAGTTTTTCACTGGAAAAAGCTGCAGTCCAACTAAACAGCCAGCTTTTCAGCAGCTTTTGCCAACGATAGCTGTAGGCTTTGCAGTGTAAATTCAGCTGTTTGGAATAGCTGTCTTTTGCTAGCTTTTTGCAATGTGCTGAAGCTTCAATGCTCAATTTTTAAAATGCTTTAGATAGTTTGGATCAACTAAAAGCCATATGTTCACTTTCCCATAGCCACAACAGCTTTTCTAAACAGCCAGCCAACAGCAGCTTTGTCAACAGCCACAGTCCAACCAAACAGGCCCTAAGCTAGCCTACTGTGGGCGTTGGAGCTTTGGCGGCCCGAAGGCTGCAAAGTAGGCCTGGGGGCTGCCTGCCGAGTGTGACCAGCACAGGCGGAGGAAGCCGCAGCATGCATGGCGCCGACGAGACCACCTGCGCCTGCGCGGGCCGTGGTTCTGTCGACACCGCACCACCGCTCGCTCGTCTACCCCCATGGTGGTCTCCCTTGCAGACCATACGGAAAAGGTTGTGCGCGCCAGCCGGTTTTGTCGCAGGTGAGGTCAGCCACCCGAGCGAAAAGCGGGGCACCATCGTGCATCGCTTCCTACTCGACTTCCGGTTTTCTGGTAGCGCCCCTTGAATCCCCCAGCAGCGCCGGTTCAATCTTTTGCCTTCCCACATGTTCGTTCCAAAAAAGTAAGATTTTAGAAAACATGAAGTCAAATATTTTAAACTTTGATTTTTAATGGATTAAAAAGTGTTTACACCATCAAAAACATACATAGACGTTCCATGAACGGTTAAAGATGTATATTAAAGACTATGTTAATATCTAAAACGATAGCTATTTACGAACAGAGAGAGTATTTTTCTCCAAATAGATGGAGAAAACAAAAGCGCACGACTAAACGAGTACCGACGAAAGAAAACCAAGAAAAAGCATCACCATTGTAGAGGTTTCTACAGCATCAACCCGTACAAAATACCACCGGTGTTCAACCATCGTACATTACATTCCACGAAGGCAATTCTAACCATTGTACTAGACGTGCTCCAGACCCAGCGGCTAGTAAGAATAGCGATCAAACGAAAGACCAGTTGATGAACGTGAAGCATATGCATTGAGCGTTGCTGCCGTCGTCGAGCACCTTCCAGGCCAGTGCCTTCTCGTACGAGACCGGCCTGCCCAGGCCCGACACGCACAGGCCGCCCTGGACGCACGCGAACCCCTGACAAGGCACGAGAAGTATGTAAGTGTTTGCACATATATTGCTCGATGAATTTGTCCAACACATAGATACCTGGTCCATGATGTTTGGGAGCTCTGCGCATAGGTTCTTCCTGCCTTGGTCGTCGAAGACTTTCTCCAGAGTGATGTCCTGGAGTGCTACCAGAGTCGTTTCCAGCATGTCCAGCCCAGACTGGTTCGCGAATGTCAGGACTGGCATGGCCTGCAAGAAATGTTGCACAGCGGAGTCAACAAATAATCTAGGAGAAACCAATGAAAATCAGGTTTCAGGATGTGGCCATCAAATCACGTTATACGAGAGTAAATAAGGCCTTATGGTTGATTGCAGCGTGTAACAGAGATATGCAGTCATGAATTGATGGTGGGAAAAGAGCACTGTGTTGTTTGTTCGAAGCAATCAAACAATAGCTTAGCATGATTACGTGCTTCTGAAAAAGGAGTACTCAGGAATGCCTGAACATTATGTGACTATGCTCCCAGTTTATCAGTAACAGAATCCAAGATTGATTAAGTTTCACCTCGCCCACATGTTTAAGTGTGTTCTCGGACATTTAGAAGGTAGTTTTTTTGCACAAAATTTCCAAGAAAGTTGGTACAACTAGTTTTCTGCTCAAGTTCAGAGAACAATACTTGGTGTGATTGCGATAAAAAAGATGGAACAAACCTTTAGAGAACAGCATACTATAGCGCTGTTATGATGCCAAAGGGCTTTAAGCACTGATTCACTGCCATCGGAATCTACAGATTTGATGAGTTCAGCCCCAAAGTGAAATCTGCATAAGCAATCAGCAGCATCAGTACTAAAACATAAACTAGCCAAACGACTAAGGTAACTAAAAAACCACAGACCTGTAACTCTGAACAATCCATCTGGAGAGTGTGGGTGCCTCCGGAGTAGCAAGCGTGAGGGGATGAATGCCGCCGCGAGGAACAAGGCGCGAGGACAAGAGCGCCAGAGTGATCCTTTGCACCGATGAGATGATGCTGCGCATGTACTGCCGCGCCATGGCTGCAACGTTGTCTTGCAGGTGGCTCTCGAAGGCGAACTGAAATGCAATCGTCATCACAGCTTTGGAGCTAGCACCGTTACCTGAACTGCCACCGGTTATCCTGCTTCGCTGTGTTCCAACCTCAAGGGTGGATGCAAGGTCCAACGTGCAGTTCGGACTAGATGTGTCCTGCATGTTGCAAAACATATGCAAGGATAGAGAATTAAGTTGAGTTCTTTGGTAGTTTCCAGTTGAGATAATATCTCATCTTTGGGTGAAATCTACTTACAAGAGGAGAATCAATTGGAATAATGCGGAAACCGGAAGGCAGCAATGGAGAATCATCACTGAAGGATGCGTCTATGGGTGCAAAGATGAGCTCTGAACATGTGCCTATGGTGTTCTCGTCTACTCCGTTGTGCGTCTGCCAATTCAATCCAGAGCACGAGTTTTACAAAGGGAGAATAAATGATTTCCCCAAAGCTCAGTGGAACAACATGATAAAAAAAATGTGGATCAAGCTATCTTTTTCAGGTTCATAGTGAAATAAATTTCGATTACAAAGTGTAACGATTGCAGTGACAAGACAAGTAATAGTTACCTGCAAGAGAAACAGATCACGATGCATAAGTGTATCTTGATAGTTACCAGCATTTCCTAACTTGATAACTTCCAGGAACTGAAAGAAGAAATGATGCAATCGAAACAATGAGCACAAGAACAAAATAAAACAAGGCTTTTGAATTTTGAAATTTATAGTAGAACAGGAGCTTACTTCTTCAGGGTCAAACGTGTGTGCTAAAGGAAGTATAACCAGACCACTAAACTCTCCAAGACGAGACATAGGCAAATTGCAGAAATTAGGTTTCAGCGCAGAAGCAAAGAATGCATCTAAACTGTTGTCAGCCCACTGTGACCGGTGTTCCCGCAAAAACTGCAGGAGTGACGGTGGAGACACATCCTACAGACAAGAGCAGAATCGATGTAAAAAATCGGCCAACTTGTTCAGAGAAACAAACTTTAAAGTGTGAATTTGAAACTAACCTGCAGCAGCATCGACGCCTTTGCACAAAGAACACCGGTACTAACTACGGGCAGTCCGTTACTGAAGGTTGCATCGCAACTGGTGACTTTACTCGGGGATGAATTCACAGAGATGCAAACATCATCCACTCCATCGCTCTCAATCACGGACCATCCATCATCAGCAAGCCCACTGAGAGCTTCATTGAATCCTCTGAAAAAAGTGCAAAAAAAGTTACACTTTTTACTGAAAGAGATTCTCTGACTACAATCTGTCTGTGCTGTTCAAGAGCCCAACCTGGTGAGCTTTTGGCTCAGAGCCCTCAAGGCTGCAGGCTGTCTGCCCCATCCAGTGATTATAGAATGAGTATCTTCGTGAGCAACCTGCCTCAGATAGCGCAAAGCCTGGATTTGGAAAAACGAATTAATCCAAAATTAAGAGCAGCAAGAGAAGAGTATAGTCCATGTTACTGTACCGCCATTGACATCTTCTGGGCAACCATGGCAGAAGATTCATACAGTGGCCTCACAACTTCAGGCACGCTCCAAGGCTGTGAGCACAAAGTAGCTTAATTTTTCTGTGATAGATGAACTAAAAGGAGGAACAATTTGTCACTTGCTGCTTAATTGCTATTACCTCCAGGTCCAAATGGTCAACGATGTGAATCACACTACCTCCAGCATCGCTAGGCCGGATCAAGAACCCGCTAGGAAGCATCTCACCCCTGATGAAAGGATGCACAAGGGGCATGCTTGGGCCTCCTTGCTTGCTACTGAGTGATCTTTCACAGACCTTCAGAGCAAGAACAGTCAAGCAGCCGGCACACACACACGCTATGAATCTATGATACTAATTGGACACGAATGTTCGATGATCAGCGACTCACCACCAAGCTTCCATCATCAAGAATGGAGGTGTACCGCATCAACCAGAAGTCACGAGCCGGCGCCAGTGTCGTTGGAGCGTAGAGCTAAAGATGAAACAAATCCCAAGTTCATGCTATGTTATCAGCTGAGAAGTGTCATAGGTTTATAAACGAAGCAATTCCTACCTGCATGTAGAGCAGCTCAATCGTGCCATTGCTGCCAGCAGGCAGCACGTTCACCACTTCCATGGACCGGCAGTCGCGCAGCCACAGTGGCCGATCCTTGAGGATCTCGGCAACCTGAGATGATAGACACAGCTCAACGCCAATCAGGAATTCTCTTTTGAGTTCCTCAAAATTGAAAGTGACAAGGGGATGCAGGAAGGTGAAAGCAAGGAGCTTACTTTGGCAGGCTCCATGCCTACGAGGCCGCAGGCTCGCGCAGCGACACCCGCGCAGCCATGCGAGATGGCAATGATTCCAATGGAATCCGGACCAGGCTGCAGATCGATAAGTAATTAGCAAGATAAAAGGTTGAGCTTACAGCATGCAATATGTTGAAAATTCAGATGAGGAAATGGGAAATCAGAAGAAAATTAACCTTCATCCCAGGCATTTGGACCCACTCGACGGCGGTTCCGGTGGCCTTGGACAGAAACTCCGTCAATGTCTCCTCGGCGATCGACATCAATCTGCAGAGAACAGCACTGAACAATCCACGCGTATTTCGCACTCGCTCGCAAGCAGCTAGCAGAAATCGGCAAGGACGGGTGATGGATGGCAATGGCGTACGTACCCAGCAGGGCTCGCGTCGCGCGGCGGCGGCGGCGCCACGGCGGCGTTGTGCTGGCCGCTGGTGACGACCGACTCGCAGCTCGTGTCCGTGGTCGCCAGCCCCGCCTGCAACGCCAACGGCAACGGAGGACGAGGAGGAGCAAAGGCGTGAGCTTGCAGTCGCAGGGAACCCATCGCCGAGAGCGCCGCCGCGGCGGTGCCGGGCGGCGCCGGCGCCGGAGGAGGAGGAGGAGGGGGAGGGCGTACGCTGTGCGTCTGCTGGCGGTAGTAGCCGTTCTCGTAGACGAGGTGGGAGACCTGCTTCTGAAGGCGGTCGTTCTCCTCCATGAGCAGCTTGTTCATGGCGGTCAGCTTGCGGTTGAGCGACTGCAGCCGGCCGGACTCCTTGCGCTGCTTCTCCCGGCACCGGCGGTTCTGGAACCACACCTTGATCTGCTTGGGGTCGACGCTGGCCAGCACGGCGCACTCCCGGACCAGCTGCTGCCGCCGCAGCGAGCTCGGCTTGGGGCACTCGTAGTAGAGCCGCTCCAGCGCCTCCACCTGCTCCGGCGTGTATCGCACGTACTTGCTCGCATCCATCGCCGCCGCTGCCGCCTCCCTCGCCGTCACCATACCTACGTACGTATCTCTCTCAGTTACAGTAGCAGCTAGCTAGCGCTGGTGCTTGGTGGTGGCATGCAACCATTAATGGCGAGGTGAAGAAGTGGAGTGGAGAAGGGTGGAGATAGAGAGGGCATGTGGCTAGCATGGGGAAGGAGGGAGGGGGCGAGAGGCCATGGCCGGAGCTGCCGGTGCCGGTGCCGCTTTCCTCTAATGACCGGGCATCGGCAAGCACGAGGAGGGCCGTGCTTTCTTGGTTTACGAGCTGTGTGTCTGTGCTGCGCTTCTTCTTTAAAAGAAGAAAGAAAAACTCGATCGAACCGTGGTGGCGCCGCGCCGCGCTATTAATTTTTGGAAAAGGAAAGTTCCGTGCTTGCTCCTCCAACAAATTTCCGGCGTTTGGTACTCATTCGTAATTTTCATATCCTCCACCAACAACAGCAGTAAATCCTCCGGTCTCTCCTCTCCTCGACGGTTCAAAAACCAGAAATTTTCATAGAAAATAATCAGTTCATGTAGAATTGAAGAAAATTTTCATGTTCCAGCTCCGTTTGGAACGTAATTTTTTTATACCGAATGTGAGGATATTTATGTGTTTTCTTAGCTGAGTTATTTTGGGCTTTGAACTAACCAACCCAAGTGGATGCATGTAAATTCCTATTTGGAGTCAATATGATAGTTTAGCTTAATAATGGGCGGATACTAGTTTACGCAAATAATCGAAAGTTTTCTGCACATGCTTTAGGAGATTCGACGCTTTCCTTTTTATTTATTTTTTCTATCGGTAGAATACAATCTGTATCTTTTTCCTTTGCGCAGCAAGCACAGAGAAGAAGAAAAAGAAAACTACAATTTTAGCAGTGCTTAAAGGAATCTCTTTTCCTTTTTCTTTTTGCTCTCCTTTTAATATTTTTGCTAGCGCTGTACTCAAGAGACATTCCCCCTGACGCAGGGCGTGAACTCTCGATCCCCTAAATAATTCCCAGATATTTCTAATGGGTTTGCGTAAATTCGCTCATAATATTGCCCCCTTGCACAAGGTGACTCCCTGATTTTCTCTATAGAAACACTCAAGCTCCCTTAGCAACTACACATCCATTTCTTTGCAGTCTGAAACTAAGTAAATAAATTTCAGTTTCGTAGGAAAGAGTCCGCAAAATTTTATAGGTTTTAAATTCTAGTACTTCGGTTATTTGATAGTAGCAATATTTTTGAAGCACAAACAGAACACTAGTACTCCCTCCATCCATAAATGTAAGATGTGTACAGAATTAAAAGTTTAACGTTGACCAAAAAATCAATAATATTAAATTATATGACATAAAAGTGGTACTATTAGATTTATATTAAATTGTACTTTCAAATGATATCACTTTTGTGTTCTATAGTTTTAATGGTACAACTTTTATGTTATATAATTTAATATTATTAATTTAATTATTGATTAAAATTAAAATTTCGTGTGCGCCATATGCCTGTGGACGGAGGGGGTAGTAAACGAGATCGAAAACGAGAGAATTTTTCTCGAGATTGGGTGGCGGAGGCAGTTTTCTTTTCCTTGGATTTTTTGAGTGGCACGAGGGGGTTAAAATACATCAGGAGGGGTTGTGCAGACGCAGAAAACCCGGAGAGAAAGCGGATTTTTCTCGGCATTTGGAGCCTGATTAAAGGCGGCGATACGCATCTCGGACCCCGATCAGCCACCGCAGATTCCGTATAAGCCCAGCACAACAGCACGGGCTCGGTAAAATCCCGCCCAGGCTTTCCCTTTCTTTCCCTCGCTTCTTTTTACCGTATGGGCTGTTGTCGAGCATGTTACTGTCACTGCTTGTTTTTGGTTCAGACAGGGCAGAGTTTTATTTGGAAGAGGTTGCTTTTACCACTTCACAAGGCTCCAGATCCAGATCAAGCACTGCGGTTTTGTTTACAACCCGTGTATTTCACATGAGATTTGCAGAAATTTTGTAGTAAGAAGCAGTTCAATTCATATGCTGTTCCAAAAGAGGCCGACCCTGGTCACTAGAAAAAAAGATACGAAGGTAGTAGTGACACAACGTAGTTACCCATGTTTCTACCTTCAGGGGGCATGTTTGGATAAAGAGGATTGGGGCTAATCACTGCCCGTCCGAAAGAGATTGGGTCTAATTTCAAACTAACAAACAAGTCCACTTTTGTGCTGAAATAGTGTTCATCTATGGAATTTCACATTGCCAATTATCGGTGTACTATGCACAAGGATTAGCTGATTCCAGGGAGTTTAGCTGATGTCTGACAGTTTCCTAAAACGGATGTGATGTTCCATTTTTGCCACGCGGATATTTTTTTAGTTCAAAGCACGGCCTACCTAGCTACATGCACGAATTTGGACACGAATTTCATGAGTGCGATTCTTTTGTACCATATGAGTTAGCGTACATTGTAGGTGCCTTTTTCCTGATCCATAGAATATTTGGGAGCACATTAGCTTGTTTGGGGCCTATTTGAAACCATGGAACAAGAAAATATAGAAATATGATAGGAACGTAGTTTTTTTTTCGTGACGAAACGTAGTTGCAAAATATATGACTAAAAAACAAAGAAAAACTACGAGAACAGGAGAAGTCTGGATTGATTGCAGGAAAAACAGAGACATTTATACAAAGATGTTTGGATGGATCCTTATTTCATACAAAATTCCTATGAAACCAAAGTAATAGGAAACAAATTCTATGTTTTTTCCCATAGCCAACTCCTACTTCCAAAGGAGTGTAAAAAGAATTTTCTCATTGATATGGATACCTATATTTTTCCTAGGAAATTCCTAGCTTAATTAAAATGCATGATATATTCATAACTTTTCTTGCATGAGTTAGTATGAAATCCCACAAATTTCATTACATACATGACCCAAGTGATTCTAACTATGATCCTTTTTTCCCCAAAATATAAGGGCCCCTTTAGAGCGCGAGAAATGCATGACTATAAAAAACATATGAATTGCTCTTGAAGAGTGTATGGATGATCTATATGAATGTTGCAGGAATTTGAATTGCAAATATCCAGGACACAAGAGATATAACCTCATGTTGTTATCCCTAAAAAAAATTCTATGGTTTGAGATATTCTATAGAAATCCTAGAAGCCCATTACTTTGTTCCAAAAGTTCGGAAATTTTCCCATATTATTCCGTTCGAATTTCCTAAAAGTTCATATATTTCTCTGCGCATTTATTTAAATGAATATTTATTAGTGTTTTCCACCTGTATAGCTGGCGATGACATCGTATTAATACAGGTAACCAGAAAGGCAGGTTTCAGGGTAACAGCTTGACAGCTGCAAGCCAACCCACTATTGAATACTGGTCCACATGGCACTTGTAAAACCATACTTTCTCTCATATCAAAACTCAAGAAGATACTCCATGTTTCTTTCCCTCTCTAGGGAGAAGAGATACTCTGTTGCAAACATATGAAAATGAAAAGAAAACAGCCAAAGCTAAAAGCTAGAGCTTGTCCTATCCCACTACCAACCACTAAGCTGGGTCTGACGTGTCATGGCCTGGATATGCACACCTTTTGTGTTATTCTAAGCAAATGACGATCCATGCTCCCATTTAGCCTCCCCGGATTTGCAAAAACTATTATTTTTTTAGTGATCTTATCAACCCGTTCTCCTTCCTTTTGAACATCCAACAAACACAGCCTTTGTGTTATTCTAACCCACCACCAATCCCTCCTTTTACTGGGCAGTCAGCTTTTGTTAACAATACCACCAAAATCACTCTGTTTCTCCACTTGATAATGGTGGTGGCCAAATTCAACGCTTGAGTTTTAAATTTTTAATCAAGGTTATCAAGGAGCACTAAGCACATATTTAAGGTGCGATTGGCAAGGAAAAGCATCAGGCATGGCAGATAATGAAATGAAGTCGGGAGGGGAGCCAGGAAGGCCTACCGTGCAGGCCACTAGTACTTGGAAAAGGTGGTGATCCGAACAAAATTCCGAGACACACTGCTGTGTGGAAACGAATGGTGTCTGGATTGACCACTACTGCAGTCCAAAAACATAGTTGGCAACTCATTACAAGATCTCTACGGGGGCAGTAAGCCAGTAACATTCCGTAATTCAGAACTGACAGATGGTAGTAAGATGCAAAACATAGTTCTCTCCACAAAGTATACTGGCCTTGGGTTTGATGGGCACAAGCAAACCCATGGAATAAAACAAGCTTGAAGATACCCCCCGAAGTGATAGATGCCGCACAACTGTCCGGTCCATTTATCTGATTCGAATTGGCACCTTGCTTTTGAGACACCTGGGATAGATGATGGATCCTACGACAGGATGCATTTGGTTAACATGTGCTCTCTAGACGGTGAATGAAAAGGATAGCGAAAGTCATCTCTGGATTACTTACAACTAGGTAGATAGGTATTCAATCAGTCGCCTGTCAAGATCGAAGTGCTGGCAGAGAAGCTTCTGCAAGAAAGATACAGGTACACTATTACTATTAACCATCCCTTGCAAAAGCAATACCACATAGCTGGACCACATCATCAGTACTTGATACAGTCAAATTTCACAATGAAGCAATTGAGGAAGACTGGATAGCTAACTGAAGTTTTCAGGAGTTCTATATCATTGGTGCAGCTTCGATATGTTTATCACATAAGTAATCAGTGCTTTGATTGAGGTACAATGCCAGATAACCGACCCGGATGTTTTGTCAACCTAACGAAAGGGACATGTGGTGTCAGAATGTATTGCATATTGTCGTCTTTCATAACTTTTTTAAGTGGACCACATTTCAATTATTTCACCTTCACCCTTTTCATCAATGGGGAGATATGTTTCCTTAAGCCCACCACCCTCACTAGCTTATCTCCCAACTGCCTTTTTCCTTTTCTTTTAAGGGATTAGGGTTGTCACTTATCTGTTTCCCACAATTACTTAAAATTAAAATAACCAGCCTGGTCAAAATTAGATTACTTAAAAATTGAATAATGAAGCTCTTTAAGAAAAACAAGCATAGTCCTAATTCGTAATGCCAAGTCCTAACTGTCTTATAGGCCTAAAGGTAATGCGTTTTCAGTTACTCCTTTAGTTGTGTAAATAGTACATTATGTTAAATCTCCTGCTACATGACAGTTTGATTGAAACGGTGATATTCCAAAGCTATGTAAAAATCATATTAGTGTCCACAAAAAGGGAGAGATGATGCAACTTATTTCAATCATAACTCATAAGACAAACAAGAAAGTGATGGAAAAAAACCTTTGTAACTTTTGGCACGGATACTTTTGATTGGCTTGCAACTTCTGGGAACCGAGCAACTTCAGTCACCTTGTCAAACAATATATAAGTGGGAAGATGATCTGTTCAATGAAATTCAACTCAGAGAATGTAATCCTTTTGGAAAGAAAAGAGTTAAGAATATTCTGAAGAAAAAAGTCCACTTTTGGCTCTTGAACTTCCACTAGAGTCCACATTGGTCCTAAAACTTTGAAACCGTTTCAAACTGAACCCTGGACTTTTTAAACCGTACACTTTTGGACGCTTGACCGGTTTCAAAGCGGTTTTCGTTAATGTGACGTCCATGAGAAGCTGGTTTTATCTACATGGTTGCCACATAGATCTGAGGTGCTAATTCTCACTGACCTCGGCTCCTCCTCCATGACTCTCATCTCATTTCTCTCTGTTTCTCATGCCTCTGGTGAGGTTTGGCCAATCCAGCGAGGTTGGATCCACTGCTTCCCTACTCCTCTTTGTTAAGATTATGCAACTTGGATCTATTGCACAGCCCAATAGGCATATATATAGTACAAGGTGACTTGGAGTACAAGAAAATATAGACTCCTATACCAATGCGAATACAACAGTACTATATCTCTAACACCCCCCTCAAACTCATGGTGGATCAACAACACTGAGTTTGGAGATGTAGAAGCCGTGCTGAACACGAGTCTGTGCCTTCGTGAAGAAATCAGCCAACTGAACCTCGGAAGGCACATACTGAAGAGCAACAACCTGATCCTAGACCTGAGACCTCATATAAGAAGCATCAACACCAATATGCTTGGTGAGCTCGTGCTTCACTGGGTCTCTAGCAATACTGATAGCACCAGTACTGTCAGACAACAGAGGGGTCGGTGTAGTGATAGAAACATCAAAATCCTCAAGTAGCCACCGTAACCAAGTAACCTCCGCTGTCAAAAAGGCCATAGCACGCAACTCAGCCTCGGCACTCGAACGGGAAGCTGCAGTCTGTTTCTTCGTCTTCCAAGCAATGAGAGAACCACCAAGGAAAACACAGTAAGCAGAAAGAGAGCGACGATCAGAGGGATCGCTAGCCCAAGTAGCATCCGAATATGCCTGAAGCTGTAACGAACTGGAGCGTGGAAAGAAAAGACAGCGGGAGATAGTCCCACGAAGATATCGTAGAACCCGAAGAAGGTGACTGTAGTGAACCTGAGTAGGAGAAGAGACGAACTGACTCAGAATGTAAACTGGATAGGATATATCTAGACGAGTGACAGCAAGATAGACAAGACTCCCGACAAGGTGACGATAGTGAGTCGGATCAGAAAGAGGCTCACCATCAGAGGCATGAAGATGAACATTAAGCTCCATCGGAGTCTCAATGGTGCGCTGATCAGTAAGGGAAGCTCGATCAAGAAGATCGTGGATATATTTCTCTTGGGATATATAGAAACCATCAGAAGTAGATGTAACCTTAATCCCAAGGAAGTAGCGAAGAGGACCAAGATCAGACATAAGAAACTGATCACTAAGACGAGCCTTGACAAAGACAATGTACTCAGAATCATCTCCGGTGATGATCATATCATCCACATACAAAAGTAGAAGAGTCCGACCACGAGAAGAAGTGTGGACAAACAGCGCAGGATCATGAGCACTAGCTGAGAAACCAGTAGTAGTGACCACAGAGGCGAAGCGCTCGAACCAAGCACGAGGGGCTTGCTAAGGCCATAAAGAGAGCAACGAAGGCGACAAACCATGCCCTCAGAAACAGAATATCCAGGTGGGGGGTGCATGTAGACCTCATGCAACTCACCATTAAGGAAGACATTCTTGACATCAAGCTGAGAAATAAACCAGTGGCGAGCAGAGGCCACGGCAAGAAGAGTGCGAACAGTGGTCATGTGCGCGACAGGAGCAAATGTCTCATCATAGTCACGGCCATGCTCCTGCTGAAAACCACGCGCCACAAGACGAGCCTTGTAGCGCTCAAGAGAACCATCGGAGCGGGTCTTAACTTTATAGATCCACTTACAGGTGATGGGACGAACACGTGGAAAAAGAGAGACAAGATCCCACGTGCCGGTGCGCTCAAGAGCAGCAAGCTCCTCGGCCATCGCATGCTGCCATTCGGGATGAACAACAGCATCGCGGTAAGAAGTAGGCTCAGCAAGAGTAGCACCAACAAATCCAAAGCGGTCTGGAGGCAGAAGCGGACGAGCGCGGAGGCCATACCTAGGAGGGGGTGGCGAATCCGGAGAAGATGAGTCACCCAGAGAAGAGGACTCATCAGACGGAGATGTCCTAGAAGAAGGAGAAGGCACATCAGAAGGAGGCTCAACACGAGGTCGACGTGTGTAGACGAAAGGATAGGACGAAAGAAGAGAAAGTGCAGGTGGAGCTGTAGGAGATGATAGTGGAGAAGAGTCGACAACAGGAGTAGGTGGAGACTCAGGGGGAGGTGGAGACTCGATAGGACGAGTGGAAGAGGGCACAACAGTGATCGGTGTATCAGGAAAGGTCAGAAAAGACAGATGCTCAACAGGGGAAGGCGAAGGAGAAGCTGGACGCGGAAAGAAAGGATGGGACTCATCGAAGGTCACATCCCGAGAAACCCGCATACGACGAGCAGTGGGATCCCAACAGCGATAGCCCTTATGCTCCGGACTATACCCTAGAAAGATACACTCAACAGACTGAGCAGTCAGTTTGGTGCGTTCACGTGGAGCTAAAAGAACATAGCAAACGCAGCCAAACAGACGAAGAGTAGAGTAGTCAAGAAGAGAACCAGAAAGACGCTCAATAGGAATCCCACCCTGAAGGGCAGAAAAGGGCTGAATATTAACAAGATATGTGGCAGTAGAGACAGCCTCGGCCCAGAAATGAGGTGGAATAGAAGCGGCGATCATAAGCGCACGAGCAGTCTCAAGAAGGTGACGATGCTTACGCTCAGCAACACCATTCTGAGCATGAGCACCAGGACAAGAGAACTGAGCAAGAGTGCCCTGCTCAGCAAGAAAACCACGAAGATGACGAGAAAGATACTCGCCAGCAGAATCAGCACGAAAGACACGAATGAGAGTGGAGAACTGGGTACGAACCATGGTGGCAAACTGTCTATAGATGGAGCGAACCTCACTACGAGCAGACATAAAGTATATCCAAGTGTGGCGAGAAAAATCATCTATAAAGATAATATAGTATCGATGACCCCCTTTCGAAACGAAAGGGGCCGGACCCCACACATCCGAGTAAACAAAATCAAAAAGTCGCTGAGACACAGACTCACTATGAGGATAAGGTAACTGAATTTGTTTACCCAGTTTACAACCCTGACAATCTAAAGACACGTCCCCTGAGACAGACCCCAGAAGACCACGACGAACTAAAGATGATAAACGAGATCCACATAGATGACCAAGGCGGTGATGCCACTGCTGGAAGGAGCCGGTGGACGAGGTGACAGAAGCGAAAAAACCAGTGGCAACGGAGGGAAGATGAAGCCAATCAAACTCCCAGAGACGCTGAGAATCAAGGTGGCGAGGGCCAGAACCAACTAGAACACCCATCTGACGATCCTGAACACAACAAGAATCAGAGTCGAGAATAACCCGACAACCAAGATCAGTAATTTGTCCAGCAGAAAGAAGCTGCATGGTAAGGCGAGGCACATGAGCAACAGAAGGAACATGAAACACTGAAATGCGAAGAGTGCCGCGACTAGAGACAGGAAGAGAAGTACCATCAGCAGTAAGGACATGAACAGGAGAATCGAGAGGTCGAAGGGAAGATAGAGTGGAGGAATCGGAAGTCATATGAAAAGAGGCGCCGGAATCAAGAATCCATGGGGAAGTACCTGATTGTGTAGGGGGTGGTTTCTCAGTGCTGGAAGAGGGAGTAGCAGATCCTGCAGAACCTGTTGCAGCTAGTAGGCGTCGAAGGCGCGCGATCTCCTGCTCAGTGAACGAGGTGGCGGAAGTAGTCGAAGCAGCTGAAGGAGTCAAGGAAGTAGTCGAGGAAGAAGCTCCAGTGCCCGGTGAAGAGCGACGTGCAAGGTGACGCTTCTTCCGAAAGCAAGTAGACTCAATGTGGCCATTCTTATCACAGTAGGTGCAATGAGGACGGCCACCACCCGACGAGGAACGACCACCACCACCTGTGGAGGCCGCTGGGGGAAACGAGCCGCTGAGGCGGGGAGCAGTAGCCGATGTAGCCGGTGGACGAACAGCAAGCACGGAGGGAAGTGCCAGTACGCCAGAGCCACGCAGACGAATCTCCTCCGCACGTATCTCCATAAGCGCCTCTAGAAGAGAGACACGAGGCTGACGAGCAAGAAGCTGAGCGCGACGCGACTCAAACTCAGGACGAAGCCGCGTCAAGAACTCATATACTCGCTAGAACTCCCGATCAGCACGAGCATCCTGACAGCACTGACAAGAGCCACAACCAGGACGACGAAGAGAATCCAGCTGGCGCCATATAGCAGAACTCTGAGCATAGAACTCGTCAACCGTGGCATCACCTTGCTAGAGAGAGTGCTCCTGGCGAACCACGGACAGGAACAGAGCGTCGCCAGAGGGCTCATAACGCTGACGAAGGTGAGTCCACATCTGGGAGGCCGTAGAGAATCCCACAACCTCAGAAGAAAACTGAGACTGAAGACTGGCGACAAGAACAGCAGCAGCACGAGCATCATCATCAAACCATTGAGTGTACTCAGTCAGCAGAGCACCGTAGGAATCCAAAGCCTCCTGATAAGCGGTGACAGCCGCATCATAGGCAGCGCGGTCAGCATCAGTAGGTCGAGCACCAAGCTTAGGCTCAACCGGCGCCACAGGACAGGCCGGACACGGAACATCGCCTGAGAGGAAGCCCCAGAGACGAAGACCACGCATGTGGATGCGCATATGGGAGACGAAGTCGGTGAAATTGACCCCATCAAAAATCACCGGACAGCGAGGGAGAGAAACGGTGCCCGATGACGAAGACATTGTACCTGTTTTTTTTTGCTCTTTTTTTTCTCAGAAACTATATACTCGTGTTCTGCCGGTGCACTGAGGCACACGGCAGAACAGAGAGAGGGGAGCGGGGGGAGCCTGGAGGCCCAGATCCACGGCGGGCACGGCGGCGGACTGCGGCCGGCGGCGACCGGCGAGGGGAGGCTGGGGCCGGCGACGAGGGAGACGGCGCAGGAGAGGCCGCCGCGGGGTATGCCGGGCGCGGCGCGGGGAGGCCGAGGCCCGCGACGGGGGAGGCGGCGCGGGGATGGCGGCAGTCGGCGCCGGCCGGGGAGGGCCGGGCAGCCGGATCCGGGCGGCGGACGACCTCAGCAGGTCCGGGTGGTCGGGCGGGAGGCCGGCGGGCGACCGAGGGCGGCGGGAGGGAGGCGGGCGACCAAGGACGGCGGAAGGCCGGGGAAGCCGATAGCGCGGCAGAGGCCCGAGGCCGGTGGGGCGGAGGCCGGAGGCCGGTGGGCGAGCGGAGGCAGGGGGCCGAGGAGGGCAGCGGACGGGCGGACGGGCGGCCAGGGGCTAGCGGCCGACGGCGGCCGAGCGAGCGTGAGTTGCAGCACGTGGGGAAAAAACCCTAGGACTCTGATACCATGTTAAGATTATGCAACTTGGATCTATTGCACAGCCCAATAGGCATATATATAGTACAAGGTGACTTGGAGTACAAGGAAATATAGACTCCTATACCAATACGAATACAACAGTACTATATCTCTAACACTCTTTACCTAACTCTTCCCTTCCTCCCTTTTTCTCTGTTGAGGACCACCGCCGCCGCCCATCAAAGCCACCGCCGTTTTGTGATCCACCTCAAAGTTGTGGGAGAAAAGACGATGACGGCGGCAGGCTGCAGTAAGAAGGGACCCCACGGTGGTAGGTCAAAGGAGAGGAGAAGAGGCACGCTCCCCATGTGCTACCCGCAAGCTTGGCCTTTGCGCTCACGCTCTGCGTCCACCACGCCCGCCTGAGCTGCCCGTACGTTGCAGCCCATATTGCCACCATTGCCAAGCACATGAGCAACAACGAGTAGGAAGAGCTCATCCATCATCTGCGCGGGTGCAGGAATAGGAGGAGCTGACATGTAGGTCCATCTAAGTTGACGTCCATGTCAGGTCTTAGAGATTTTAAAAAATCTTGCAAAAACTAGTTCATGTCAGCTTATATTGCCTAACAGGAGTTCACGTCAGCAAAAACCACCGTCACATTAGTGAAAACTGCTTTGAAATCAATTGAGGGTCAAAAAATGAACAGTTCCAAAAGTTCAGGTTCAGTTTCGAATGGTTTCAAACTTTTAGGATCAAATGTGGACTTCAGTAAAAGTTCAAGGGCCAAAAGTGGACCTTTTTCTATACTGAACACAATCCAGTAAGGATTCCATGACCAAACCAAGTAGAAAAGAGCATAGCTGACAGAGAAGTAAAACTAAAATTTTTACCCCACATGGATATTCCAAACTTCGCTGCAGCATTTGGGAAATGCCCAAGATCAATTATTCCGAAAGAAATGTTCTTGTTGGAGTATCTGCATCAGTAGAACCATCAGAATGGGAAGATCCAATACACAGGAAGCATTTGATATAATGTGTTCAGAACAAACGAAAGGTGCTTGATAGATTATTAAACTAATATACTGAAGATATAATGTGTTCAGAACAAATGAAAGGTGCTTGATAGATTATTAAACTAACATACTGATATTCACTGGGAAAGCATTAGCTCATTAATCAATAAAAGAGTGTAGTTCAGAAGCAAGGTAAAGTAAGTGGCACGAGACTGCAAAGGAAAAATGACAACATCTCATGCTTCCAGCTAAATTTCAACCTCAGAATAGTAATGCCCAACTAATGCCTAATGGTAATAGATTGTACATTACTGCAAAAGGTCAAATGTAATGATATAAAGAGGCAATTTCGTTGGAGGATTTTAATATAAATGTACAGCTTAGAAGCACATAAACTTGACAAAGGAGTAAAAAGAACTCCAACAAATACTTACATTTCAGAGAGTTCAGGCAGAACACTGCTTGCTTGTACACATGTCGCTAAAAAGGAAGTTCGGAACTCAACCTGTTAAAATTAAAACAACAAATCGAACAATGAGCAAATTTTGTTTCCCTACTCACTGAAGGCACTAACATATAATATGGGACTGAGATATGCTTAGAATGTAGGTCCTAGAAGTCCTTCCCAAATGAAAAAAAAATGCAAGCATGAACCAAATGTTTGCTGGTGATAGAAAAAAGGAGAAAACGATAATAAAACATTTAAAAGAAATTACCAGCCAAAATCGTGTTGTTGGCTCTTCAGTTAGCAGGCTTTCCAGTTGCAACGGGGTCAAATGATTTGAATGACCTAAGTAAAAAATGAACATCTTATCTCCGACTTAGAGGGAACTGCAGTGATGTTTGAAATCAGAGTATAAAATGAGGAAGGAACATTTATTTAATTAGTCCCAGGTTTTGGTAATCTCCAGTAAAAATCAGTTTTTTTAGAACCATCCACTTTATGGGTTTAAGATTAAGGCCTTTTAGCCCAAGGGGTGAACAAGTCTCCAAATCCACCCAAGTTTCACTCGCATTTGCTTATTAACAGACTATCATAAAAACAATAGGAAAAATGCGTAATTGGCCAAGCTTGGTCTGCTCTCAATCTAGTGCACAGTATCCCATTCAGTACAGAACCAATTTTTTAACGGAACAGTACAAGGTCAATTACAGCAGGGTATCAGGGTTGTGTTTCAAACTCCTATCTCTGAGACAACTGAGAATAAGCCACATTCAAGTATTCAACAATTGCCTAGTTAATCTTTTGCAATGTCAACCTCTTGTACTGGTTTCAAAACTCAATTTGCAGACTTTTTCACTCATTAGTTCCAGATGATAGGCAAGTAGGTAATCCACCACCAGTGTGTCCCCTTGGCAGTATCAATGTCTTTGCTATGCTACTATGACTAGCATAATGGTTAATGGAACACATCGGTTAAATTTTACCTAAATCAAGAAGCGAAATAGCACATCAATGGTGCAGAACAAAGATACAAATACAAATTGAAAGTAATCATTCACTCTTTAGGGGTACAGTTAACAGCTGGAGAGTTATTACATGCACATATTAACCTGACAAAACCAGGAGACAACACTATGCATAACTTTGCATGATTAAAGTATAAAATAGAAATGTAAAACATACCTAGACCATCATAAGGAGGTTGTTGAGCTACAGCATATATAACTGCAGAAGAAAATAAAAACAAGCAATGGTTATGAAAAACTCGGAAGATAACTTGTGATAAAGGGTAAAAAAAATTAAGCAGTTCAGATTAGCATGAACATTTCATCCAAGGAGTATCTCAAATTATACTGCCAGGAAAAAACTTGTGTTGGGATTTGTCATATAAAGTGAATACATGTTGGACCCAAAATCAGAATATTAAGAAGCCCCCAGACTTAGTGAAATAACAAAAGCTCAGAGGGGCAAGTAGGTAATCCACAAACAATCGGATCGGAGCTGGTCAATGTGGATCTTCAGGAGGAGGGGGGGGGGTTGGTCTTGCCAGGCTATATCTCAAGCTTCTTCAAAGAGCATGAGCTAGCAGGCCAAACAAGTTGCTCCCATCCTGCCTACAGCACTACCTTTATGGTTTTCCATGGTATGCTGGAAGCAAGGGATGGACAATTTGCTCAGAAATTGGGCTAAAATCACATTGCAACTGACACTTGTTGTATAATATATATTCTTCCTCGGTGCTGGGGTAGAAAACATTGAGTTATCTTTAGGAAGGAAACCCGCAGTAACATATATACAGTAACAATTCCAGTTGTAGAGCACTAGGTCATTCATAGTCTGGCGTTGGTATATCAAGGCTCCAGTTTCTTCATCATGTAAACTTGTGGGCTGTTCGATGATCATGGCCCATCACATGGCCGTACTCTCCCTGATGAGTCATCGTATGGCATGGGCTTGAAAAATCCAGGCATGCAGGATGGGCTTAATATACTTTTCAATCTAAGGAACACCAGATTCGGCTATATAGGACAAGGGTATAAAAGTTGCATCAATCTAACAAAGCAAGTGATACATGCTCCGGTGCTACCGCCCCTGAGGTGCTCCCAACTCCCAAAAGGTGCTTCTAGTGATCATGAAAAATTCCCCAAAAAAATTGTGACACTGATACAATATCAATCTATCGTATCACAGATTTCAAATCCATTGTGATCTACACATTGAGAAACAAAAAGACAAGTTACGAATAAAGAAATCCGCAATAAAAAGGAAAAAGATAAAGGTACTATTCACTGGAATTTGTAAATCTTATCTCCCTGATAACAGATAAGCCATCTTAGGACATGGGCTTGAAAACCGGGAATGCAGGATGAGATTTATAATAGTTCCAGTCTAAAAATTCAGGTATGCAGGACAAGGTTGCATCAATCTAACTAAGCGACTGATACATACCCCTACTAGTTATGTTGGACAACGGTAGCTGAATAGACAATAGGAAAGCAGCATTTCAGGACTATGAATCTGAATCCAGCAAACACATGAACAATAGAATGAGCACTATAGGGGTTTCAGATAAGAAGGAAATTTCCCTATTAAGTGCCTACAGAACTTGAACAATAAATGCACTGTCAGGGGGTAATATAAAATCCCACAGCTCTCCATATACATGTATGACTATGAATGCACGATAACGAAACCCAAAGATAAACAAAAGCATACCAATAAATCCAAGTAAGTAGCAGAGAGCCAACCAATAATCAATCACGAAAGTAACTGCCAACAATAGGCCCTACAAAGCAAAACAGGAACATTATGAGTGTTATAACATCCAGCAGTATTAACTGTAGTAATGAACTGCAATCATTTCTAGTAGCCTGAGTTCTACTTTCCCGCACATCAAATAAAACCAGAAATCATGGTTTATTATTTCATAGGTCAACTAATCACAGGATAAGAGAACAAAACCATTCCATATCAACTCACCTTTGCATAGAGCAATGCATCAGCAATGAATGTTTCCCAATTTTCCTCTTTCACAATCTGCTAAGCATTACAATGTTTGATTAGCAAAACGTGAGCACCTTCAGGTCTTCAGGAGCCTCTATAAGATTCAATTTTCCATACAAGTCATACAGGTGCGTTTGTGGGCTCTGAAGTACAATCCCCTTTTTAATCATCTCTTACGACAACATAAAATTAAGTGATCTGCTAATACATGCATGACAAAAAAAGCTGTACAAAAACACGAAAATTCCACCTACACAAGATCACTTTCATTTGAGCAACATCAAAGAGTAACTTCAGCATTCCTACTGCATTGCAATGCGATGCACTACAACATGCAAATGTTATCTTGACTATTAAAACTTTACTTTTCACCACAACAAATTATCTACTTCCACCAAGAAAAAGATAATGCATGTGTTAGTCTCTTTGCATATCTGCAATATTTTAGGAAGCGTCCCAAAATTAAAAACATGGCATTGTGCGTCATCTATTGTGTCGCAACTGGACAGTGTTATTTCTTCCGTGTATGTTACCATCCTTAACATATACTTCCTACCAGCTGCCTGTTTTATCAAACAACTTACCATAGCCATAGAAACTGCAACTAAAAGGAATCCTCCTAGTGGAGTGAAATCCCGTTGCATTTCACATGCTGGATTAGCTTTTCAAAAACTCACTAACCACATAGTGATCTATTCTGCTACAGTAGCAATCGCCTACTGAACAACGTTCAAGTTCACTCAAATCTGGAATTGTCTCCAGCGCTGTAACTTATCCAGAATGCGGAACTAAAAAAATACTCAAAATCAGTACGTTCACGTTCGCATCGCCTCGAAATTCTAGATTTACAGCTCTTTTCCCCACGCAACTCCCTACTTCGACCAATCTAATTACCAAATTCAAGTGAAATATTAGAAAACAAATGTACACAGAAACACTAAACACGTCGTCATTAAACACCGTACCTTCACAGTGAAGAGCACCAGGAACACGAGCACCGCCTGGATCTCCTGCAAACACACACACAAACAGCGATCCAAATGAGCCAAAACAGTTCAAGAACCAGCGGAGTGACACGATCCGGATCTATATGCGGGGATCTCACCCGTCGGATGAGGCGGCTCTGAAGCTCGCCGCCGTCGACTGCCGAATACACCGCGGTGCGGGCCGCGAAGTAGGAGAAGAAGGCGAGGAGGTGGAGGAAGTAGAAGGGCTCGGAGGTGGCCGCGTCGAGCCACGGGAAAGGGTGGCTCCGCCGCGCCGCCCCGCCGCTCGCCGCCGGCGCCGACGCCTCCGTCGCCGTCGCAACCTCCATTTTCATTCGACTGAGCTCCGCGAAACGGGTCACCTTGTCGGTTTGAACTTTAACCCGGAAAGGATTACGCCTCCGCAGTAACATCGCGTATTTTCGAGGTCAGGAATTTCCCTTGTATCACAGACGGGTGGGCCCGTTCAGTGCGGGTCCACCAGTCAGTGAGACTAGCGTCGCCCACGCAGCCTTGCCACTGCCACGCGCCGCTTCGTTCCATAAACCCAAGGCCTCGCGCACAAACGCACACAAACTCGGAAACTCGCGGTCGCATCACTGCTTCTGCTAGGGTTTCTCTCGTCCTCCTCCACGCCGCCGCGATGAGCGCAACCAGGCCGGACCACCGGCGGCACCACCCGCCGTTCCTCCGGGATCTCTCCTCCCCGATCTCCTCAGCCGTCCGCCTTCCCCCGGCCTCCCTGCGGCGCGAGACCCAAGCCTCCACCCCGCCGCCGCCTCCCCCGCTGCTCTCCCTCGACGACCTCTCCCGCCACTCCCCCTCCCCGCAGCCCTACACCCCTCCGCAGGCAGCCATGACCCCCTCGCCTCCGCCCGCTCGCGGCAGCCTCTTCTCCACCCCGCTACGCTCCAACGGCTCCCCCGCCCCCGCGGCGTGGTGGTCCCCCTCGAGGGAGGAGAAGGCTAGGGACGGTTCCCCGGTGGATGGAGTCGTGCATCAGCAGCAGTCCCCGACGGCAGCGTCGGGGCAGCAGCAGCAGCAGCAGCAGAAGGTGGCGCTGATCACGCTGCCGCCGCCCAGGGAGGTTGCGCGGCCGGAGATGCCGAGGGATTCGATGCCCTCCGCTGGCCGGGTCGACGAGGAGGAGTGGGTCACCGTCTTTGGGTATGTGGCCTCACCTCTTGCTGATTCGATAGGACAAATGACTACATTTGTGATGGAATTTGTGGCATTGGATTCATATAGTTGTGTATGTTTAGACGATTTCTTGTTGTTGTAATTAGAGGTGTCGTTGTTTAAGGTTGGTAAGTGACTAAGTGGATCAGTGCGTAGAGAATTGGTAACTATGTCTTGTATACCTGTAGCAATGTACGAGATTAGAGAGAACCATGTGGTGATACGCTGATGCAGTTGTGAAAACAACAGATTGGTTAGACTTGATTCATTTTGACCATTTAGGTTCATTCTCTATCTGAATGCTTGAAGCAATGTCCAAACACCCATTAGGCTACTATGTAAAAAAGTGGTGAAGAGTTGAGGGGAAGAAATCAATTGTTGGCATGTTGAAACTTGGGAGATCCATTGGCCAAGTATTGCCTCTTGACTTCCTTCTCCTCAGCAAACTCGTAAACGCATTAGTTGATTCAGTTCCGCTAATTTTCTTGATCAAAGTAGAGTTTGTTGGTTTTGGTGATTGACGTGCCTAGTGAAGAAATCTTTAGTATTGGTGATTGATGAAATTTTTCGCAGAATTGGCGTTGTTTGTAGTTCGGGAGTTATCCTTTAGAAACGAATCATGTCTGAACTGGGACTGATGAGGAAGTGCTTCATTTCTCTTGTTATTTCATTTGTGTTTTAGGCTTTAGCTGTAATTTATGATTACTATATGTTATCTGTATTAATACGGTTTACTTAGTATATATATGTTTAGGTACCCATAGCTATGCTATTTGGTAGTAGGGTGTAGAATACCTTATTCCACACGCGGTCATAAAATCGTGCATACAAGATCGTAAAATTGCACATCAAGATCGTAAAATTGAGCATACAAGATTGTAATTTTGATGAAAGTGGTAATAGATAGTAAATTTCTATACAACATGTCATAAATGTTGAACCGTAAATTGCTGTGAAAGTATTGTAAATTCCTGTACAAAATGTTGTAAGACCAGAGGGCGTAGAATAAGCTATTTTGCACCTAGGAGTAGAATAGCGCAGCTGATCCGAATTTGTTGTTTTCCTGATAGTTTATTTTTTGATACCTGTAGTTGATGTCTTTATTGATTTCTAGGGCTTTAGATCATCTTGTGCTATAAGCATGTGAATGGTAGTGATTTAATGTTGAGATACGATGGGATTGATTTCCTGCCCAAGAATGATGTTTTTCTGTGCTTGCTTGCTTTCTCATTTGTGACTCATTCCAATACAGCTATGATTTGGTTGAAACTTGGATAATCCGTGAACTTTAGAGTTTTGAGTGCAGAAGTTAGGAAATGAGAACCCCAGATACATAGGTAAATGGTTTTTGGAACCTTTTATGTAATTTTCCATCTATATTTTTGCATGCACTAGACAGTCAACCATAACATCCGGATGCAAGTGCCTATCCTTTGATTGATATGGTTGTGTTTGGTGAGATGTCATAAACATAGCTATAAGACTATGCCACAGTTGTGCTAATTATACCCCTTGCATTTGGTCAGCTTTTATTCAGACATGATTCTCACTGTTGTACTTCAGTGTAGATTTTTCCTGTGCTATCTTGTATAAAACATACGGATTTTCAGTTCATGATCGAGTTTACTGATTGGCTTTTCTGTCCTGATGCAACTGTATTTAAGCTGTGTGATGTATTACATTTTGATTATGTCTCCCCTGTCTTCTTTCTGCCAGGTTTTTGCCTGGTGATACCAACTTGGTACTGAGAGAATTTGAGAAATGTGGGATAGTCTTGAGACATGTTCCTGGTCCAAGGGATGCAAACTGGATGCATATCTTGTATCAGGTAATCATAATATAGCAGATCTCTGTTTGCACTAATAGTCTAAATATTTCTTGAGAACAATGTCAAAAGATAATTTAATAGGTTAAATTTCATTGCATATGTGAAAGTAACTGATTGCTTCTGAGGGAGTTTAATGGAAGTTATATCAAATAAAGACTGAGCCAGTTTGAAGTCTTGAAGAACCCTTGTAAGCCTTGTAGCGACTAAGCATTTGATTAAACTACCAAAGTATCAAGTTTCAATGACTTTGATAGCTACGATGAAACACATCAAGCTAAGTTCTTGATGTAGCAAAAGCAAGACACATAAGCCCCAAATCAAGCCAGCAAAAGCAAGGAACACAAGCCCCAAACCCCAAATCAATCGCTCAAACCAAGACCATCGTCCAATTGACACCCTCCATTGCCTCCCTCTCTGTCACCACTTTCACTTGACCTATCACCATCATTAGCCACTTGTTCATCATCTTCACTTGTTGAATAATCTTCAAGCTCCTCCTCATTTTCTGCTTCAACATCTTCTTCAACCTCCTCCTCATCATCATGATCCACCGTTGAGTTCCGATGAGAATATTGCAAACATGCAACACCACGGTTCCCACCACCTCTACCTCTAGTAGGCTGATTATGGCTTTGACGAGTGCATGATGGTTGTGTGGATGCACCAACAGCTGCATTAACTTGAGCCCAACTGAGATCACTCCCTGGATGAACCGGTTCGACATTAGAGTCAAACCACTCATTCTCCCATTGGAACTCTTCTAGTATCAAAGGGTTAGCTCTGCTTCCATTAGACCCTTCCTCTTTGTCATCTTTTTGTT
Source organism: Stipa capillata (assembly GCA_019208055.1). Lineage (NCBI taxonomy): Eukaryota > Viridiplantae > Streptophyta > Magnoliopsida > Poales > Poaceae > Stipa > Stipa capillata. The sequence goes on from JAGXJF010000888.1 coordinate 243,339, forward strand.
GTATTGAATATACACCAACTTGTTCAACCTTTGATGCTCCAATCTGTTCCTCTTTTTGGTGTGGATCTGAAAAGTGAAAACAGCATATGAATTACAAAATGAACAAAGATATGAAACAAACAAAATGATAGGTACTTACGCACTCAAAGCACTCCAATTGTGCTCACAACCGGATGATGAACAGCAAAGGCTAACGATGTGCTTTGCTAAAGATTGGTGCTCATAAGCAAATCCACCATAAGCTCCCCACCAAAGAACTACAAAAGAAGACATTGTTAGAAGTTCAGAGATAGGATCATAGGAGTGAGAGAAACAACCTAAGATAAATAACTTACGATGACTCTTTTGTTCGATCTTTGATTGCTAATTTAGAATTGAAGCATTCACCTTCCGACCTCTCATAGTCATCAGCCAACCTACTTATCAAGCTTGCTTTATCATCTGGTTCGATATGCAATAACACCTCATTGAACATATGTCTAAGCATAATGGCAGTATCTTGTATTCTCTGCTTTGCTTTTGAGCTCAAAGAACTTATTTGGGTTCAAGAATAGTGCTGCCCCATACAACTTCACCTCCATTTGGTTGTCTCACCTCTCGTCAATTCTCTTCATGCTTGTCTTCCAAAGCACCCTTGATCTTCTTCTTTGCCATATTCATGGCTGCCATGAGCTCGGGCATGGCCCGCTTCTCATCACCAACGACAAGCCTCAATATAATGAGAAGAGGTTGGGATGCTTTCATGGAATTCTCCATTGAATTTCATAAACTAATAGAAAGCACAAATGTTGCAACCTTCTGTCCCACCGCTGAGTATTTTGGCACTTTTTGCCAAGCATCACTCACAAACAGTCCCTTCAGAGCTTGCCTATGTTTGTGCATGCTTGTGAAGGTGAGAAGCAGTGGCAAAGAAAGTAGCTGCAGGTCTCACAAGATCCCTTCCATTTGTCTTCTCTCTGATTGCATCCAAAAGCCTCCCATGCCTATAGATAAATGTGGTCACTCTCCTGGCACTTGTGATGCAATCATTAAACGATTTAATGGAGCAAATCTACCCTAACATAAGATTCAAACAATGGGCTGCACAAGGAGTCCACCATAATGTAGGAATCCTTTCCACTAGGACTTTACCAGCAGCCTTGTAGTTAGAACCATTATCTGTACAAATCTGCACCACATAGTTCCTTCCAATCTCATCGAATCTTTTCTCCACCAATGATGCCAACAATTGTGCATCAGCTGCTAGGCTTGAGATGTCAACAGAGTCCAAGAAGAAAGTCCCTGCCGGACTATTGCCGAGGAAATTGACCAAGTGCCTAGTTGTCCCATCGGTCCATCCATCTGACATGAGAGTGCAACCATATTCCTGCCAAGCCAACTCATGCCTATGCCTCAATGCGTCTGTCCTCTTCTTTGCCCTCTCAAGAAGTGGAAGCCTAAGATCATGGATAGAAGGTGGGATGTACCCAGGACCATACTGTCCAGTGGATTCCAAGGCAATCTCAAAGCATCTTGATCTGGTAGCATTGAATGAAATGCTAGCATCATAAAAAAAAATCTGCCCAATGATCATCAACCCTGTGCTTATCCTCTTTGCTCCTCTTGAAGCAACCTGCCACCAATGCGTTTTGAGAAGGGCCCTTGGAATGTCTTTGCTCAATCACCTCTTCATGAGACTTGCGGGGCATTCCAGCTATTGTTTTAGTAGCCTTTTGTGGTGGCGTTTCAAGTGTGAAGGCAGCTGCATGCTTTCTTTTCCCTGCTGTCCTAGGTGTTGCTTCTGCCTCATTTTCTTCGTCATCACCACCTGCTGTTGCATCCTTTTCTTCCAAGTCCACCAATGCATCTTTTTTCTTTCTGCACTTGTTCAAGTATTCTAGCATCTTCCTTGAGACAGCCTCGGGCACCTTCTTGCAGCACATTTCCATCACCACCGGCTAGGTGACGCTTGAACCTCACTAACGTCAGTCCCATAAAAGATGCAATGAACTTTATCCTTCGTCGACAAGTCTGCCCAGTACCCGTATTTCCATCCCGGCCTGACCTGCCTTCCGTTTAGGATCCTTGGATGGATCATATGCCTCTGCCTCCTATCCATTGCCGCTGGCCTCAACGGCCTAAGGTTGCTCTACTGCCATTGGTACCTAAAGAAAGATGAGCAAAATCAGAGGGAGGAGGGAGGAGGGCTTACAAAGGATCACTAGATAAAGCAGAGCAAAGCAAAGCAAAGGGAGAAAGGATTACGGAGCAACTAGCATCACTCAGAGACTCGAAATTTCAGCACAACCTCCAAGAAGAGTAGCAGACCACCAAACCAAAGAAATAAAGAGAAAGAATAGCAGAGCAGAGGCTGGGGGGAGCTGAGTAACTATCCTGGGGTTGGGGAGCTCGGGTTTTGTAGCCTTGGAGGTGGAGGCAACACACCGGTGAGTTTTGCAGGCGGAAGCAGTAGTGTGTTGGAGGCCTAGAGGTGGGCGAGATCCAGGATGGGTGTGTGTGTGTTCGGGTGTCCCGAAGGTAGAGGTGACCACCAGCGAGGGGCAAAGGCGGCTGTCGGAGCAGGGGCTAGGGTTTCCACCACCACTCCTCTTGTGCCTTCCCTCCTCTGAGCCCTGCTTTTCTGCTCCCGCTCGATCGATCTGGAGCTCAGGAGACTTATCCCCACCAAAAGTTATTCCTGGCAGTGGACCATATGCAACCAAGTCATGCGACTTGGCTTCCCTAGTCGACTACTAACTGGGCCTAGTCAACTGTTAGCTGACAAGCCGCTTGACTCGCTCTCCTAGTCGAGTTGCTGCGCCAAGTCGGGCTTGCCAATCTGGATAGGTGGCTAATCGTGGGCTAATCGACGACTCAAAAACTTTGATTACTCCTATCTAACTGGGACCTGCACTTGATCTTGGTTCAGAATTTCAGGTGCCCTTTTGGTTATATCCTTCAGGATACTTTTTGTAGCTGTTGACATTTTTTCCCTTTTCCCTTGATTGTCCGGAAAGTTTCCTGCTTAGTATTTTTGTCAGGATATGATTATAACTTTTTTAGGACTGAAGCAACTACACCCATTTTCGGCTACCTTATGTATTTGTTAAACAAGTACTGATACAATGAGAGGAAGACTGAAACAACTGGTGGGCAACAAAACAGTTACTTTGAGCACATAATATATCAGCATATCATATGAATCGATGATGGACACAAGGGTCAATATTTGAATAGGCAGATCCAAAAATCGATACTGTGCTATAACACGATGCCTTACTTGATGCGATAAGCTTTGCCTACCATCAATAATGTTGTCATGTGGGACTTCGTTACATGCTTAAGTTCAATCATGTCAACTGTTTATACATATATGCAAAAATCCACTGAAGGCCCCAGTTCTGCCCCTTTTTCGCTGTGCATCTATCTAATCGCTGATCTGTATCTCGTTCTTTATGTTTTAGAGCCGGCATGATGCACAGAAAGCACTCACCAAGCATGGTCAGCAGTTAAACAGTGTTCTTATCATTGGGGTGAAGCAAGTGGATCCATGGCAACGACCTTATCTGAATGAGAACACCAATGGCAACTATCAAAGCAGCACAGCAGTTCCATTTGCATCACAACCTGTTGCACCAAGCGGCTTTGCAACCAGGAACGCGCTAGCACCTTTGCCTAGCAATTCTATGCAAAATGGCAGCTGCAATGAGAGCAGCCGTGGTGCTTCTGGAGCCATTGCTTCACCTGCGAAATCAGTGCTCTCCAAATTCATGGACTTGATGTTTGGCCTTTAAATTCCATTGTCAAATCTAATGGTTGTAGAATTTTTGGCAGTTTCAAGGCAAAGTGAGGATCACCGATCTATATTATGGTCATAACATTTTTGTCTGCCGTTGCTCGTCTTCAATGTCACTATTTGTTGCGCAGATTGTGTATGTACCATCATTTAGTAAGAGGTCGCCACAGTGGTGCGTTACTAGTACATCACGGTGCGAATGGTTAGGAGCTACTTTTGGGCAACGAAATCTTGTATAGCGTCTCTTCACGCTCTCCATCTGATGTTTGATGTGGCTGCAGTGTTTCTCACATAAAGTATTCCAGGTTGAGTTTCACTCGAAGCATTCACAGTTGAGATGCAAATGACAAATGTCTGAAAATTATGTTCATGTAAAATTTATAAGATGTGTTCCTGATGTTGACTTCCTTATAGATTTAATCATTTTGGCCAAATGAAGGATTTAACTAACAAAAGAAATGGTATTCTGTCGTCCTGGTCAAACTGGAAACAGAACACGAAATGTTCCCCTCGAGGAAACAGCGAATCCGTCTTTCAGTTTGATCAGTTGTTCTCTGTATCTTGCGTGAATAGAGGTAGAAGACAAACGGAGTTTGACCTTTGCAAGTCAGCCATGGTTAGCCTTTGCACACATCTGAAATTCTGAAGTCTTCGCGATTAGGAAATATTCTAATAGCTTGGAAATATTAACGACAAATGATTGCAAGTCAATATAACTGGCGATTGATCATTCGTTGACAATCTACAGCGAGGGACCTCAACGCGAAGGACATCTACAGCTAATTACCAACGTGTTGAATCAATCCAGCTCACTAATTCAACATTAATAGTAGTACTATGCTACTTAGTTGTATATGTTAGGGATAGTCAATAATCAAGTCTGAATTTTAGCACGTCTCTTGCGCAAATGAACGACAAATAAAGTACAAAAAAATGTCAAACAAAATAATTTTTAGTACGAATAAATTAAATATCTCCTATAGTTTGGGTTAGGGTAGGCTGACAAATGTGTGAAGCCACCACACTGTGATCTTTGCTAGTGTAAAAGATAATAAATGTCAACTCAAAGTATATAATACTCGAGCAAATATTTGTTTAAATCAAACTCGTAAGCCTATTGTACTAGAGAATTAAACTTTTAAAAATAGAAAGAGATAATATTATCCAAGAGTGCCTCCCACATCATAATAATTTCTCTTCGTTTTGTAATTGTTGTTTCAATGCCGCAGCCGGCCAAGTGTCTCGCACAAAGCTGTCTTCTTCGTGAAATACCGTACACCAAACATTGCATTTTATACAAATACAAGATTGTCTTCTTGCTAATCCTAGACTTTTAAAAACATGTGAAACAGAGAGGGCACTTACTTAAAACTTATAGTTTACGGAAAATCTATCAGGGGCGCGTGCCCCGGTTTATCTTTCACAGCGATGTGCTATTATCCACTGGATCAAGCGATCGTGTGACCTATTATCTGCTGGATCAAGAGATGGCGCAGACTATTATCTGTTGGATCAAACGATGATACGGGCTATTGTCCATTGGATTAAGGCAATGACGCCGGCTATTATCCGTTGGGTAAAGACCGATGAGGCAGGTCCAAATTTGATGTCATCAGTGCATCTAATTCTAAACGTGAAATTAAAATGATTTATCTCCCAAACCGTTAATCCAATTCGTGATCCGTTTTCGCCGTTAGACTCATCTCGACGAGGACTTCAAAACTAGATCACATATTAATATATTTTGACGAAACTTATTTCGTCGTCACCAACTATCAAATTATAATGTACTGGCTACCAAGTTAAAAATAAACACTTACTAGATTATTAGTGAACGGCTATAGACAGTAATTGATTTGTCATTAGCCATTGTGTACTATTATGCAAGTATATAGAGAGGATAATGATGTATTTTTTACGTAGTACTTGATGATATTGGACCATTCGAGCACTAAAATATAAGTTTGAGTGGTGTAGCAGTGATGTTCACTAATTCGGTAACCATGTAAGTATAACCTGGTAACTCAGCAGTAACAATCTAGGTAACTCGTTCATTGAACCTGGTAATTAATGATGTTAAAAAACAGTCGTCGGAACATATCAACATGGGATCTAGATTTGAAGATCTTGTCGCGACGAAGCTATCAGTGAAAACAGATTATTAATCGGAGTAAGGGTTTAAGAGATAAAACATTTTGAATTTTCAAAATCGAAGGAATCTTTAATGATGTCATGTGTTTTGGATTTTTCTGCATGTCAAATGTTTCTTGCTCTTATCCGTCGCTATGGATGTCTATTTGGGACACATCGCCGTGTAGTTCAATCCTATAGTTTAATACTGGATAGATCAAATCAGTTTGATCAATCAAAATATTCTTAATTTAAGTGTAAAGTTATCATTGAAGTGTTGCTATGACATAAACATCCCAACAGAAAATCTATCATATTAATTCTTAATTAAGAAATAATACCCTATCGAGAAGTGCCAGTGGGCATGTCATCTTAATTAGTCGGGTTAGTATGGCCAGTAGTGCTAAACAGTCTTAGTCAAAGAAGGTAATTAATGACCTGATGGAGACCGACTCAATACATAATTGAGTTTAGCTCAAATCTGCATGAGCAACAGTATGAGAAACTAACATGAACTGCAGTGCCCATTCTATGCCTTCTTTCTAGGTAACCACTTTTTTCAGTGGGAATCTACTGTGCTAATTCCGTAAGCTTTGGCGACGCCGTGGGCTTGCCCACAAATTTTCAAAAAAGCCTTGTTCTCTCAATTAGATGCAATGATCTAGATCTCCCAGATATTTTTCGGAGCTCTCATCCTTCCCCATGAGATACCTTGGCTTGCCGCTCTCAGTGAGGCAGCTAAAAAGGTTGCAGCACTTAGAAGATAAGATTGCAGGAAGCTCGCCCTTGGCAAAGCAAGCACATGACCACTATGGGGGCGGCGTCTTAGCCAAATCGGTTCTCTCATCCCAAGCCATCTACCACCTTACCCCTCTTGTCGTTCCAACGGGTGTTCTTAACAGCATGGACAAGCTAAGGCGAGCTTTCCTTTGGATGGGCACTATAAGACGTCAAGGGAGGGCGGAATGCAAGGTCAACTGGGAAACTGTTCACGGACCCACCAATCTTGGTGGGCTTGGGTGTTGTACCTGTAGAAATTTGCGCGGGCCCTGTGGTTGAGGTGGCCGTGGTTCGAGTGGACGAACCCGATAAAGACATGGGTGGGTTTGGGAAACCCATGTGACGATACAGACAAGGACCTCTTCTACGTGTATACTGTCATTAACATGGGGAATGGGAAAATGGCTGTGTCCTAGGATTCGGCATGGCTGCACAGCCTCCGTCCCAGGGACGTTGCCCCTCTAATTTACGGGGCCTATAGGAGGAAAAAATGGACCGTCAAAAAGGCCTTGAAATGACAGCATGTGGATACAACAAATCAACTTGGATGTGGCGCTAACAGTGGAGCATATCTAGGAATTGTCAGCCTCTTTGGGCGCAACTTTCCCAGATTCAGGTAGATAGTGGCGCCATCAACTCTATTCTTTGGAAGCTCACAACGTCCAGAGAGTACTCGGCGTCGTCAGCCTACAGGGCTCAACTCTTGGGATCCACTCTCTCCCAAATGTAACGCTCTGTGTGGAAAGCCTATCCCCCTCTCCCCTCGAAATGCAAATTCTTTGCAGAGCTCATCATCCAAAACAGAGCGTGGATCTACAAGCATGTCGAGGGTGGCCAAATTGTGAGCTCAGCCTCCTATGCAAGCGGGAGCAAGAGTCGGCAGCACACCTCCTCTTCAGATGTTGTTTCTCAATTTGTCTTTGGGGCATGGTCAGGGACTGGCTTGGTCTTGATGGTCTCATCCCAAGACAGTGGTGCACCGTGACTTCAGTCAAGCATTGGTGGCATGACATGATCGCCGACAGAAATCACCAGAGAAAGGCACTCGCCTCACTCATGATGTTCTTCTCATGGGAGCTATGGAACGAGATGAATGTGTGTGTTTTCCGCAACATCTCCACCATGCCGTCTACCATCCTAGCTAGAATCAAGATAGAGGCGGTCACTGGGTGTTTGTAGGGGCCAAACACCTAGGGAACCTTGTATCATGAGAGTAGGCTTTTGTATTCTCGCACTTGCAACTTTTACTGTCTAAACTTCTTAATTGATAGGAAGAGACAAATCTTGTGTCTCCATTAAAAAAAATTCACCAAGATGCAGAATGAGGCTTACAAAATTTGTTCAACATAAAATGAAAATATAAGTAGATAAAAATCATATATCCTGATTTTACCTGATATAATCCCCCGCCTTTTAACTAAAAATCTTGCAGCTGGACCTCTCTTTCGCATGCTAAGATTTTTTTTCGAACAAAATTCGAACCCGGTAACCTGCACTGTTCGCTGTTTCTAGCGACTTCGTGGCGACTACAGGTCGCACCTCGTCGGCGATCCTGCCGCCCAGTTTCCCATTGGTAATCCACCATATCCTCTAATCCCGCCTGAGCCCCTCTTCTCCAAACTCGTTTCTAGCCCCCTTCTTCCTGTTGCAGCCTGAGAACCTCTCCCAAATCAGAGGAAATATTCAGGAAGAGGCCAGGAAGGTATCAATCTTGAGTGAGGAATCAGCTCCAGAGGGAACCCTTCTCCTCCAGCCCTTCGCGTCTTCTAGGGTGCGTGATTGTAATACACCAGTTAACCCTAGTTCCGGTTGGCAGTGGTGTTTGAAGGTGCGGGAGGGGCTGATCTGGAGGGCCAGATTCTTCAGCTCCCAACTGCTATGGGAGACTCCAAGACAGCGTTCGTGGAGGGAGTGGAAGGCAAACTCAAGAACTTGCATTTATCTGAAGCGGAGAAGAAAGGAGTCAGAATTGGTGGGAAGCAATCATGCTCCCCTCAGGTATGCAAGCTTCAAGCAGTTGGTAAACTCCTCTCAGAAAGACCTGTTAGAGCAGAGTTGTTGGGGAGAACTTTGGGGGAGTCTGGAGCCCTTTCTTTGGTGTTGATTGTAAAGATCTCGGTAGAAATCGCTTTCTCTTCTCCTTCCATCAGAAAGCTGATAAGGATAAGGCAACAGGTGATGGTCCCTGGATGTTTAATAAAGACCTTTTGGTGATGGAGGATTTTGTGCCGAGTAGAACCATAGATGAATATGAGTTCAAGACAATTCCAATCTGGGTAAGGGCGTATGGCATTCCAATTGGGATGATGAATAAAGAAACGAGAGAGTTGTTAGGAGAACAGATTGGTGAAGTTCTTGATGTGGATCTCGATGTGAATTGGGATTCAATGGGAGTTTTTATGCGGATTAAAGTACGTATGGATATCACAGTCCCAATTATGAGGTTTATAACTTTTTTCATTGATGATGAGGAAGAACAGAACCAGGGGAATGAAATGATCCTCGGAGGTGCTAATGTAGATGAAGAGACAAGGAGGAAAAAGAAGGATAAGGAGGAAAAAATAGTTTCGCTTACATATGAGTATTTACCTGATTTCTGTTACAGTTGTGGAATTATTGGACATACTGAAAAGGCATGCCCAACTAGGTCTAGAAGGACTGGAACCAGGCAGTTCGGGCCATGGCTGTGCGCAGTCATGTACAGAGAAGCTCAAGTGAAGAGAGGAGTAGAGGATCAGGTGATAAGGGGAATTTTTGGACAGCAATAGTGCAGGCAGTAAGGGGAGTAAACAGGGCAGCGATGGACCTTCCTGGAGGAAGAGCACTCCAAGCAGAGATGATGAGGAGGAAGAAGGAAGGGTGAGGAGAAAGAGAAGTGATGAGCCCCCTCAAGGCAAAACTGGTTGATGACCAAGCATCAGTAGGAGGGAAAAAACTAGATTTTGTTGGAGATTTGATTAAAGCATCCTCTGGGTCCAATCGGAATTCTGAGGCAGGAAAGGGTAACATTGAGGAAGAGAATTTTAGTTCCCTAGAGATGAAGCAGATCTCAGGAGAGTTGGGAGAAGAACTGATGGCTCAGGAGAGGAAGGGGACTCAGACTAATGAGAAGGGTAGTCTCCAACAGGCGGAGAGTTAAAAAGCAGGGTACATTTAAGCGAGTTATGAGGAAGAGGGATAGCCTGCAACAGCAACAAATTATAATAGAGTCAAAGAAGAGGAATGCTAATTTGATAGATGGCGGTGAGGAGAGTGAATTAGCAAAGAAAGCAAAAATGGAAATAGATGGGGATGAAGGTGAAGGGGGAAACATTAATTCTGAAATTGTGAACGCTGGGCTGCAGGGACAGCCCGGCGTGTCAAAATGAGAATTTCAGTATGGAACTGCCGGGTTTTGGGGAATGTCCCGGCAGTGAGAGGCCTTCTGAGTTTTCAGAGGCAGGTGGACCCCGATATCCTTTTTCTATCTGAAACTAAATTGGATAAGAGGCGGATGGATAAGTTTAAATGGATGCTAGGGATGGGACACTTGTTGGTAAGAGACTGCAAAGGAAAAAGTGGAGGATTGGCCTTACTGTGGAAAAGGGATGTAAATCTCAAGTTGCATAACTATTCCAGGTATCATATAGATGTGGAAGTAGTGGAAAATGATGGTTTCAAGTGGCGATTCACAGGCATTTACGGGGAACCGGCAAGTGACAGAAGGAAAATAACGTGGAAGCTTCTTCGCATCCTCAACTAGCAGCTCAATCTCCCATGGCTGTGTGCTGGAGACTTTAATGAGATCATGTATAATCATGAGAAGAAGGGGGGTCAGGCTAGAGCACAGTGGCAAATGGAGAGCTTTAGAGCAGCATTAGCAGATTGTGGGCTGAGAGACCTGGGTTTTGTAGGGGATAAATATACGTGGCGTAATCATAGCTGGGATGCCAGCCGGTTTGTTAAAGAAAGATTAGACAGAGCTGTGGGATCAAGGAGTTGGTGTTCAAGGTTTCCGCATGCCAAGGTGCTGACTGGTGACCCATACCACTCGGATCACAGGCCTGTTACTATCCAGATAGCAGATTCCGGTAATGCATATCCCTCCAAGAGAAGAGCCCACGTTTTTAGATTCGAAGCGAGGTGGTTGTAGGAAGTGGATTGTGAATCCGTGGTTAATAATGCCTGGGCTACTGCTAGTTTGCGAGGGGATCTAAATACCCAAGGGGGATTGCGTAGGGTAGCAGGGGACTTAAAAGATTGGGATGCCAATATATTAGGCGATCTTGGAAAGAGAATCAAAGTCCTTAGAAAGGAGTTAGAGGAGGTGAGAAGAGGTGACATTAGCCAGGGTCGAGTTAGCAGAGAACATTTCTTAAGGGAGAAGCTGGATAGATTAGAACTTCAACAAGACATATATTGGAGACAACGGGCTCATGTAAATTGGTTGCAGGCAGGTGACAGGAACACATCATTCTTTCATGCTTTTGCCTCACAAAGAAAGAAAAGGAATACCATCAGGAAGTTGAGAAGAGATGATGGTAGTTGGGTGGAAGGGGAGGAGCTGTTGAAGGAGCATGTGGCAAACTATTTTTTCAACATCTTCTCTTCTATAGTGGGAAATGACAATGAAGAAATTCTAAACACAGTGCAACCAAGAGTGACAGTAGAGATGAATGACATCCTGTGTGCTGAGTATACTGAAGAGGAAGTGAGAAGAGCACTAGATTGCATTGGTGACCTAAAAGCCCCGGGACCGGATGGTATGCCGGCTATATTTTTTAAAAGGTTCTGGCATATTGTTGGGAATTAGGTCACTGCAGAAGTTCTTCATGTATTGAGAGGAGGAGAAATGCCTGATGGGTGGAACAATACTCTTATAGTTCTAATTCCAATGAATGCCAACCCAGTGGGAATGAAGGACCTGAGACCGATCAGTCTCTGCAACGTGGTGTATAAACTGGTCTCGAAGGTAATCTCCAATAGACTTAAACTAATCCTCCCTGGCATTATCTCTCCTAATCAGAGTGCCTTTGTGCCCGGGAGACTTATTTCTGATAACATTTTGTTGGCATATGAGTTAACCCATTTCTTACAAAGGAGAAGAAGTGGACTGGTGGGTTATGCAGCTATCAATTGGATATGAGTAAAGCATACGATCGCGTCGAATGGACTTTCTTAAAAGATATGATGCAAAGATTGGGCTTTGATAGGGGATGGATTAATCTGATAATGCGTTGTGTTTCATCTGTCAAATACCAGATCAAGGTGAATAGGGATATAACGGACATGATTACACCTCAAAGAGGCCTACGCCAGGAGACCCACTCTCTCCATACTTGTTTCTCATATGTGCAGAGGGTTTCTCTTCCATGCTTCATGAGGCGGAGATCAGGGGAGCACTGGAAGGTATCAGGATCTGTAGAGGAGCTCCTAGTGTGAGCCACTTGCTCTTTGCAGATGACTCATTATTGCTCATGGAGGCCAATGCTGTTTGTGTTCATGAAGTCAATAGAATCCTAAATGTTTATGAAGCTGCGTCGGGCCAAATGGTTAACAAAGATAAATCCTCAATACTGTTTAGTGCTAATGTGAGGCAAGGACTGAAGGAGGATATGAGAAGTTCTCTGCGGATTACTGCAGAAGGTTTGTCCTCGAAATATCTAGGGGTTCCATCCTATGTGGGCAAGGCCAGAGTAAGAACCTTTGAGTATATAAAGGAGGAGTATGGAAGAAGATTCAGGGTTGGAAGGAAAGACTTCTCTCTAAAGGGGGAAGAGATTCTAATTAAAGCAGTAGCGCAAGCAATCCCGGTGTATTCCATGGCCTGTTTCGATCTAACCAAGTCCCTGTGCGATGAACTAAGCTCTATGATTAGTAGATATTGGTGGAGCCAGATGGATAAAGAGAACAAAGTTCACTGGGTCAGCTGGGAGAGATTGACAAAGACAAAGAAGATGGGAGGTTTGGGTTTTAGGGACCTTCATGCCTTTAATCTGGCCATGCTTGCAAGACAGGCATGGAGGCTTCTCCAAAACCCTTCTCCCTCTGTGCTCAGATTCTTTCAGCAAGGTATTATCCGAATGGTTCTATCCTACAAGCTACTCCCAAAGGTGGTATCTCCTATACTTGGCGTAGTATACTGAAAGGGGTAAATCTTCTTAGGAAGGGGATCATATGGAGAATTGGAAGTGGTAACAATATCAACATATGGTCTGATCCGTGGATTCCTAGAGGTAGTACTAGAAGAGTTGTCACTCAGAGGGGTAGGAATGTTTTATCTAAAGTATATGAATTAATTGATCCGGCCACCAACAATTGGGATGAAGATCTAGTCAAACAAACCTTTGTTTCTGAAGATGCGAAGACTATCCTTCAAATCCCTATTCATAAACACGATGATGATTTCATAGCGTGGCACTATGATAAAAAAGGTATTTTTTCGGTTAAATCTGCTTACAAAGTTGTTGTGGATACTATAGCGCGTGAATCTGTTGCAGGACTAACTTCTTCCTCAAGTACAGATGAAGGATCAGGTGACTGTATTTGGCCAAATCTGTGGAAGCTATCCCTCCCAAACAAGGTGCTCCACTTCCTATGGCGATTATCCACTAATAGTTTACCTCTTCGCATGAAGCTCCAGCAGAGAGGTATGCATATTGATACTCGTTGTCCTCTCTGCTTTCGGTTAAATGAGGATGGTGGGCACTGTTTCATTAGATGTAAGAGAGTTAAGGATGTATGGAGGAGAGCTCATCTAGAGCATGTAAGGCTGCAGCTTTCAACTTGCCCAGATGTGTTATGTTGTATGGAGATAATCTTGAATCTTAAGGAAAAAGAGAAACTTAAATCCTGCTTGCTTCTGTGGCGATGGTGGCGGGAAAGAAATAGAGTAAATGCGGGGGATTCCCTTAAATCCCCAGATGAAGTATGTCACTCTATTGATTATTTCCTCATGCAGTTCCTTAAGGAGAAGCAAGGAGGGAGTATGCAAAGCAAGCATCAGAAAGAGATGTGGTCCAAGCCTCCTACAGGAACTCTGAAGATCAACACAGACAGCGCTTTTCTAAAAGATTCTAATACTGGTGGCTGGGGCTTTATCATCAGAGATGAATATGGTATGGCATTAGCGGCTGGAGCAGGTAATTTGCAGTGTGTATCCGAAGCTCTTCACGCTGAGGCGCTGGCAATGTTTTATGCTTTAAACACAGCTATTCAAATGGGTTGTCATCGAGTTATGTTTGAAACAGATTGTGTGCAGTTGAGAAACGCGGTGACTACCAATGACTTAGATTATTCGGTTCTAGGAGCTATTTTCAGAGATATGAAGTGTCTGATGCAGGTGGGTTTTTATGCTGTAAGTGTTGTGTCCTGCCCTCGGGCATGTAATGTAGTTGCGCATAATTTAGCGGCGTATGGGGCTAAGCTTGAAGCGGATGTTCATGAGGTCTGGTTTGGCCAGCTTCCAGTTTTTGTAAATGACGCTGTTGCTGGCGATATGTCCAGCTCTGTTGTTTAATGGAATGCTTTCTGTGTTCCTTTCAAAAAAAAAGATTTCTTTTCGAACCGTATACGCTGCGTACGTGTATGGCCGTCCTGAATTTCGGAGTCATGCGTCGATTTATCATCAGTTTAGGAAAATATTTTCTAAAATATAAAAATGGGGTAATATTAAATCTCAATGATCCTGCCGCGGAAATGCAGTTGATGACAACGCCTGTCGGACATCCATGGGCGCCAAGCCGCCAACTCAGTCTCAACTAGGTCACGGATCATGAACAATATGATATATGGTTTAGTTAGTTCAGTATTTCCATGGCCGTAAGCAAGACTGATCTTTGTCGCTGATCCACAAGACAAAGCTACTTAAAAGATTGATACACTACGCAGTCATGTATACCTCACTAGCTTGTGTATACATAGTATATACTTGGACGAGGCTATAGATAATCTACGGGCGGTTATCTTGGCTAACTACCAAACCAAAACTATGGTTTGATCAGTATTTAATTGTGCATATGTATGCTCTTTGGTGACTATTTAAATGTGCATATTTCCTTGTAGACGCTGGTTTCGTTAATGAAGCTGGGGGCTCGTCCCCTTTTATCAAAAAAATAAAATTCAATTGTGCATATATATACTCTTTGAGGAAGATGTATATGTACTATTTACTAACTAATGCATTAATATTTAAGAAAAATAATGCATTATGATAATAAACGATGAAATGTCTTAGTTCTAATTTGGTCAATTTGTTTATATATTTGGCATTGCATCACGCTGAACTTAAATTTGCTTAGGTTGCTAATTGTTTTCTAAAGTAAGTTGGTAGGTATTTACAAACAAGTCCGGCTGCTACAATTACATTTAGAAATTACTAAAAGGGAGCGCGTGGGTTTGCTACAAACTAAAAATAACGTTTACAAGACTATTTACTTTATTGAATTTAGGTGTTGCTTGGTGATGCATAAACTTTATGTTAGAGTTTAAAGTTTTTACAAAACAGAGTTAAGTAGATGATAAGCAATTCCGTTTTAATCTCAGCGATCGGCAGTAGATCGGATAGTTCATATGATCCAAGGTAAAGAATCATCGTCACGAACTGATGAGGTTCGATATCACACATACATGGCTCTGTTTTGGCTGCTGAAGGTTGGAGTCTTGGAGAAAGGAGCATGTCTGCTATACAATGCCTTGGCGGACAATTTCATTCAATATTCCATCGTCAAAGACGGGCACCGGGACCATGCTAAAATTTGTTAAAACATATTCATTGAAACCAATTATCCATGTCTTCGAAACAAAATCTAAAATTTATTCAAAGACGTGCGTTACTCTGAACTACTAATCCATCCTGTCCGTCCATTCCGATAAATTGGGATGATATAGAGAAAATAAGCATTTCGTCGGCGCGCGTAAGGTGAGTAAGGATGATATGCAAAAGTCGAGAAATAATTCTATTCTTTTATTTATGTTATCTTTCAAAAGCAAATGATGTCCAAAATGCACACATTGCGCAGAGGGATACTATTTTCTAAGGTCACGGAGGAATTTCATGTATAAAAAACTGAATCCTCTGCACCACCCATCTTAATTATTCTAGGCAATTTGATCCAGCTCAGAATTAATATTTCCGAATGCTACGGCGTCTCCCCATCTTCTAGCTGCTGTACATGTACACACATGACATATCGACACTCACACAAGGCAACGCAGTTAGTGGCATTCATGTACACAATCTTTGGTAATCTTGAACCAATCTATGGTGGCCTTACGCGTGTGCACAGGTGGCGGTTTCGTGTCAGAAACGCATGCGCTGTTGATAAACCATATCACGCTCATATATACAGGTGTGTGCCTTGCATGTACTACTCGGTCGAAGCTTTCCCTTTCTTTTAAGTTAAAGGTCGAACCTGCCATTAATCACTATTCTATGAGAAACACGTGCTAGGTTATATGGTGCACCTAAACCGTTGGATTTGTTGTCACATTTTACCATGCTTTGTGCCATAATGATGTAGTTGCAAATATATTTAACCGATAAATTTGATCAAGAAGAGAGAAACAAATAGTCAAAAATTCACGAAAATAGATAAACCCCATTGCGTATATTTGTTCATTAACGGACATGCGAACACTATTGTTGAAATATATTGCTTGCTCTTATCATCAATTGGAGCTTTCAGGTGAATTAGTTAGTGCATATGAATCAATATAGTATCAAGGTAAAAAGATCTTGAGTTTAAAATCTGGTTAACACACTATTAATAAAACTAGTTGCGACCTACATAGATCTCACATCTAAGTCCTGGAGGAGCTTACAGGTGAGGAGAGTGTTGAAATATATTGTAAATTCTCCATGACTTTAAGTTTTCAAATTAACTAATTGGTGCATGCAATTTAATAACTATGAAGATCCTTCAACTTTATTCTTCTAGTCTCCTCTCAAGAGATTGTTCATTCCCTCTTATCAGTTCTTTTCCAGTCCCTAATTACTACACGCTTCTGCTTCTCAATCACCATCCACCGACGAAACACCTCTTGCGCATTCCTTTCTAGTAGCCCCCTGCTTCGCATGCCTCCACCATTGTCCATACTATCTATAATTAGATGGATGTTCATTGCATAGAAGTTCCCAGCAAAATTTTACATTTAACTAGCTAGGCCTTAGATTATGACATCAACTTATGGTAAAGAAACTTGCAAACAAATTGAAGAGAATATGAGACGGACATTAATCTTTTTCCCAACAGTAACATGGCATGCATGGAAGAGAAAGGAGGTGAGCAACCACGCTGACGGAAATGGAGCCCATGTTGGGTAACCGCCGCTGCCGTCGTCAATGATGTTGCCTCTGCTCTACACGCCTCGTCCTTTTTCCAGAAGGTCAGCCCCTCTCTTCCATGGACTCTTTAGCAGCTCAACCTCGAGTTCTCTGACTCAGGGGACAACATCACCTCATCATGGCAGATCTCCCCTCCCTCTCCTCCTCCGCCGCTAGTTGGGACGTGGCCACAGCTATCCTTGCTGTCGACGCCTAGCGCACCCTGGCTCGGGCTGTGGCGGAGGCCCATGTGGCTGCTCCTTCTGCTAGCAATGATGACGTCTGGCTTGCCGCGCGGAGGCGCAAGCAGCAGCGTAGATCACCTCCAGGCCCCCTTCCAACCGCCAAGCCTAAGAAGCCCCTGCCAAAGCAGATGGCTAGCCTCTGCTACAACTGCTTGGAGGATGACCATATTAAGGCATTCTGGCATCTGGCCCAGTGCTTCCTTTGTGGAGAGGATGGCCATCGGTCGAGGGCATGCACGCGCCCGCGTTGTGCCCCCGTCTCGCCTGCCGATCGTGGCGCCCTTCCGGCTCCACAGGTTTCACGCTCTCTCCACCACCGCGTCGCTGTCCCTGTGGATGTCGGGATGAGTGCCACTACTTGCTCACGCCATGCGCAGCCTTCCCCCGGCTAGCCCATGGTGCTCTTTGTCGGAGGTCGCACGTTCTCACCCCTTAGGCCCGGGCTTGCGTGTACCCTTCTCGGGCACCATGGTGGAAGAGGTGCCACCACCTGCCCCAAGGCGCTAGCGGCGTCAGAGCTATGTATCATGGATCCAACCCCCGAGATGGTGTGGTTGGAAGAAGAACTGTAACATGTGCTCGTGGCCGTGGTTGCTCACACCCAGGCAATGACGGTCCATGACACGGCTGAAGCAGTGCCCTGAGGTTTTGGCCTCTCGAGTGACGACATTTTGGTCTGCGCTTTTCATCCTGAGAACTTCTTGTTTGTGTTCTCCTCGACTTGGGCTCGCAATCATGTTGCGAATGCTGGCAGGGTTGAGGGTCACAAGTTCACACTGTTGGTGCGGCTATGATCGTTTCAATATCATGCCTGCTCGCTCGACCTTCGCTGCAAAATGGAGGTCGAACTCCTAGGTGTGCCTACGCACGCATGGGAGCTTCATGCGGCAGAGTCCCTTCTAGACGATTACTGTTGGATCAACGACGTCGACTTCACGACTTCGAGCTTGGTGGATATGCATGTTTTCCGACTCACCTCTTGGACGGACGTCATTGCTCATATGCCCGAGAAGCTCAAGTTTGCGGTGATGGAGCCTAATGAAGGGCATTTCCTGCATGTTTGGAGACATGGTCGGTGGTACAAGCGTAGCCTCCTCATGCTAGCGTACCCCATTCAGAGTATGACTCATGTGGTAGAAGTCTCATGCCGCCCAGTCCTAGCCACTCACCCAATGGGTGCTCCAACGACGGGGAAAGTATCCATAACGGTCACCCCGATGACTGGGATGACGTCTCACCAGGCCTGTCGCGATTGGCCCCCTCCCTCCCTGCCTCGTCGGTGTTTGCCACAGCGGTGCCGCCAACGTCGTTCTGGTCAGCCCAGCGCGTGTGACCACGGCACCATGGTTGCATATTTGTGTCTTTTGTGGATGCCGGTTGAGGCATCTTGCCAGCTAGCGGTGGCTCCCTCCTGTTCCTCTTCCCTGTCCAGCATCGCATCAGTGGGCCTGGCTGCTAGGCTGTGTCTCCTAGGTGCTAACATGGACAACTGCACCTAGCACTCTCCTGAGGCGAGAAAACTTGCGTCGCCTACCGTACTTGGCATGGGCGTTTGCGTGCAGTCCGGTCCGGCCTTGTGAATGGCATCTCGTGATAGAGGTTGTCTCCTGAGCCTGCTTTCCACCGGGTCCCCGCCTGCTGCGCATGGGTTGACGTGGGGCTGTCCAAGCGTGTTGTTGTCCTCACCCGTGATTACAAGGTCTGGTCCAACAGCATTTTGTTGAACCCATGCGCCCGGTGTTCGAGTCATCGGGGTCCCCGGGTACCCGCTGCATTCCTCTAGTTGTGGGCCTCCCCCTGTAGGACTGGATGCCTCGCTGGTCGATGTGACTACCTCCTTGGGCCATAGCGGGCCTAGCTCTATCCTGGCCCCGGGTGCTTCTTTGGTCCAAGTTGAGCCTAGTTCTGCCTTGGCGATAGACATTGTAACTCTGTACGATCCGCTCCAGCCATTAGAAATTGTAGCTCTGGCTGCTCTATTCAACATGGGCAATGCGAGGGCATTGGCAATAGCCTAGTGTGGTTGTCAATTGTGGACTTAGGTGATTTCAATGGATAGTACAAGCTTATCGATTCTAGCGTGAAACGTCTGAGGTCTTAATTCCTAAGTGAGGTGTAATGTCGTCCGAGAGGTAGTTAGAGATGCCAGTGCCGCAATTGCCTGGCTAGTGGTGTCCAAGCTATCGCATCTTACATCCTTTTCTATAATTGATTTTCTACTCCCGCTTTGACAAGTTTGACTATCTCCTGGCGTCTGAGACTCGTTGTGGCATTATTGTCGCTTGGCAGTCTGCCCTAGTCTCGCTCTCTAACGTATTCTTGTTGTGGTTCTCACTGACGGCCCAAGTCTGTCCATTGATTGGTGACCCATGGTACCCATGGTGGTTCACCATGGTTTATGGTCCGAGGCATGACACCGAGAAGCTAGAATTCCTCGACAAGCTATGTTATGTGCGCCTCGGTGCCCCGGCGCGTGGGTAGTGACTGGTGACTTCAACTTGATTCTCGACGCAAGACAAAAATAACCCCTTCATCAATCATAGGGTGCTTGGGTGCTTTCGCCAATTTGTCAATGATCTCGAACTTAAGGACGCTCAGCTCATGAGCCGCTCCTTCACATGGTTGACTAAGCGTTCCAACCCAACTGCAAAGAATTGATCGTTGACTGGGGATGATTGACCGGGAACTCATGTTCCCCGATAACCTATTGCTCGTAGTCTCATCATTTGTGTCCGACTGCACCCCTATTCTTATGTCTTTGGCATCTCCCTCAGCTCTTAAAAGTAGATTTCAATTTGGGACCTTCTGGGCCTCCTTGCGGGTTTCGAAGAGGAACTGGGTAAACTGTGGAACTCTGTTGGCTGTGGTGTGAACCTGCTTATCATCCTCAATCAAAAGCTTCGTGCTACTGCCAAAGGCCTACGTAGCTGGGGCGAAAAGGGAGTCGGCAACATCAATCTGGAACTTTGCATGGCCCATGGGGTTATTTTTGGCTTGTTGTGGCGCAAGACTCCCAGCCCCTCACGTTGGGTAAATCTACGCTTCGTAAGGGCCTCAAACGTAAGTGCCTTGCACTTGCATCACTCGAACACACACTAGCGTGGCAGTGTTTGCGCCTTCTCTGGCTTAAAGAGGGGATGCAAATAGTAGATTTTTCCACTTGCATGCCACCAATTTGACGCAAAAAAAAATTATTCATCAGCTACGCAAGGGCGAGGAGGTTGTGAGCTCTCAAGTGGAGTTGGAATATGTGGCGCGCGGCTTTTTTGTCCCGCTTGGGTCCATTAACCTCTCACCCTTCCGCTTGAGACCTTGGACCTCGCCAATCTTGAGTGGCCTTGGTCGGACAATGAGGTGCAGAGCGTGATTCGCGCGATGCCAATTGAAAAGGCACCGAGGTCAGGCAGGTTCTCGCTCAGTGTTTATCAAAAGTGTTGGTGTACCATCAAAACCGATGTCCTACAGGCCTTGAATTATCTCTTCCATCTCGGTGACTGGGGGTTTAGCGGCTTAAACCAAGCGTTAATTTCCCTTCTCCCAAAGAAAGATGTGGCGGATTTGATGTCAGATTTCTAGCTGATCGATCTTGTGCATAGTTTCGGGAAAATCTTCTCGAGGCTACTTGCTTGTAGACTTGGCCCATGTTTGTCGGAGCTTTTTGCCATAAATCGGAGCACCTTTATTAAGGGTCATTCCATTCAGAAGAATTTTCTCCTCGTCTAAAACGGTGGCCTGGCCCTTTCTCTGTTTGAGGTTCTTCAGGCATGTGGCTTCGGTAATAAGTGGTGTGTGTGGATATGTATCATTCTAGCCTCCGTGAGCTCTAAAATCTTGATCAATGGGCACTCCACTAATAGGATTTGGCACGGCAAAGTTCTTCGGCACGGGGACCCCTTGTCCCCCATTCTCTTCATCCAGGTAATGGACGCCCTGGCTGCTATGGCGCACTCGGTTTTAGGACCGGATACGCTCCTGTGATTACTGTACCGGTCCCTGGATCAGTAGCTGGCACACACAAGAACTTGATAACATCGTCATACATTACCGAATATTTTACAATATAAGCCACTAGAGTCTTTAACATAACATGGCCTATTGGCCGAATCAAAGTCTTGCAGCGGAAACACATAAGAATTTCGTAGATAGGCCCATCAGTATGCCTACCCAACAGGCAACTGACTGGGGAAAACGCCCTAGCCCTCGACGTCGGTGTCCTCCTCGTCAAAGCGAAACTCATCTTCTTCTTCTGGCCAAATCAACAAGCCAAGTGAGTACTTTGAATGTACTCGCAAGCTATTCCCACGGGAGAAAGTATACGGCAATATTTTATGCAGGGAATAAATCAAGGAATAGCTCTAACCTAAGTTGGTTGTTGTGCGGAAAAGTAAGTTCTCAATTTAAATACAGGAATAGTAGATTCAAAAGCAGTTTGGTAAAACTGATTAATTCAAAGCGAAAAGAACTTCTCTTGAGGTAGACCTGGCTACCTCTTTTCTTTCAATCCTCGAGACAGCTCAGACCATACTACCCCGGGCAGTATGTCTAGCTTCTCTACCTAACGCTCAGCTTGTACTATCCCAGATAGTACAACGAGTCTCATCATTTCCATGCCCAGCCCGTGTTATCCCGGATAGCACGGCTAGGCTCCTCCTAAAGCAATTCCTTGCTACTAGCCGCGTAGCATAAATTGCACTCTGTGGACACGTTATGCCCACGTCCTTAATCCCTTTTCCCCAAGTTTTCACAAGCAAAATTTAGTCTAAACAGTGTGTG